>CM065381.1:2870000-3452500 GCA_033060915.1 Euryodendron excelsum | reverse complement strand
GGATGATATGATTCTTACCAGTGATGATGCTCATGGTATCTCTACACTCAAAGACTTTCTTCACCATCACTTTGAGATGAAAGACCTTGGTCCCTTGAGCTGCTTCCTTGGCCTTAAGGTTTCATCTGACTCTACTGACTATTCTCTTACTCAGGCTAAGTATGCCTTAGATTTTCTTACCCGTGCTGGGATTTCAGATAATAAGACTGCCTCTACTTCTTTGGACCCTAATGTTCGTCTTACTTCTCTTAATGGAGAATCATTATCTGATGCTACATTATATAGACAGCTTGTCGGTAGTCTTATTTATCTTACTGTTACTCGCTTTGATATTACTCATGTTGTCTATCTTGTCAGCTAGTTCATGTCTGCACCTCGTTCCGCTCACTATGCTGATGTTCTGCGGATCCTCCGATATGTCAAAAGCACCCTGTTCCATGGTTTACATTTCTCCAGTCAGTCATCTCTTCAGCTTCATGCCTACTCTAATGCTGATTGGGCCAGAGATCTTATGGATCGACGTTCTACCTCCGGCTTCTGCTTCTTTCTAGGCGACTCTCTTATCTCTTGGCGTAGTAAGAAGCAGACCCTTGTTGCTTGATCTAGCACTGAGGCTGAGTACCGTGCTCTTGCTGACGCCACACAAGAACTCCTCTAGATTCGATGGCTCCTTCAGGACATGGGCGTCCAACACTCTGGGGCTACTGTGCTTCATTGTGACAATAGCAGTGCCATACTGATTGCTCACAATGATGTCTTTCATGATCGTACCAAGCATATTGAGATTGATTGTCACTTCATTCGCCAGCATGTGGTTCACGGTGTGGTCTATCTTCTTCCTATTTCTTCTGCTGACCAGACCGCTAATATATTCACCAAGTCTCTTCTACCTGGTCGGTTTGATGTTCTCGTCACCAAACTCAAGTTGGTCTCTATTAAACCTCCTTGAGTTTGAGGGAGGGTGTTGACGTATATATATGTGTATATAGCCTGGGGGGAGTTTAGTCTTTTTTCCTCTTTCTAGGGTTAGCCTATATATGTTGTTTTTATTCATTGTATAAATACGGCTTTGATATATACGAGTCTATCTTTTCTCTCTCTGTCTCTTTCTCTATCTACAACAATATATATATATATATATATATATATTTTCATCATTCTAACACAAGTCAAATCTGACAATTTGCAAAGCCCTGAAAAATGGCGTATATTGATGTCTTTATAGAGTCATTTATGGAAATGCAACGATAAATATTTCTTAAGATCTATTTGAAACTTATATTTTTGATAAAAAAAAATGTAAAGAAAAAGTGAATAAAAAAAAAAGAATATCTTTGTTTACTTTTCCTTTATATTTTCTTTTTCCTTTATTTTTTCTACTAAAAATTTGAGTTTCAAATGACGTATATTGATGTCATTTATAGCGTCATTTATGGAAATGCAACAATAAATATTTCTTTAATAAACTCAATGCTTTCAATTGAGAAAAACAAAGTGGACTTTTACCTATGCTTCTTGAAAGGACGTTAAAAGTCCAACTTATTAAAAAAATTTCAATCTATAGTACTACATATATATATATATATATATATTCAACAACTATAAATACTAAACTATTTCGCTGAATAAATATAGCAATTATTTAGGCTTTCCCCACTGAAAATTCTGTAGAGAGAGAGAGAGAGAGATCACATACATGATCCTGTTACTTGTCCAATTGAAATGTATTACAAAAGCAAACAAGTTAGGCATGATGCTTCTGGCCAAATAAGAACAGCCCAAGAGAATTGGACTCCCTTTGAAAACATTGACAAACAGGAGGACTTTGAGATCATATCAACAAGAAAACAAAATAAATAACTACAAAAGAAAAAGAGTTTGGCAACCAAAACATAAAAGAAAGAGTTGCACTTGCATTTCCACTCCTGCATAAGCTTCACATGCTCTCAAAAAGTGCAATGTGCAAGGCCAGAAAGAGTTACATACATCAAAATAAAGTCTTCATCTCGTATACATAGGAACCCTAACATTGGAAACATTTGCATTTGGAGAGAGAAAGAGAGAGAGAGAGTAGCATAAATGGGATTTTTTTGCTTGATTTTATTTTCCATATGATCATATACTCACTGGAGATTATACATCACACTAATACCCTCAATATGTTCAAATGTCATCAGATGAACTTACAAAAATCTGAATGGACCTATGTCTGAGGTCACTTAGAACATGGCCCAGTCCACAATTGGCACCAGTGATGTATATCTCTGGAGTGTGCTTTCCAATGGATACACAGTCATCCCCTGCAAATCACACCAATGAGAAAATTTAATTAATATTAGTACTTTTAAAATCTAAAAGTGGACCTATGTCCAGATATTAATACTGTCTTAAAATTCACTTTACATACAAAGATAATGGAAATGAAATATATGAATAGACGGACAAAGAATGATAAGAACAAGGGAAACCTAGAAGAAGCCTACTATGCATCTAGTTTTTTATACTTGGAGATAAATAAATAAAAAAACGTAGATATTGCATTGCCAGCAGCAAATCATGTCCTGATAAAGCGGATATTGGATTAGCAGTCACTCATAGTGATGGCAGTGGACCTTGGCAGAGCAGGAGATGCAGCCTCCATTCCCGCTACATATTTGTACAGAAATTTTATTGGGGGTTCATTTCTATCCTACGAGTACAAACTTTCATTCATCTCTACCTCTGCACCCGCCCCTACCCCACACCCACCAAATTGAATTTGAAGTCCAAGTGACTCTTTGCCTAAGAGTACAATTCAAAAGGGGGGTGAATTGAGTTTAAAAAATAATTACAAATACTTTTAACTAAAAACTAATTAAGCAATCTAATAGCAAAATCAAAGTGCGTGTGTAATGTAGTCAGGCAATCTTAAACAAGAAATAAAAAACAGAGCACAAAATGAATACAATGATTTATCGAAATTCAGTCACAACTCGTGACCTACGTCAACACACTCAAGACCCCATTCAAAACTCTTCCACTAAGTAATGAAGAATTACAAAGTAGATGCTAGTTGATCAAGTGCCTAGCTTACTTCTTACAAGAGTTTTTTCTAAGCTCTCAAACTACTCAAGTGATTTTGTTCAATTTTCACTCAAATTTACAAGTATTTTTAACAAGAACATGCAAACTCACAGGTTTACAAACCCACCCAAATGAAGTAAATGAGATTTACATGAAGTATCTCTCTAAAAGATTGGATAGAACAAGTGTAAGTTCAGTAAATGATTCAATATCTCAGCAAAGCAACCGTAGCAATTAGGATTTATGCTTTCAAATTCGATTTAGCACTTAAATGTATGTCTTCTCTGTGTATAAAGGCTATGGGGATCTTGTATATATGCCTTAACATTAATTCTACTTATTGGAAGTAGTTGGAATTGCATTAAATACAAGATCAGAGCTGTAGAACATTTAAAAATATAGCTGTTACAGTGGCATGGGTCGACCTTTCGGTTGCACGTGTCGACTCTTTCTTGTTCTGAACACTGTTCTTTAAGCAATCTGCCTCCATGTGTCAACTCTTGATGAACGAAGTGTTGACTCCTTCTTGTTCTAAACACTTCTCTTTAAGCAATCTGCTTTTATTTGTCGACTCTTAATGAAGGAAATGTCAACTCCTTTAAGTTGTAGCATGTATCTCTAAGGTACTGTCTCGATGTGTCAACTCTTGTAAGCTCATGTGTCGACTCTTTTAAGGACATTTTCAAAATCATATAATCTGTCTCAATGTATCGACTCTTGTAACTGAAGATGTCGACTCTTACCAATACCATAGGCTCGAGTTTAAGTCACTGTCTTCATGTGTTGACTCTTGTCAATCCCATATGCTTCATTTTGCTAGACTTCTTCAACCTTCTTCCAAACCTTCAAGCACTTTAATGATATTCCATATTAGACTTGTAAGACTTGAAATGTCTTCTTCCATGCTTGTTGTTCTTCAAGAACTTCTTCAATCAATCATGGTTTCACATGATTTGTTGAAACTTCATCAAACATTTCAAGAAATCTTCTAAGACTTGTAATATTCATTTCACTTCATCTTTAGCACGTTCAATCTCTTCGAAATGAAGTCATTTCAATTTGATTGTATCTAAGACTTTTCAATCCATATAGTTTCTTCCATCCTGTCAAGGTTTCAACACACTCTTCAATTTTTTTTGATAAGCTTTACAAGTTCTTTAATATATTCAAAGTGTCAAGCTTCAAGTTATAATCTAATTAATGCATGATATAATCTGCACACTAAGTAAAGCAATTAGACACTAAATAAAATTTTATCATCATCAAAATCAAGACATGGAATCAATAGTGACTGCATAACAGTTACAACCCTCAAATATAAGATTATAATATTGTGCTAGGTGGACTCGAGTGTGGCATTTACAATCTATTTGAAACTTGAGAAAGAGAAGGAAAAAGAAAAAAAAAAAAATTTCCTTACATGTTTGATCTTGTAAAGAAAATGAATAAAAAATAAAAGAAAAGAAGAGAGAGAAAGAGAAAGTGTGTTTGTGTGTTTTTTTCCTCATTTTTCTTTCCCTTTCTCTCTTAGATAGTGTCACACAAGGAAAGAGAAAATTTTTAAAATTTTCTTTTACCTCCACCAAGTCCCAAACAGACTGTTAAGAGCAGTGGGTCAGCTAGTATATATGGGAGCGATTGTCCCACACTAAAAGACGCAGTTGTTGCAGCAATGTCAGAGCAACTGCCATTACTTGAAAATCTTGCTCATTGTATTGAAGCTCCAACGGCTCTTAAGGCCATGCAATCTTGAGCTAGATCTTTGTGATATTTATTTAGAAGGTGATTTTCTAATATTTCGTTTGAAATTCAAATTTTTGTAAAAAAGTATATAAAAAAAAGTAATGGAAAAGAAAATACAATTAATTTTTTATTTTATTTTCTTTTTTCACCTAAAATTTAAATTCTAAACAAGGCCTAAATGTTATCGAAGCAATTGGAAACTCTTATTCTCAGCTTTCAACCTTTCGGAAGGGCAATGGTGTGGCCTACGGTTTGACCAAAATCGCTCAAGATGTCAACTCCCAGAAGTAGTGGATGGGTCATTCAATGTTTTATCTTATGTTGCAAGAATTCAGGTATGGATGTCAAGTATTTGTTTAAATGTGTCAAATTTATTTAATTTTCATGTCAAATAGCACGTAGACATAACAAAATATTTATATTTTTTAATATACTTATTTTATTTTTTAAAATAAAATATTGTTAAAACTTAAAATATTAACTATTTTTATTTGGTTAATATCCAATAATATATGTCTGGCTCATATACATGCTCTATTTTTACTCAGGTGTTTGAGTTCAAATGACATAAGCACTTCATGTATTTTAGAAGAGTCCAGATAATAGAGGTTTTATCTTTGGTTTGGTCAAAAGCTTTACATTTTGTAATGACTTTTATCCCTCCTGGCCGTATTAAAAAAAAATAGAAAGACATATTTTGATATGAGTAATCCCATAATCACGGAAAGATTTTATAAATAAAAAAAGTATACATAATGGTGTAATGATATGACAAGTCTTTGTTCTCATTATCTTAAAGTAAAAGGCCATCAAATGCTTGTAATACATTCGAAGACAACGCTATACATTTTTTGTGGTGGAACCAACATAAAATTTATTGTTCTAACTAAACAAAATCTCTAGTCTTAGCTTGAAAAGTACCAGTTTGGATGCAAAGCTAGCAATGGAGTTCAAACATCTCTCCTCAGTTGAAACTTCCACGTTATTCTAGTTGTAAGTTGGTAAAAAATATTTAACACAAATGTTATACTATATCATTTAGTGACGTTGTGTTACAAATTAATAAAATTATTTCAAAAAAGTAAGTACTTATATTAATCACCTAAAACCACAGTCGAGATATTCTGTCCATACTACACACAATTGACATGGCATTCCCAAAGGAGAATTCTAAAAAGACCTGGAATTACTGTTATACTAAATTGTTTCTCATATGTAGGAGCCATGGATGGTTGGTTGCAATATCTGTTTCTGCAGTGAGCTCAACCCCTGGTTTGTATTAAACTTCATACGAGGTGGCATCAACCTGTCGTTTTCGAGCGAAATGGTGGAGCTTTGCTTCGGTTTTTCCCATTATGCTTCTTGTTGTAAGCAGCACAAAACACGAAATGTATTGGTCCTCTGAGTTGTGATTTCATTGATTCTCAAGGCAATATCGCTAGAGATTAGTATGCTGTTCATCCCATTTATGGAAAATTTATAGGCGGCTAAAATTGAAACTCAATTCACGTGATAAGACTGAATCGCTTCTTAAAATGTTATATGTTAAGCTCTCGCACGAGAACGGGTATTGCGATTGAAGTATAAAATTTGTTGAGTATTGGAGTCAATACTTAGAGAACACTAAACTAGCTTGCATTAAACAACAACTAAGTAAATTGTATCTAAAATAGGCCAAAAATATGAAGGTTGAGGAGAGTTCAATTAACAACTAATGAAAATAATTAAAAATAATTAACAACTAAGCAAGTAATTAAAATCTAGATTTAGAGACAATTAAAAGGGGTTTGGATACAATTGATCTAATCAACTAAGTCCAACAAGAGTTTCAATAAAGGATTTAATAACTCAAATCAAAGGATCACTCCGCGGATCCTTGAGTCGAAGGATTTAGACCATAAAACTTTAGATTCATACTTAATTGAAAGTAGAATTGTTATCTATTAGTAGAATCATAGAAACAAATTTTGAATTTGTGCAATTCCTATATCAATTGAAGAATTGTGCATAGGAGTTACTAAATTGTACTATGAATCTAAGTTTACTTATAAATTCAAACTCAACTAAGATGAATTAGATAAATTAGATAGATCATTGAAATCTAATTACCTCTATTAAAATCCTTAAATATCATTAGCAGATCTTCACAATTGTATCCAAGTAAAAGATTAGTTACTATAATTCATGATAGAAAGTATAAAGAAATGAAAATCTTGCATTGAATTAAGAATAAACCAATGTTTGGTTACAAGAAAAAAGAAGAAAAGTTAAGGAAAATGCAAGAAAATAGAGTTTTTATCTCTACATTGCTCTTAAATACAAAGAAATCTAAATTATTTAAATACAAAAATGAGAGATAGCATTTAAAAATGTTTGCCTTTTGTACGCTGGACAAAAATAGGGCTCTATCAGCCTAACGTTGGCCGAGCACTTGGCTAACGCTCGCCCAAGAGACCGAGCACTCACCTAAGAAACCGAGCACTCGCCCAAGCAATCGATCGCTTGACCGAGTGCTTGGCTACCGTTTTTTATTCACTTAGTTAAATCAATTCTCTAAAGTTAACATTCCTAAATCAAATAGCTAAATTAGTTTGCAAAATCTAGCAATCGGTGCATTTTTTTCGATATCCGAGTGCTAGGCGATCGCTCGGCCGAGCGCTCGATGAGTTGGGTGAACTCTCGGCTGAGCACTTGGTTATTGCTCGGTGATGCACTTTTTGGCCATTTCTTCTACAATTAAGTTACATTCCCCGCAATTAGATCAAAAATGTATGTTTAGGATAATTTAAGGATAAAATACTAATCTAATACTTAAACTAGAGTTAACAATCTACTAATTAGGGGATTGAGATTACACTTTGAAAGTGTAATCAAAGACCAAATCAGTTATATAAAAAAATTCTATCAATTTTACCATAAAAATTATATTTTTACATATCACAACAAATATTAATGAGGTTTAAGATCTCCTTAATGAGGTTAAACCCAGGCTCGCTAATACAAACATAAACATCCCCATAATTCACATGCACACACCAGAGAGAGAAGTACACAAATTTACATTCACGGGCGAGAGAGAACAGTTTCCCGGCACCAGTCAAAGGGTACCAACATGCATACTTCACTCTCTTTGAAAGCATGCCCTTTTAAACTCTCTAAGCCAATTCTTGAATCCTTACGAATTCTTTATTTATAGACAACCCTACTAATTTTAGTCTTCATGCAATTATAAAAATCTACATAAATTGGTCCTTTGTTGGGTATCACCCCACAACCAGGCCCAAACACATGTATAAGTCCAACAATTATATGGGTCCTCAGCAAACAAAACACACACTTAATACCCTGTATGATTTGGTCTCATTTCACCCATTTATTACTGTCTTAATAACTTGTTGACTCTTTAATTAATGAAATGGATCCGTATCCTACTGGTATTGTTTCTTAGCCTTCCACTTTGATTATCCAACTTCAACTAATATGCTTTTGATTGTTGGAAAATGACAAGGAAACAAGTAGAATGGTCTCATGAAAGGCATGCCTTTTGCCTTTAAATGTGTGGTCACTACATACCAAAGCTAATTTTCGTATGGTGTGGGGTATGAATGAGGTATTGATTTAATAGTGAGTGATAATAGAGTAAACGGGTGGGATTGGTCTCCAAGCCGACGGCGAGCTGCCCTAGCCGTCTGAGGGAAAGTGAAGGGGTGAGGGACACTAGTGTGATGCCTGTCAAAGACCCTCCGATGATAAAGTTAGATTTCTGGATATATTTCAATAGAGTTTTTAGTTAGGGTCTTTGTTTGCGTACCTTATTAGAGAAGATGAGTTTCTTTTTTATATGGGTAGATCTCCTAATAGCTCTAAGAGGGCATTGCATATACGGAGATAGTGGGAGATGGTTGTCTCTCCACGTGACAGGGTGGCATTGGAGGGCCAAACTGGTGGCAAAATAGTGGAGGGAGTGGTTGTCCAACCCCACACGTGACGCTCCCTTAGACGTGTGTCAGAGCAGTGAAGGTGACTACCTCATGCGAGGTCTTGGAGTTGGGAGCACGTTATCATGATTAAGTTGTTAGTGATGGCCTCCACTAACGTGGCGGGTGAGGAGGAATGATCGGCATCGTCCCACAAGATATGCTCGGGGTATGGCCTGCTCGGTCCTGCTCCGCATAATCATACTCGGTAGGTCTTGCTCGGCGTGGTCATGCTCGGTAGCTCGTTATCGGCTATAGTCATGGTCGGTCATGATATGCTCAGTCGTGATCAGTCATAATCGACCATGACCATGGTTGGTCATGGTCGTACTCAGCCCATTGTTGGAGTCCTGATCAGTCCCATCAGTTGGCTTCAAATATCAATTAGCTTATTTATAATTCCTGGTGTTGCTGCAGTTGCGCAATTTGTTATGTCTTTTATAGAATCTTAACTAGGTGTTAATAGGTGATTGGCAAACAATTTGTGAGTCTCCAACCTCTGAAGGCAATGATTATCCAGAACATGTGAATTAAAGAAAGAATATTAACTGAAATTTCAAAATCAATGTACAAGAAGACAAATCGAAGATGGTGGTTGGCCCCGTGATTGAATCGTGTTGTTCGGTGATTGACATTTTATATACCATACAACTCTAGAATAAGGAATAATTTGAGGTCAATTCAATTTTTTAGTACTTCTTTTAGAAATTAACAATCCATGTTAATGTCTTGATAGAGAATACCCCTTGATACCCATGTGTAACAGTAACACTCTAGTACTCGGTTTAGTGATGAATTTATATTGTGATTTATATAATAAGGTTGTAATTCTTGAACTTTTTTAAAAAGATAAGTGTCCGATATGTTACTTACGATGTAATTATTTTTATCGGTTAAAAAAAAGTATAGAGAATACCCATACATACATGATAGCTTAACTGGTATTAGCATACATGAGGCTACTCAAATCACTTCATGGTATGAAAGATCAGCAATTCTTTTCTTCTTTTTTTCGGATACATTGAAGATCTAAAACCTTCAAGAAGGATAAGAATGAGTCGAACCTATGACCTCACTTATGGGTGAGGGCGTCACTACCACTTAAACTAACCCCTCTACTCTAAAAGATCAGTATTTCAATGTAACGAAAATACCAAAAACATGATAGCATTAAGGCATCGAGGGTTGTAATGCTAAGACATTGCTGCGAGCGCCAAATTGGTTGAGTTTTGGTCTTGCTATTTTCTTTTAAAAAATCTGGACCTACTATTTTACAGAGTTCACTTAAATGCATTACCCTTAAAAAAGTCAATTTGACTTAAAAAATTTAATCATTTGATTACTCAAACATGTTTTTGAAACATTTTTTGAAGTTATATTCTTTTTATCAAATCTTTTTGTACAAAATCAAATGGCTAAAATTGTCGATAGTATTTGATTTTTTTGTATGCATGATACTTACAGTTAATAGCACCAATTGATAGTTTCAAAGGGCCCATTCAAGAACAAGAAAATGACATGGTCATTTGGATTGGATCTTGATAAAACAATACATCAATGAGAAAATGACATGGTGATTTGGATTGGATTTTGATGAAACAATTCATCAATGAGAAGTTAAGTTTGTAACATTTGAATTTTTTTTTTATTTATTTGAGAGAGATCCATGCTAGATAAATGGGTGCGGAAAAAAGAATTGAACTACCAAATTCCATTATTTATGGTTTGGTAAGTTAGTTCAAGGGGAGGTTATGTAAGGTAGTGAATAGAACAATGTTACGCGTCTCTTGCTAAAATTTTAAAACAAGTAAAAAATAGAAGCTCGTAGTAAAAATTCACAAAAAGGCTGCATCAAAAGCCAGTAGCCAACAGCCATAAAAATTGACATTAAAAATGTTAAAATATTTAAAAGTTAGAAGCTCATTAAAAAAAAAAATTATATGCAAATGGGTTAGTCTAGTAAAAGGTTTAGAAGTCCGAAGCAAAAAATCATGAATCTTTAACAACTCGTGAGAAATAATAAACATATATGTATATATATTGTCAAATAGTATTCTGTTTTTATATGAATGAGCAATGTTATACAATTACAAAATTATTGCAGAAGGTCTATTCAAGAACAAGAAAATGATATCGTGATTGAAATAATACATTAGTGAAAAAATAACATCTTGATTTGGAATGGATCTCAATGAAACAATACATCAATGAGCAGTTAATTTGATAAGTATTGAATTCTTTTTTTTATATTTATTTTAGAGAGATCCATGGTATATATATGGGTGCGGAAAATATAATTGAACTACAAAACTCAAATGTTTGTTGGTAAGGTAAGTTAATTGAAAGGGAGGTTATGTAAGGTAGTGAATGGAACAATTTTAACTATCCTTTATATATTCTTCATTGCACTTATTTGTAACCTTATTGCGATAAACAAAATTCTTTGTCGTTATCACCATCAAGATGCAGTATTTTTATGAACCTTTGACTTTTGATGTTGTGCCATTATAAATTTAAAACTAACAAAATAGCAAAAAAAATTTACGAAGAACTGCATCAAAATAAGCCATAATAATTGACATTGAAAACTAATGACAAATTCAAAAAGTTAGAAGCCAAAAGTTCATTAAAAATGTGTATCCTAAGGAGTTATTCTAATAAAATTTAAGAAGTAGAAAGCCAAAAATCATGATTCTTCAAACAACTCGTGAAAAATAATATATAATTGTGTTTATATATATGTGTATATATATTTTTTTGTTGCGGTAGCCGGAAGGTGGCAAATGTGACCATCCACAATAAAAGGTTGGTTGGCCAATAACAAAGAACATACATTGGCCGTGCTAAATGCGACCCCCCAACCCCAACTCACCCACTTTTGTCCTCTCCCTCTCCATCTCTCTCTCTCTCTCTCTCTCTCTCTCTCTCACCCGCCGACGCCTTTTTCTTGAAAATATTTTATTGGGTTTTCATCCCCTGTAAGCCCCGGAGACCTTACAACTCAAGAATCCCCCAATCAGAACTGCGGCAGCTAGCACGAGCTCCCCCCGTGCACTTGCAGTTCTTCATGAGTCACTATTTTTAGGTACGATCATGCACATAAATTAAATTTTTGCATCCCCACCATTTCATTACCTACTGTGGTATCTTTGCCATTAAAACTTTAAACTATAGCTCAATAAGATCAAAATTATCCGCTGGTCAAATATTATCACTATTTCTAGTACCCATTTAGTAGAGTCTTTTGTCAAATTTTTTTAGGTTAGCTTTTGTCTTTTAAGTAAAAAAAAAAGTTAATTCTTTTTTGCTTTTCTTTTCTTATCTTAATTTATAAAAGTAAAAATATAAAAAATTTGAATTTTTTGCTTATACGAAAAAAAAACTAACTTAAAAAAAGCTTTGAATAAATTTCACCAAACGCACCTTCAATTTGGTTTTTATTCTGCTTAGTTGATGTCCATTTCTTTTAGTAGCAAAAATAATCGTTCTAATGGGAGAAAATTTATCCCAATTAAAGTTGCAAAAAATAAAGTGAAACTCACCACAATACATTATGGAGAAGATTAAGTGTAGTTGTACCCAGTACAATAAAGCAGGCAATTGAATTCTCAAAAAATGTTGCTTTAAAACTCTTTAAGCTTGAGCAAACACAATTTTTATCATATTTCGCGAAGTCATTTTTTGCGATCGCTCTAGCAAAGACGGTTGTGCAAGGTAATTGCCATTTTTTAGTACGGCACTTCTTGTGACCGTGAATGTTGTAACAGAATTTTGAACATCGATCATGTGTACAGTTATTTTTTTAAATACAGGTAATGCTATATAATCAAAATATTTATATAAAATTTTTTGCCGGAATGATTTGGTTAATCGAGAATTATTCACTTTAAAATAAAAACATGTATTATGGTAACTTTTAATTAAACAAAAATACTATTGTCATAGTATTTTAGTAAAATTTTTTGTATAAATTTTCTACAACAGTACCATTTTTCAATAAATATTTGTCCCTAAAGTACAGGATTGAACTATATAATTTGCAAATCCTAAGGTGTTGACTTGGTAGAAGCTTAAAATTTAGGAATCTGCTCCCTCCAAAATTTTAGGCTCGAAACTTCTTAAATGTTATTAACTCTTAGAGTCATTTTATAGTTATTAACCCGATAAATATTCAATTTGTATGAAATAGAGATACTAAACAGGTTCCCGTATTAACCGAGACATGCACAAATTAATCTAAAGATCCGTTACAAAAAAAAAAACTATATAATTTGCCCCATATGTAGATTTACCCATGATGAGAAAGAACCCCGTGACCAGAGGAGGCCAGTTCCTGCATAGGTAGCTACTGACAAGTGTTCATTGGCGGATGCAACCTTTGGTTTGAAGCCTTTGCTGCAGCAGATTCAGACTCTTGTTCAACATTCCTTTAAACAAGCATCGAATTATGGTGCACGAGAAAGCCAAAATTGAACTGTAGAAGTTAGAACCCATCGTACACTCGTGAGCCACACCAAGATACACCAATGAATCCAACCCACGTAACTTAAAACTATTTAGATGCTTACGCGGCAGATTGTTATTGGAGGAGTGATTTCACAGCATGGAAGCCTTCACATTGGAGAAGAACTTAGTTTTATACAGTGAAACAAAAACAACGAAAGAGGACCCAAAAAAATGCAGAGATAAAACGAGGAAAGAGAATCGCTCAGACGTCTCTCTCTCTCTCCCCTCTTGCTTTCTTTCTCTCTCCTCGTCCTTTGCTTCTTCTAAGCAAAGAAGAGAAGAGAGGAAATGCTTGCATATACATATATATAATTTGAGCTGAAGGTGGTGTTGCTGCTGCTGCTGGTTGTTTGGAGAAGATGTTGGTTGCTAACAGTTTTGATCTATGGCAGAAGGATACCTTTTTCTCAGCTGCCGAGGAGGTTCAACAATCTGCAGATATGTATGTATATATTACGTCATTTCCTTTTTCTTGTTTTAATTTGATGTTGATAGGAATAATTTTGTTTCCTTTGTTGTCATACTTGATTCAATTGGGCCTTATGTATGTGATGTCTTGCATTTTCTCTTTAACCAAGCTCGTTTTTGCAGTTTAATTTTTCTGGGTGTGATTATTATTATTATTATTATTTTGTTTGCTCTTTTTAATTTTAACTAATTGATGAAAGGTTTTTCAAGGATTATTCTAACTGGGGGTTCTCACTTATGCTTTGTTTGGTTGCTGAGAAAGGGGAGGAAAATAGTAAAAGGAAAATTAGGATTTTTAATGGATTTATATGGACATCAAATTCCAAGATTTCATTTCTTATGCTTCATTTTCTTGGAAATAAAACTTCAGATAAATTTGTTTTTTTTTTTTTTTTTTGGTTTTTTGAACAGCAGTTTGTTGTTGTTGGGTTGTTCTGTTACTGGGATTGAGTTTTTATTTTTTTTTTAACCACAGAATGGAATCAGCTTACAGGACATGGGAAAGAGAGGAGAGAGAAGGGCTAACATCTGAATATTTGGATGAACTTTGCAGGGAGCTTCAAACTGCTTTAGGTACCGCAAAATGGCAGGTTTGTTTCTGCTTCTGTTTCTCTGAAGTTTGGGGTTTCACCCTTATTCATCAAATATATGGTAATTACTTTTCTTCAAGTAGTAATCTTGTGTTGTTGAATGTTAATTGTCAAATTAGTTGGAAGAGTTCGAAAGGGCTGTCAGGTTGAGCTACAGAAATCGTGTTGATGACATTACAATGGTCAGGCATAGACAATTTGTTGATTGCATAGGAAACAAAATTTTGCGAGTAGAAGCAGCCTTAAGTGACTCTTTTAGTGAGCAAGGTAAGCAACCCCTTCGCTGGGTGAAGTTAGATGAAGAAGAATGCAATGATTTAGCTGCTTTTCTCTCGGGAACTCCTGGAACGTCCCAAACTATGAAAGATGAATGTACCAAGCTTGGAGCTTCGGCAAACAGCTCTCTTCATGAGAACCATTGCATCAAAGAAGTAGGGAGTCACACTATCAAAGCTGCCTGCAGCGGCGATAGTCCTTATCAAACAAAGGATTGTAAAGATGTTTTTGCTAGTAAGAAAGATGCTAAGTGCATCTTAGACTTAGAAGCAAAGGAAATTCATGGAAAAAGAGATGATATAAAGTGTCAAGCTGATAGAACATCAGGTACGAGGAGAAACTGGAGTTCACCAGATATTGGTGCTTGCAAGATTGTAATTCCTGATGAAGATGACAGAGAAAAAGCATTAATGCCAAACATTGAGGATACACCCAAAGACAAGGGGTCCAAACATGTCTTCTGGAGGCAGAGGCGTGGAGATCGTCCTCAGGCAAAGGGAGGAAGATTAAGTTACCCCCAGTTGAGAGGGATTAATTGGATCAGTCAGGTCGGCTTTATGATGCTCTTGAAGGTTATTTGTTGGTTCTTTAAAAATTACATTTGCTCTAAAGATGAAAGCTGTCTTTATATTATTTCTTCTTTGCTTGTGTCATGCCAAAATAAATGTATCTTGCTTTGTGTTTTGATCAAGAAACAGACATGTTTATCTGTTAAGGCTAATTCTGCTTGTGTAATATCCTGGAAACCAATCAAGTTTGCTGTTCTGCAGATCATGGGACGTGTTGGTGGGTGTCAGAGACAACTACAAACCCCTGTGCACGTGCAATTCAATTCTGTCTGGTTCAAGCTTGCTTTAATGCTAACTATTTTTTTAATTGGTAAGTTTCCAATCTACTTAAACTTGCAGGATGTATATGTGTGTGTCTGTGTGTGTGTTAGTATAAGAGATTTCAGTCACAGATAAAACTTGAATTCTTAACATTTGCTTGCTCCAAGTTCTGTATCCTGTGAGAAAATAGACAAAAGAGCTTATTGGAAATCAAAACTTAATTCACTAGGGGGAAGGAAGATGTCTGTTTTAGAAATGTATTGAAGTTGAATTAATTTGTATGAAATCAAGTTGTATAAGTGTCAATGCACTTGACTTTCTGCAAAGAATCTCAGCAGGATCAAACCAGAATATGTATTGTTTTAGAACATCTCTACTTTGATTTCATTTACTGTGCTATAATTGGAGAATTATTTTGGGTTTATGACTTTTCAAGCACAATCTTAAAAGGTAGTGTTGGCCAAGATGCACTGACTGATCTGCAAGAGTATTGACTATTTGACTGCATAGCCTTGTGTATGAACTGGTGTTGCATACGTTAGTGCCTGAGGGTCAAAATTAGAATGCCAAATGGGGTTCTATATTCAAAGAGATGTGTACAATTGAACTTTGTGATTCAAATTTCAGGGTGAACAGGTGTAAGGCTCATCATTCAAACAGCACACTCTATTCAAGTAATAGTGATTGTTTAATTGTCAGCCTTTCTAGTTGGTTTAACTTTTCAGTTATTTATTAGCTAATTCGGAGGATATTTCAGAAGCATCTGCAAGAGAATATGTTGTTGCATCTTCCTTTTGAACACTTTGTTATCTTGTAGATGCGTCACATAGGACAATTATAGATGAAATGATGCCTTTAGTATAAAAGAAGATTTTTTGTTTGCACAAGTGCCATCTCAAATAACCTGGAAGGTTACAAAAATCTAGTGGAGATACATGGTTAACTTCTCCAAAATGCAACTCACCAAAAGTAATGCTGTGATCATGGTGTGTCCAAGAACGAAAAATACCAGTAGATGGACTTCTGTTTTTGATGTCGTATCTTGTGCAACACTGTCTAGCTGAGGCTACCATTTGCCTTTCCTTTTAATAACTTGGGGACAATTTTGACATGAATAATAGCCGTTTTTGCCTTATTTTGAGCCATGGAGTAAATAGGCTTGAATTAGACTTACTATAAACATGAGGAATTTAGACATCTGAAGTCTTTTTGGGGATACATCAGTTTTGTAGCTGCAAAACCTTGCTTATATTCTACTATGTTTGTGTTGCAGTGCCTTTTGTACTCTATTCAACCTGAGAGCAAGTTGTATTTCTTGTTTGTGAGCAAGATAAGAGGTACTTACTTTTAATATGCTTCTCAATGCATGTTCATTTCATAATAAAATGGTTTGTGTGGGAGGGGTGGGGGTTGCAGAAAAATGGCAACTGAGTATTTTTCTCTGCTTGCGTGTCATTTTTAGTACTTTGGCTACGTTGTTAGCAAGGATCTAAGTCCTGTGTAATCATGTCAGTCGAATATTAAGGTACTTAGTTTGAATCTAAATTTCAGCCTGGAATTCACAAGGGGAAAAATAATGAATTGAATGTACCATGCTTCCTCCTTTTCTTCTTTCCTTTTACCTCATCCCCTCAGATCCTTCAATTTCTTATCTTTTTGTTTGCAGCCAAATGCAGAAAAAGTTTGTGCGATTCTCAGTTTCTTGGCCACCGTCATTGGCCACTCTTTTCTTCCCTCAGTTCAGGACATTTAAAACTAATTAAGACAAAATCTACCTTGTCCTTTCTGTTAATTTAAATCATGATCAGGAGTCAGTTGGTTTGGAACAAAAATGAATGATTCATTATGGACTAAATAATTGTCATCCAAAAGGAGAAAAGGTCTCCAATACATCAGCAATTTCCGGTGCATTCTAAAGAGGGAAACAAGATCATAATTTTGCTTTGATAGACATGTTCTGGCCTTAACCTTTTTGTCCTAGCCGTGTTTCACTGTCATAATTCGGCATGAACCTCAAAAAGCCTTGTTCATTTTATCACAGGGGATCGTCGTAGGTTTGTTTAGCACAGGAGTTATGGCAACCTTCTGTTGGTGAAAACATAAATAGCAAAGGTATAAGTTTTAGACTTCAAATTCTTCGTTGTAGAACAAAGCTCTGAAATCTGAATTATGTATGAAGAGCAGAGTCTTGATATCCCTAACCTAGGAAGCACGGACACTCCATTTAGGGTGCCGTTTGCGTGTCGGACACACCGCAGACACGGATACTCCTAGGACACGCCAAAATACGTGTCGGACACGCCAGGTGGCGTGTCGTGTTTTTTTTTTTTTTTTTTTTTTAGCTGTGGACACGCCGGGGACACGGCTGGGACACGTCGAGGACACGGCTGGGACACGTTTAGGACACGGCAGGGGTTAAAGTGTAATTATGAAAATTTTTAAATGGGGTATATTTTTTAATTTTCTTAACTTCAATATAAAATGTACAAAATATCCCAAATCAAAACATTTCTTCTTCTTCTTCTTCACTGTCCAAACTGCTGCTACTATATTTCTTCTTTTTTCCTTCTTTTTTTGTTCTTATTTTTCTTATTCACTGCCCTTTCTGCTGCTTGTTTCACTACTGCTTATGTTTAATGTGGGTACTGCCCTGCAAAATCAACTAAATAAATTGGTACTGCTTACCTGCCACTGCTATTTTTTTTTTTTTTTGTGGAAGTTGGATGCTTGCTAGTTCATGCTTTAGATAGTAATGAATCTAATGATGTATTGGATGATAATCTTCTTTAACTTGTGTTTTTATCTGTGCTTGATGGATGATGAATTGATGACCTGTTGTCTATTATATTGAGTATTGAATTTTTTAATATTTTTAGTGGTAGGTGAATGTTATATTTATAGACATAGAAAATAAAATATATAAAAATAATAATTTTTTGCCGTGTCCCCGCCGTATCTGTGTCCCCTATTTTTTGAAATTGCCGTGTCCCGTGTCCGTATCTGTATCCGTATCTGTGTCCGTGTCTGTATCCGTGCTTCTTAGTCCCTAACACTTCAAAAGTCTTTGTTTGCCATGTTTCAACCCATTTCGAGGAAGAAGACTGCTTCTAAAATTGACGGCCAAATATTACTTATATTGATGCATGGTCTGATCTGAAATCAATACCCTTTGCCAATTTGCAGATACTGATACATGGTGTTGATAGAGTCGTGTGCTATTTGCAGGTAATGGAGCAGTGTTTATATATACATGGATGGGCTTTGATTTCTAAAAGATTAAATGTTATTCTGGGTTTGGGAGAGGGGTTACTAGCTACCTCCCTTAAGCTTCAGGAATATGAGAGGCAATCAGGAACAGTGTCTTTTTGAGCTTTTACACAAAACGGAAATGCTAACACAAGCTCCCTATTCAGCAGTACCCATCATAATGGGAGGCTGCAAATTTGAAATATGAGATACTAAACAATATCATCAGCATTCCCCTTTATGAACAGGTAAAGGTTGGGAACGACTACGGTACTGTGTGGTGGTTTGTGATACCCGTACTGGTAACTTGTGATAATTGTAATTACATTGGGTGGTAACTATAGTCTTATTTGTGGTAATTGTGATTAGTTACTTTGGGTCACATTAATGGTAACCTTTATTACATCGGACAGGAATGGTGTTCGTGATCACATTTTGTATTAACTAAGATCAGTCAAAGTGGTAAGCAAATTTTTCAAAACCAACTCAAATTCGTCAATGGTATTGGAGAGCCTGTTTGGAATTGGGGGAGGCGAGGGAAGGGAAGGGAAAATTTTAAAAATTTGTCTGTCGTCGTTTAATTCTACCTAAAAAAGAAAGGAAAGGAAAAGGGAAAAGAAAAGAAGGAAAAATTTTAAATCACTTCCTCTTCTTTCTTTTTACTTTCCTTTCATCTTATTTATAAAATCAATCAATGAAAAAAAAAATTTGTTTTCTTCATTTTCTTGTTAATTTCCTTTTTTTCATTCCCTTTCCTCCCAACAGGATGTAAAGATTTCAATCCAAGAGTCCCAACTACTTTTATTACACTTTCTCATACTGTCCGACCTTATTGACGCATGCTTAACTTGTATTGTGTTCATGAGGAAATGTTAACATTAGCCTTTTTTTATTATTATTATTTGCATTGGCTTCAAACACCATGTGGGCAATAGGTTTGAAGAGTGTGTTGGCAACTGTATTGGTTATTTGCTGGGTGGAGGATGTACCATTTGTGGACACGGAGCTTGCTAGATTGTGGCCCTTGGAAACGAGGTCCTCACCATGTTTGGATCTTTAGATCTACAGAGGGTAAAGAAAAGAAAATGAAGTCAAAAAAAAAAAATGTTAAAGAGCCTAATGCTCTCAGTTTTCAGTTTTTAATTTTTTGTTTTTGTCAGTTTTCTGTAAGTAAAAATAGAAAACTGACAGTTTTTATTTATGGTGTGGGTGGTGGGAGGTAAGGGAGAAAGACTCATTTCCAAAACGAATACAAAACATTTTCAGCACAACCTTTTTGTGCTTTTACTTCTGTGTCCAACTTTATTAAAATTGCTTTTACATTTTTGAAAACAAAAAAGAAATTAAAAACTTATCAAATATATTTCATTTTTATTTTCTCAAAATTTTTCAGAACACAAATTGAAAGTAGAAAACAAAGGGTTACCAAACAAGTAATTTCATTTTCCCTTTTATTTGCCTTTCCATTGACAAATCCAAGACCAAACATAGCATAATTAGAAGACCCGGTTTACACATTACACTGAATAACAAGAGCACCCATCTTAACCAAATCTGCAGCCAACAATAATTGCCCTCGTATATGTGTAAGCTGGAGCTTGCAAACCCAATCCCCATCAATGGTCAGCAATCTTCTGTCACTTATCCATATGGGTGAAACTTGCTCTTCTGCAACTAAAACAAGGTTGAGCACTACAGCATCTATGTCCGAAATTTTACTGTAAAACCCCTTTTCCTTCGCTAACTCAAAGCCGCACGTCACAGAGCTTAAAGCTCTGCAGCAAACATTAGAACAAAAGCCCGAAGAAAAGACATTTAGAAAATTATCGTTACAAAATTTCTTCCTCTTTAACTAGTCCAACCTTAATGAATCTTAATGACTTTCATCGACTAAACATGTTTGTTTTCAGCATTTATTACATGCCAAAACAATAGCATGGATATGGATTATGTGACTAATACACATTATCAAACAAATAGTGTGTAATCTCAAAAGACTCGACTCATAACAAGATAATTATTCAATATGTAATTTGCTAAAAAGGACACTCATGAGGACATCTCGCCCAAACAGAGTTCTGGCTTTCGAGACACATTCTCTATGGACTGAATTTGAGGAAATTAGGAAGTTAAAATCCATGAAGGCTGGAAGGTATGGACTTGGTAGAACCTAGCCTTCTGGCTGTATCTGACCAAAGTAGCGGCCATCAAGCTCAAACCTTGTTCTAAAGTGTTCTAACCCCACGCAGCCCAAGCCTTTACCAGTGCATCAACATTGGCCTATCAAAGAGGAGATCACCTGGAGTAAAACAAACTTAATGAGACGTCAGTTATTTAGAGAAAGGATGCACGTCTAGAACAGGCTTAGTCCCAATCATGCTTTATTTCCAATCAGTGCAATTTATTTTAATAAATCTATTAAAAACGACAGATCTCATGTCAATTTTTAACTTGTTAGAAAGACATGCCCAACAAGAACTTTATATAGTTTTTGCAAATTGTTGAACACTATCTACACGATATAGGATAACGGAAATGATAATTATCATGCCTGTTGTGCATACATACATATATAGAGACAAAGAAAGATAGATGTTGGCAATGGAAAAAGCAAGTGGTAGGATATTGGGGGAGTGACAACTCGTAAGAGACTATTACTGTTTCAGCAACAAAACAAGTACCGCATGCAATAGATAGAGGTTGAAAGATGAGCAAAATTTGTATGATGAGCACTCTAAAAAGGAAAGTTGCTTCACTTTCCAATAATATAGACTATAATAATGCCAACACCTGATGTAAGTTATCTCCAAAGAAAGTCATGAACAACACTGTCTCAAGTCGAGTGAAACAAAGGAAAAGGAAGAAAAAGAGATTGCAGCATCACTAGTTTGCATATTGATCCACAAGCCAGTAAGGATGCTATTGTGTATTGCTGTATTTGACAGGAGGCATGCCTCCATTGCCAAGACCTCGAGAACCCAAACATTGCAAATCCACCATTATAAGCAGGTAAGCACCAATAAAAGCAGGACATCAGATACAATGAGAAATGTGGTCTGTCAAACTCATCTGATGTTTAATTCTGTAGTCTACTTCAATTATAAAAAAATAAAAATATAACGACTATATTTTTTGACACTTGAACATTTTTAGGGAGAGTACTAACACCAGAGGTGTGGCCAACAGAGTTAGTTGTCTTACAAACCAGCAATCTCAAACCCATGCAGAATTTCAGATGTTTAATTGGTAGCTACAGATCCAAATGCAACACCGGACAAGAGCACAAACTGAAAGCAAAGCAAAGGGAAGCCCAGACCCATTCTTCTGGATCTTCATTAAACAGAGTGATCCTTGCTTCTCCTGCGACACAGCAAAGTCAAGGTCAAACTACTGGGACATTGCAGCCTGCTGCTAGTAGTTCTGGACCAGCATTTTTTATGGCAATAGAGAGAGAGAGAGAGAGAGAGAGAGAGAGAGAGAGAGAGAGAGAAAGTGATGTAGCACGAAGCCTAATGAAGTCTGCCTACAATCCGGTATGGTGGCCCAGGCCTACTTCTAGGGTTTTCAGCTCAGAAGAGAACATTATCGTTCAATGGATTTGGTATTGAATCGGTTGAGGTGTAGGGTTGATTTTAGCGAGAAATCAAAAGAAACAGCTTGCTGGATTTTCTGGACAGTAGGAAAAAAAACTATGCTTTCAAGGATACAATGATATTGTTGGGAATTTTTAGCCCTCCCAAACACACCCTTTTTGGAAATAAGAAAGACAAAAATATTAAAATAAATAGAGAAAAACACAACACAAGAATTTACGTGGAAAACTCTTAAAACAGGAGAAAAACCACCAGGTCCAAAAAAAAATACACTATGTAAAAAATTATTACAATCACACAATTTTTCCTCCTCACCCCAAAGACACACCCACTAAACTTTCCCACTAGCTACACTTTAACTTTCACCTCTTCAAGAGGAATTTTACTAAAGTCAAAAGTTACTGGTTAAGTTATTAACTGATGCACTTAACTACAGAAACTTAACCTTCCTTAAGTAGGGATTCACCCTTGCCCCCCTTCCCACTCCCAACCAACGTGGGATTGGGAAAGGAGCAAACAAACCCAGCAATCTCCACCTTCGCGACTTTGACTGATCCCACAGCCACACTCCGGCTTGATAAAGATCTTCATAACTTTTGCTATCATGCTCCATCATAAAAGCATATGCACTTAGAATAAACCAATTCCAAGCATTTCACTTCAGCCAATGTCAAAAAACAACCTTGCTAAAAAATTATGGTGCAACTCCCATAGTTGGCTTTCCTGAAAGTTCATCAGCCATCGACATGAATTTCCATCACACACCTTGCATCAACGTCAAACCAATGCCCGTGTGCAAACTTGTGGACCTGATAATAGTAACACATCCTCTATCATACGACATCATCGTCTATGCAAAGAGATACAACGTTAGCTTTATTATCAATATCTCCATTCACTGACTTGGAGCATTTTGCCGAACCCGCTCCAATTTTTGGACAATTTCTCTTGACATGCCTAGATTGTCCAGACACCCAACAGGCTACTTTCTTCTTCATGGAGTTCTTCTTCCAATCACCAGCTGTCACTGCTAGGTTCTCAAGTGAACGATTACTTCTACTGCTTAGTTTTCTCTCTTCAAAAAACAATTTGCTAGTAATCTCTGAAAAAATTATTTTCTCCTTCCCATGTATCAAAATAGGCTTCATATGTTCATACGAAGATGGAAGAGACCAGATAAGCCTCAAAGCTTGATCCTTATCTTCAATTTTAACTCTAATAAGATTCAAGTTCAGAGACGATGCCATTGAAAACACTTAAATGATCTGAGATAGTTGTACCTTCACTCATCTACAATGTATGAAACTGCTCCTTCAGATACACCCAATTCAAAACGCCCTTCGTCTGATACAACTCTTCAAGCTTTTCCCAAAATTCTTTTGCCGTAGATATTCCATGTACATTTGCAAGAACATTCTTGGCAAGACACAGACGTGTTGCACTTGCTGCTCTCAAATCCAGATCTTTCAATTTTCATCGCTCATTCCAAATCTGCTCACGCTAGTATCACTGTTAACTTCAGGAATTAGTCTGCCCTTCAACGCCTTGTGTAATCCTGATTGAATCAAAACATCCCTCATTTGCACTTGTCACAAGCCAAAATTGATTCGCCCATCAAATTTCTCTACAACAAATCTGATAAGATTTGAAGCCTTACTTCCTGACATGACTTTGATGAATTTTACCGTAGAAATGAATAGTACTCACTAAGTAAGTTCTCAGGAAAGACTCAAATCTTTCTTAAACAGAACTTCAAGATTCTCAAGAAAGATTGGAGGGGTCACACTGGTCCTGCTTAAAACCCAATCTCCTAGACAGAACCTCCTTAGACTATACGTATCCACACTACCACACCAAATCTCCACCCCACCAAAAGAATAACAACACTAAAGCTCCACCCCACCAAAAGGAACCTTTGATAATTTCAAGAAAATCTTTTTTGATGTGAAAGATCAGTTAAAACTGCAATCACAGAGCATACTACGAATTTTAAGAAATAAACAAAACAACTGAACAGACTCTAATACCACTTGTTGGGAATTTCTGACCCTCCCAAACACACCCTTTTTGGAAATAGGAAAGACAAAAATATTAAAATAAATAAAGAAAAACACAATACAAAGATTTACGTGGAAAACTCCCAAAACAGGAGAAAAACCACCAAGCCCAAAGAAAAATACACTATGTGAAAAATTATTACAATCACACAATTTTTCCTCCTCACCCCAAAGACACACTCACTAAGCTTCCCCACTAGCTACACTTTAACTTTCACATCTTCAAGAAAAATTTTACTAAAGTAAAAAATTACTAGTTAAGCTATTGATTGGTGCACTTAACTAAAGAAACTTAACCTTCCTTAAATAAGGATTCAACCTTACCCTCCTTCCCACTCCCAACCGATGTGGGATTAAGAAATGAGCAAACAAACCCAGCAGATATGAGTTAGCTTAAAGCTGTAGGATTGAAAATTTAGGGATTTACTAATGTGAAAGAAGGCTAATGGTGGGAATTACAATAAATTAGAAGAATAGAAGGATAGAAACCTTAGAATAACTCTAATGCCATCTATGTTGAGATGGGTTCATACCCATTTCTTGAAGCAATCACCCACCGATTGCTTGTATGACCAAGGAAAGCAGCAACCCATAAATGTCAACACCACCACAAGAAAAGAAGAAAAGCAGCCGGATTTCTCGGATATGGTTGCTAACTTCCTTCTCCCCTTCATTTATAAATTGAGGTCTGAGTGTTGTGGCAAAGTGTGGGCAAAAGAGGGTAGCAGGTGGCAAAGAGAGTTGAGAGATCTTTGTGAGAATTGAGTTGGGTGAGTTCAGTAGAGAGTGCGAGCCTCCTCCTCTATTGTGTAACTCCTCCGTATATTCAGTTGTGAATAGTAAAATCTCTCCTCGAGTGGGCATAGGCAATTTGGTCGAACCAAGGTAAACTTTGTGTTTGTGTGTGCCTGTTTGATTTCTGAACCCCAACGAGTGGTACAGAGCTTCTAATGCGCCCAACAAGTTATATTAGAGCTCAATTTTACTGTCGGGTCAAAAATCCAAGTTGCTCGAAATTGTGATTTGAGCACCAATGCCTTTGCATCGATGATACGAGTCCAAAACCGTAGAAATTGTCAAAAATTAAGTTCAAAAGCAACCCCACGGTCCTTCTGAAGTTTTTGACGACACGCACTGGCAAACTACCAATAATGAAGAACACAAAAACGATGTCATTTTAACGTCCGAGCCGAGCCAAGCCGAGAGAAGTTTATTAAATTATAGTTTGGCCCTCATAGTTTTAAAAATTCTAATTTAGCCACCTAAAGAATCTAGAATTTCAGTTGAGCCCCTATCAAGGTTTTTCAGCGTTTCGGTTCCATCCGTGAGGACAAAATCTGAAAATTTTGCTTCCGAAGGAGTGAAGTGAAATGGTGGACACCACATCAGGTGCGATGATGATGCTGTCGGTGACCACCTATACGATTTGGAACCACAGATGGAGTAAACCTGTAAAGGTGCAGGAGGACGATTGGAAGAAGCTAAACCGAAGATGTTGGGACTGATCTGGTAGTGGATCGGACATGATGTGTTTTGTCACATAGCCAGGAAACAAGCGCTTACACGCTTTGAACGAAGCTGGAGGCGATGTATCGATCGAAAACATTGTGAAATAAAGCACTATTGATGAGGAGGCTTGTGAATTTGAAGTTACAAAGCAGGGCTTCAATAGCGGAACACATGAGCGAGTTTCAAAACTTGGTAAATCAACTGGCTAGCGTCGAGCTTAATTATGACAACGAAACGCAGGCCTTATTGATGCTTAGTTCCCTGTCAAATAACTGGGAGACATTGGTGGTTTCTCTCACTAACTCAGCACCGAACAGGAGATTGGCCATGATCATGGTCAAGAATGCACTATTCAACGAGGCACGGAGGAGAGTGATAGGCAAAATCGACCACAATGGGTCATATACCATGATCTCGGAAGGAAGCAAAGGAAAGGGTAATGGGAGTATCAGCACAAGATGGTCTAGGTTGAAACAGGGAGGTCACTGGTTTACGTACTTTTACTGTGTCCAAAAGGGGCACATCAAGCGAAATTACCCTAAGTATAAAGCATAGAGGAAAAGACCAATCACCAGAAACAGCGGTGTTCATAGACTCAAATAATGAGGTTCTAGTTGTAGCAGTTAGAGCATCGAAAAGGGAGATTAGACTAGGTCTTGGACTCGAGATGTTGCTACCACGTGTACAGGGACAGACAAAACTTTTCAACGTATAAAGCATGCGACGGTGGACTTGTCAGGATGGCAAATAACACAGCTAGTAGAGTTGTTAGCAAAGGCATAGTCAGGATCCACATGGCAGGCAAAAGAACTTTGGAGTTGATCAGGGTAAGACACATGTCAGGACCCAGGATTGAAGCGAAATCTAATTTCTCTAAGGTTGCTGGAGAAGATTGGTGAGTTGTACAGGCTGGAGAAGAGTGTAGTGACAGGAGGAGCTGAAGCCAAACACATGTCCAGTAGTACAAGCAATGAATAGTGAATGATGCGGTTGCACAAACGCACATAGAATAGGCGCAAGAGTACCCGGACGATCCGAGGTGGTACAATAGCGCAAAAAGGCTGTGTGCAACGATCTGGCCAGATGCAACGAGTGCAACCAGTGCCAGATGTTCACAGGGAAGCTTAGAGGAAAGAGAAGGAGAAGAGATGTACAGCATCAGCACCAACCATGTCGAAACGAGTCTCTTTCGCTCTTGATTTGATCAATGACGATCATTTCTCAAGGAAAACGTGCACGAGAAGAGGAGAGACGGAGTCACTAGACTTTGCAAAGAGCTGATCCCCTACAGAGCACCTTGGTGAGAGGTGCAGGCACTCCGACGAGGAGTGAAATCACTCGGTGACAAGGACGAGATTATGGCAAAGCAATTCCAGAAGCAGAAGAAGAAGAAGAAGACGCAGAAGGTGTTGAGCAGGGGGAGCAACAACCCACTTCACTGAAAAAGATTGCATGTTGATTCAATCAAGGTGATATCCAAAATCAATGGATTTTCTGCTTACTGATGAGGGGGAGCCAGAAAGTCTCCCAGATGTGAGCCGTTGTTGATGAGGGGGAGCTAGAGAATCTCCCCGCTATGAGCTATGGACATAGCCAGAATGAACTCCAACTGAAGAATGTCTAATTGCATTCTCCTCCGATGGGTATGAGGGGGGGGGGGGGGGGGGGGGGGAGGGGGGAGGAGGGGGAGATTGTTGATATTCATAACCATTTCTTGAAGCAACCACCCACCGATTGCTTGTATTACTAAGGGAAGCAGCAACCCATAATTATCAGCACCAGCAAGAGAAAAAAAAGGAAAAATAACTAGATTTCTCGAATCTGGTTACGAACTTCCTTCTCCCCCTTTGTTTATAAATAGAGGGTTTGAGTGTTGTAGGGAAGTGTGGGCAAAATAGGGTAGTGGGTGGCAAAGAGAGAGTTGAGAGATGTTTGTGAGAGTTGAGTTGGGTGAGTTTTGCAGAAAGTAAGAGTCTCCTCCTCTATTGTGTAACTGTACATTCGATTGTGAATAATGAAATCTCTCAAGTGGACATAGGCAATTTGGCTGAACCACGGTAAACATTATATTTGTGAGTGCTTGTTTGATTTTTGAACCCCAATGAGTGGTACAGAGCTTCCGATGTGACCAACAATCTAGGAGTCTCACCTAGAAGAAACATTAGAGTCTCACCATTGAAACCAAGTGAACTTTACGGAACTGAGCAAGAATTTTGATATCTCCAAACCCAAATCAATAACAAAGAGAAGCAATGCCTCCAAAATTCCATTTTCCAACAAATTATATTGTCTCCTTCACTTTCACTTTTTTATGAGTATATTTCTCATATTCTTACTATTCATCATCCAATAGTAAAGCTATAATTTTGAATTCTTTACTCCATCTATGTTCACAACAAATGTGTTATGAGAGAGATCTAAACTATGACGATGTATTATGCCTATCACCTGTGAATAGAACCAATCTATTGTTAGTGATTAGAATCATACCCATTCAAACAGTAACTTAAGAAATTAAGAGACTTTTAGGTGTTGATTGAAGAATACAAACATTTCATCCATGTTCTCTATTATGCGAGTTGAATAGTGACCACCACGGTAGCTTATCTAAAGGGCTAGCCAAAAAGATATCATTTAGTTTCATTACTTTTACTTATATACCTAAGATCCCCTAGACTTCCAGTGTGGGAGACGATAGACTTAACACACTCCAACAGATTTAGGGATTGTTATAATCTTCCCCACTTTATCCCTTCGCGTCCCTACGAGGGGCCCAGATTCACTCACAAATATCACAACCGGCTCATGTCAACCCCACAATCGATCATTGACCTGTGTTAAAGTGCCCCGAGATCATACGTTTGCTTCCATGAATTGGCTCTAATATCATAAGTAAGAACCGTGAGAATTCACCCAAACCAAGGAGATGTCATTTGGGTTTAATGCACCTACTTATATACCTAAGATTTCCCATGCAAACTTCTAATGTTGGACTCAACACATGCCAGTGCAAGTTGGGTCGTTTCACAAATCAAAGGATATTTCCATGATTTTGTGAGGACTTTTTTACCTACAGTATTTCTAATTGTATAACCGTCATATGGATTCCCTCTCTGTAATGATTCCATTTCTAGGGGATAGATTTGAATAAAAAAAGCAGCAGACAGCAAATAACATTCGTCACCCATCTACATCCTCTATGGCATTTCGAACGATAATGTATTAAGTTCATAAATAACAAGATGCACTGCCACAGTAGGGGTAAAAATATTAGTTCGCTAATCATGATTCCAACCTCCTTCCCATTCAACCTAAAATACATTTGATTCTGCAACATAAGAACACACCCAAGTTTCTTTTTGCCTTGATCTCTACTTGTCTCCAAGGATAATATGACATAAATTTTAATTGTTACTCTACTACTGTCATAATTAATATTCAATGTTTTCTCAAATTTTCGCCGAATAAGAGATGTTTACATGCAATCAAACAATAAGTTTGAAACCACATGCTTCTCCTTCTGTTAAATACTTTTACCCAATATTAAAGAAGCTACTTTCCTTACAAATTTGGAAATGAAATAAATAAGTAGGTTGAACGTAGCCAACACACAGCTTTCTTAATGTTCATTTAAGCTCATTTGTTCAATCCAGGCAAGCTAAATTTAATCTCATCTCCAGACAACTACTTATCTAGATAAATGGATCAAATTTAGTGTTTTGTGGAGTGACACAAAATTATGGTGAGCTATAAATAAACTAAGATAGAAAAACAAATGAATATATGTAGTGGAATATTGAAATGGGGAAAGGTGCATTGGTTTACAAATAATACAATATCATGGTTCACTACATCCTGTATTGTAGGGATGTAGGACAGTTTTGCATAAGAGTATAGAGTTAAATATTTGATAAACTATATGATAGGGTATATATTTATCAAAAAAAGAAAAAGACAGGGTATGAATCTTTCCTTTCTGTCAGATTTCTACTTTTTCAAAGTCTCCAGTTCCATCTAAAGGAAGTAGTTTAACTCCTTCGGCAGCTAGAAAAGGTTCAGGTACTCAGAGAAGCCATCAAATTGCCCACTTTTTGATTATGGCATTTCTACACTTCACTTGAACTTGAGCAAGACTCAAACTCAATCACACATCAAACAAGGTCTACTCTACTCAGTCCTAGGAAAAATTAAGTACTATCCTATATAACTATGATGAGATAATAGTTATTTCGACACAGCCATACAGCCACAGGGGATGAAAAGTTTCACAACAGTTCAGATGCAAAGGTTCGAAACAACTTCTGGAACATAAAACTTCGAAAAAAGTTGAGTCATATCTTCTAAAATTGAACATGAATTTTAAACTAGGATCTCCATAGAAATAAAAATTTCACCCTTCAATTGATATTTATTCTAATATATAAAGAGAGAATTCTAATTGGTGTCTTTGAAGCTGGGTAATGCAATGTGACTTTTTTTCTTTCCCAAATTATTCTATTAAATCTATTTTATTTCTACTTCAATTAGTTTACTTCTCAACAACTATAAGGGCATATAAGTCAGACGAAAAATAACCCAACTACTCCATGTTCTTCAGTTATTTATAAATTCTAGACTCTGTATCACCCTATTCACTTGTCAACATTGATAAGATCACCATCTCTAGTAATTCAATAGACTACAACAACTACCACCACTAGCAATAATGAAAAATTACACATGCATTGCATTTGTCCACCCTCTAGTCCATATAAAGGTAAGGATCCTTAAGATATGAACAACATTAAACAATTAAGCATTTCTTCAGTACATCCAATGTACACACCCTGAATTGAATTATTGAATTTGTACTTACAGTGGGCTTTAAATTGCATAGTTGAAATACCCTTGCTCAATTTTCTCATTTCAACCAATAAAAACGGGTGAGGGAAAAAAAGACGAAAGTGAAGATAATTTGAAAAGAAAAACAAAGTCTCCTAAACCTAATCCGAAAAGGCACATAACTAGACCCAATAAAAACTATTTCAACTAGCAAACACTTTAGCATTGCAATTTTACATATGTACACATGAAAGACTAACTGTAAACTAAACACAATAGCTCCAGTTTCATTGCTCTAAAGAAAATTACCTTGAAGAACTGTAAAATAGCAATGGGCTTTGATAATTGATCCTCTTTGATTAGCGAACTGAAACTCAACAGTGTGGCTGCATTCCTATATCATCTGAATTTACATCTTTTAGAGAATAGTCATTATCCTTCAACCCCAAAAACAGCATGAAGTTGGTCAGAAACTCCAAGATGATTCAGGCAAATGAGGTGCAAAAACAGCATGAAGTTGTGCTTTGTTCGGCTTTGGACAAAATCTCCATCTCCCACATCAACCAAACCTGTCTCTTTGCCTAATTGTCTTTTCATTTCTCAACGTAAACAGCCTTGAATCAACAGATTTGGCCCACAATAATCTTAAAACCGGACATACCTGTCGTCCAGATGAATACAAAAACCTCAAAACTATTTTATAGGATGGTCATTATCTTTCAAGCCCAAAGAACCCTTCTCTCACTATCACAAACTCGCAAGAAGATTCAGGCAAATGAGGTGCAAATACCACATGAAGTTGCCGCTTTGTTCGCCTTTGGACGAAATCATCATTGCCAGTATCAACCAAACCAGTTTCTCCGCGTAATGTCTCCTCATTTCTCGACAAAAACAGCCTTGAATTAACACAACTGGCCCATGACAGCCCCAAAGCAGGGCAAACCCGTCTCCCAGATGAATACAAACAACCCAAATTCCCAACCCTCAGCCCATTCAACCCGTCAGATGATCCCACGAAATCAACCACCTGGTTTGTAACTACAACCGCAAGACCAAACCTATTTGCCTGTGACTTCAACTTGCTAGAAATCTTGAAAAATAGAGTCGATCTCCGCTTAAGATCACACGGGGTGTTATCAAATTCGGATCTAAATAGCGCTGCAATCGAATCAATCACAATCAACTTAATGGGTAATTGAGTTGGTGGATTGGCAAGAACCGAATCAATACGGTGCAATACATCAAGCAGTTGGTCTGCGGAATATACTGCGTGGACAAATACACGGTCACAGGGGTCGTGAGATGAGAACACACGGGGATGCGAAGAGCGGAAGGATTGGGAAAGTTGTTGGAGGCGGCGAGAAGGGAATGGAAACTCGGAGTGGATGTAGAGAGAGGAGGCGGCGAGGCCACCGAGGGAGACGGGGAGCTGGGCGGAGAGGAGGAGCTGAAGGCAGAGTTGGGTTTTGCCACAGCTGCTCTCGGAGACGAGTTCAGTGACGGAGTTGCAGGGGACACCGCCACGGAGGAAGCGGTCGAGAATCGGACAACCGACGCTGCACTTCTGGGTTGTGAGCCCTTGTTGGAGAAGAATTTCAGGTTTCATCTCAGAGAGAGATTCAGAGACGTTGCTTGTTATGTGATTAGAGAGGGCTTTGATCCTCGACTGGAGTGACTAAAATTTAAACGTATAAAACGCGCGGGCTTAAACTTTTGAAGCAAAACTTGTAAATTGGACCAATGGTTCAGCCGTTTGACAACTTCAGCCGCTCGCAAATTGGACCAATGGTTTGGCCCCTCGTACTCATACTCAAAATTTCGTTATTTGTCATTTTATTTTCAAAAGAAAAATGTTTTTTTTCCATAAAATTTATACAAAAGGACCTACTAAAACAATGTGTTGATATCATTTTGTAATTAAAACTCATCATGATAGTGTATTTTTTTAGAGTGAAAGACATTCATTCCGTCAGTATTTTGTACATATATTCCACATCAATTTTATAGTTGTATAGCATTTACCTTACATAAATCACAACTTTTAATTACATATAATTTGCATATATGCATTAATTTTAAAAACTCTGTTTGATCTAAATTACTTCGGGTCTATTTGATAACCCTCCAAAAAAAAAAATAATACAATTCGTAACTGTGACCTGTTCCACCACCCCAGGCCTTCCCCGTCACCCCTAGCCCTATTCCCACGCTCTAACCCTTCCATGTCACCCCCAACACCCCCTCCCCTCTAACACTAGGGTCAGTTCAAGATAATTTATAGTATATGACAACAATTATAAATAAGGTCTTATATATGTATATATATATATATATTGTAAAAAAAATTGGATTATATCAATTATTGTTAAAATTAGCTAGTGTGTTGATTCTGGGCTTTTTTTCAAAAAATATGTAGAAACTATATATGATTTAACTATAGGTTTTAAAAAAATCTATGGCATTTAAAAAAAATTGAACAAATATTTTATTGGGTTAAACCAATTTTTTGTTCTTTTAAAGGTAACTAATGTAGTTAATTTTCAATCTTCTTTTTACAAGGATTTTTTTCTCATGTAGACTGGATTTTTTGTTTCAAAAAAAATTGAACTTATATAGGGCCTTCATTAAAGAATTTAAAAGTTTAAAAAAATTGAAGTCTTTAAATTTTATTTATTTGTACAATGAATTTATTAGTTAAACTAGTATTTTCTTCCTAAAAGGTGATTTTTAGCTTCTCTTTCTTGTAAATCTTTTTTTCCTCATCTAGATCAAGGCTTTTTTAAGAATATGAGGCAATTATAAAAAATAAGAATTTTAAATTTTTTTTAAAGAATATATAAGACCTTTATTAAAACATATGAATTTTAAAATTTTGGGGCTTTAGAAAGTTGAGGGTCTTGGTCGGCAACCGCTTTACCCGCCTAGCCTCTAACCTTTCCTTGACACACCTAGGCACCACCACAACTCCAGCCCTTCCTTGCCTTCCCTACCGCCCTTGACCCACATTGCCAGTACCCAGCCCAGCCTTAACTTTCCCTAATACGCCTAGCCTCCACTTGTACCCCTTAGCCCTTCCTCACACCAGAGGAGGAGGGAGGTCTAGAGGGAAAAATTATTTAGTACTCTTGGAGTACCATTTCATTCTTGGTCCTCCTATTAAATATCAGTGGGATTCTCTTGTTAGGTGAGGACAAATATCTCATCTAATAGGTGGAAGATCCACCCCCATGTAAGAGGAGGAGCATGAATAGGTAATGCTCTAAGAGTACTAAATAATTTCTCGTATAGAAGATGCAATTGCTTTCATGAATTTTTTAAAACAAAAACTTTTTTTATATTTTCTTAATTCAATTAATCCCAAGTGAGAGTAGTTAACTCCTATACTACTTTTCTGTTTTTAGATAGGGAAAGGCCCGAAAGCTATTACAAAAGTCTAAGGGTTTCAACCAAAATCAAAGAGAATAAAGAAGAAGCACCTCCTCCATTCATACCCTTTGAAAATCATAGTCTTTTGAGTCATTCTAGCCAATCTGTAAGCAAACCTATTCCCCTTTAGTGAGACATGAGAGAAACAAAAACTCTGAAAAAATTATAGCATTTCAGTAACTGCAGAACTAATATGCCCGAAGGACCTGAGTTGAAAGTCACCATCTTTGATTGCTTGAATAACAGTTAGCAAATTTCCTTCCAAATGAACAGCCCAAGTCCCAGATCAAATGAAAGTTGTACAACTTTTAGAGATGCTAACGCTTCTATGGTCTCTAACCATCACCCCAACACCAGCAATGTCACAACTAGGAGTGTGCATGGGTCGAGTCTGTGCTAGACTCATAACCAAACCAAACCAACCCAAGTTGGTTCAGGTTGGATTGATTTGGTTCCATGCCTCGAGTTGGGTCAGGTCCAAATCGGGTTTGATCGGTTTCACTTTTGTTCTATATTATTTAATTTATTGATTCAAAAAAAATAATAAGATTGATATTGCATCTTTAATTTTTCAAAAAAAATAAAAAAAAATGACAAGATAAACAGAAATCAATGATAATTAAGTACAAATAACAATGATTTAATGACATATATAAAATATATGTAGACTTTATGAGATATAAAGATTGGGTCTCGATTCAGTTCTTGAATCGGTTCTCATTTAGTTCAGGTTCAGAAAAAGAGGAATCAAGAACCGAATCAAGTAGATTGGTTTGATATTTTTTAGACCCAAAAATGAACTGATCATTTGATAAACCCAAACCAAACTAACCCAAAGAGGCCGAGTTGGTTCAGTTCTTAAGTTTTTCGATTCATTTATGCACTCCTAATCACAACTTTCAAAAATAGCACCAATTAAGCTTGAAAACACCCTCTACTTGGGGACCCATTTACAATTATCTGCTCAAACCTCTAGAATCTCAGTTTTCTGATATGCCTGAATGAAGGTTTGTAAGTAATCACAAGCAAAACTTACAACCTCACTTGCACTTCTCATTTTGTTGTTGAATATCTATTGGTTCCTATTCTACCATACATTCCAACAAACCATAAAGAACAACCCCAAACATTATGAGCTAAACTATTGCAATATATCAAAGCCCTAGTCATAAAATCATTCACAGGCCTCATAAAACAAACCTGGTTTGCAAAGTAACGCTTATAAAAACAATGGAACACGGATTCTTCATCTTTCTTGCAAAAACTACACACCTGTTCAACAACAACATGTCTCATTCTCAAGTTAGCTCGAACTGAAAAAATGTTGTGACAGGCTTTTCAGGCAAATACTTTAATCTTACTTGGAATAACAAGTCGCCATAAGGCTTTCCAAAGGCTAGTACTATCATTTTCCTCATTCGATGTGGTAGCATGACTTGTCATAGATCTAATAGCAATCTCCAAGTGATTGGCAAAATTAACTGTATAAACCCCTTTTTTGGAAAAATGCCAGACCATAACATCTTCGGAAGGCCTTGGACATATCAAAATTTTGCAAATCACATCAGCATCTACATTCAAAAATAAATCTTTAATCAAATCAACATTCCAACAGCCCGTATCATTACCAATTAAATAACTTACAGTAGCATCAAAGAGAATACTCCAGGGGAAGAGATGATAGTAAAACCCAAAGGCCGAGGAATTCACTTATCACCACAAATTTTGATTGTCTCACCATTGCCAATACGCCATCTTAACCCATCTTCCAAAAGAGGACGAGCATTCCAAATACGTCTTCAAAAGAAACAAGGATTAGATCCTAAGCCAGAAATTAAAATTTAAAAAATATCTTGCTTTCAGCAATTTGCCCGCATGTGAATCAGGATTTTGCCTTGCTTAGCAAGCATAGCTTTTTTAAAAGCGGCTAAGGAACGAAATCCCAACCCTCCCATGAATTTCGAGCAACACATTTTATTCCAATTTTTCCAACGAATTTTTCTTTTCTCTTCACGTTGCCCCTCACCAAAAACGGCTAATCATTGAATCAATACATGCACACAAGGTCTCTGGAAGCTGAAAGCATGACATGATATAGGTTGGAATTGCTTGCGCCACTATTTTGATCAAAATTTGCCTGCCTTCTACCGATAAGAGTTTTGCCTTGACCCGTTGAGGCGCGTCCAAATTGTATCTTTAATGTGTTCATGAAATACCTCCAACTTCAACTTACCAATAATGGAAGGCATACTCAAATATTTGCCAGTAGTTTGCATCAACTCAATCCCAAGAATTATAACTTTTTTTAATAGTTTTCTTTTTTGTTTGATTGAAAATTTTCTAATAGATTCCTTATTTAATATGACTTCAAATTTATTATGGTATAACTCAAATTCTATGAAAAATCGTAGATAAATTAAACTTCTTTGTCAATAGTTTTCTTCTACATGTATCTTGCTTATATATCCAATCAATTGCATAAATTTTTATATTAATACACATTTATGGTTACTTACATAGGTAATATCAAAAGGCATGTAGTTACAAAAAGAAAGTAACACAAACGAAAAAATGTAGAAAAGAAAGCAATCATAGAACAACGACAAATGAAAAAAGAAAAGAATGAAGGAAAGAAGAAGAAGAACAAAACCAATGAAAACGTGTGAATCATAAATATACATCAACTCACCATTACCAATCCATTAAAGGGCTCATTAAAGTGCTTTCTTTAAGCAAGTTTTCAATGATAATTTGTTAATATATTTTTGGCAATCTTAATTATAATTAATATATATATGCTATTCTACCTATTGGATTGAAGGTCTATTTGTTTGAGAGAATATAATAGTTATATGCGTATTTGTTGATTAATTTTGCTTATCTTAAAATATTCGTTTTTTTTTTTTTCACTTTGTAGTGTGTGTAACAAATCATTTTTTGTTTTTTTAAACATTAGCATTGATTAAAAATAATAGCATATAGCTATATAATTATTGAACGGTTAATAGAATGAATAGCATTTTTGTTATCCTTTTATAATATCCATAATTACTGTTATTAATTACTTTTAAACCAAAATAATGCGTACTAGATGTAATGTAGCTAATCAATGGCCCACAACCCCAAAAAAATTTGAGAGAAAACAAATCAGCTCTCTATCAACATCCACCCCCAACCAAAATCATACATTGTTCATGCATCATGACTTTTTTGGTACATGACATACTTCATGTCTTTATCTTTCAGGTCAAATTGGCATTGTTAAACTATCATTCATCACCTTTATATAGGCAAGTGTTTTATAAAACTTATGCAAGTATTTGTAATTATCTTGTAATAGAGATTGAATGTAGGGTTCTGTAGTTTCTTCCAAAGTAAATAATAAAAAAAAAAATTAGAATTCAAAAAGTTCATAAATTAAGTTGCTGCATCCAAACAATCTTCTTCACCTTCTACGCTAACAAAGCGTGGATAAGTGCATGCTCGCAACGCACCAAATTCGAATCAATCAATGACATGTCAATTCAAAGGTTGAGACAACAATGTATATGATTTTGTCTATTACAATGTATATCATTCATGACACATAGATGATATATAAAACAGCATCCACCAACTTTTACGAAACAAATAAATAGAAAATCCAAAACTTGTAATCCTCTTAGTGTCATGATACAACAAAATAAATATGGTTCTCATGTCATTGTTGGGACCCTTGTGCTTGCCATTCATTGCCTCTCAAGAGGTACAAAACCTCTCCCCCTCTCTCTCTCTCTCTCTCTCATCAAACTGAGAGGTCCTCATCATCTACCATATAATGCATTGTACACTATCTTCACTTCTCCGTAAGGTCTCAATTATAGCAACCTCTCTTCAAAGGCAACTCCCATTTTTTGTTCTGACCGGTTTGCCCTCTATCTACACAACCTATCAAGCACAAACCAACCATAGTAAGGGTAATTCTGGCAAAGGAAATATTTTGAGACTCACGTGCATGTGGCACGTGACAAGTTGCCCTCACACCTGTGGGATGCAACCGTCGCAGCAACACTAGCATGGCCTTTACAGCTCAATACCCTAAGCAGACCCCATGAGCTCTTCCGGTGGCACCGGCTAAGCGGAAGTTTCCTGCCGGCGTCAAAAGGCGGAAACATAGTCGCCGGAGTCTGGCGATCCTGCCTGGTCTTGATGTCTTTCAGCTCCATCTCCGGCGGAAATTTCACTATTCGGAACATCAAAACATACCACCGAGGTTTCGATACCTTCTGTCCCGAATTATCGGACTTTCCAAAGCTCTTACTAGATGGGTTTCGGTGAATTACAGAAGTTTCGGAATTTGTGCTCAAAGTTCTACGGAAGTTTTGGGAATCCAGCGAGCGACTGTTCCTCATGAGGCTATTCTTTGCTCTGTTGGATTGAGAGGTCTTTAGCTCTGACAATGATTCGGATCGTCGGGGATGAAAGCTTTTCTGTTGATCATCTTTGTTGATAGGTATGTGGGATTGATTGGAATTGAGAGGTTGTTCATTGAAGGTTAGGAGCTTACCGCAGAAAATGATATCTTCTGCGTGAGACATCTCGGAACTAAGATCATTAAACTCGAAAAGCTCGGTAGTTTCAGACGATGATGATCTACGATCAAGGAACTTGGAGGGGCCTTCACAGTCCAGCTGATCGGTGATTATTGGAAAATCACTGAGAGAGAGTGCCTCTTCCGCGTCTTCTTCAACTTGAAGATCAATGGTATCATCCATATTGTGTGTGTGTGTGTGTGAGAGAGAGAGAGAGAGAGGCCGAGAAAAAGGATATACAACAGCGCTAAATTTGTTCCAGAGCAAGAAAATGAACCTAGAAGCTATAAATAGATGTATAAGATGCTCAGCAAAACCAAAAAAAAAAATTTGATGTATAAGACATATGTGCATATGCCATACATATATAAATTAAGATATATATATATATATTAGGATAATCACATTTTACCATATTATAATTTAAATGTAAATACATGACCTTGATTGGAACTTATATTAGAAATCATTAAATTTAATAAAAAATTTTGTCATAAAGTATTTTTGTTATTTTATATTTTTAAATTAGAACATCAAAAAAATAATTTTATAAAATAACAAAAAAAATCTCTCGAGCTACAACCTTTTGTTTTGACAAAATAGGGTCAAATCGTTTTTTTAATATTATAATTTGAGAAATAAAATAACAAAAGTACTCTTATAACTAAATTTTTATTAAATTTAACATTTTTATCTATTTTACAGATAAATTTAAATTACAAAAAAATTATATTTTACTTTTAAACCACAAGCTACAGTTAATTTGGGCTCGAAGCATATGCAGTGTAATGGCCCTACATATAAAAAGAGAGATAGAGACGTGGAGCGTGTCAAGTACTAGCATTCTTTTGAGTTTTGACTCTTGTGGGGGGTGAAACTTTTAAACGAGTGATGTGCGTCCTTTCTTGGTGTTGTCTTTGATTTCATAGTCGATGCCTTCTAGAACAAGAAGAGAGAGAAATAGGACCAAACGGGAAGGCTTCTAGTCTTCTAGAACAGTAGAACTAGGGATATATGTATATATGAATGTGTGTGTATATATATATAATACTATAAACCGTGAGAGAAGATTTGGAGACCTGGTAACTGGTATTCATTTCGGCCGAATTTTAAATGCATGCGATTATAGGTTGGTTTTTATTGTTGGTGATGTCCGAATTAATGCCTCTGAACATTGGCCACATGTCGCAACCGAGATATTCCCGTCGTTTGATCAATTTCAACCAATGAGTGACATGTGTTGTAATTACAATATGATGATGTTTGGTTTACCCTTTGCTTTCATCATGCTGATTCTACGGTTTGGATATGGTCCTCACTCCTCACAATCCCGGTGATGTGATGGTCTCGCCTTCACCTTCACTCATCTTTAAGAAGTGTTGAACCAGATTCCTTATGTTCCTCGGTAGGTGTGATCGGTCAGATTATATCTATCATTATGTATATTAATAGAAAAATTTTACAAAATTTTTAAATAAATAATGTGATTAAATTAGTATTTTTATTTTAAAAAAAACGCAATTTAAAATTATTTTTAATTACAAAATTATCATTATCATATCGATTTAGTATACTTTTGCTCTTTCTTTGAACACATCTTAAAATCATTTTTAATTACAAAATTATTATTATCATATCGATTTGGTATACTTTTGCTCTTTCTTTGGTATTGAAATTTTTGTTTTTAATCTTTGTTTTGTAGAAATATCACATCAGCGTAGGATTTTGTCAAAAAAAGAAAAAGGAGAATAAAAGGAATATCAAGGAGAAAATATATTTTTCGACATATGAAATATATATACTCATACATATAATAACATTTTCATATGCTAAAATGATTTGGTTAAATAGGCTTCATAGGTGCATAGTTTTAAATTTTAGTAATATATCCTGTTATATTGAAAACAGAATGAGAAAACAAAATTGACGTTTCAAAATATTGGTATAAAATATAGCAGCTAATGTATTGGTAGTACCTTTGATATATAAGCAAATGATAATGAATAAAATATTTATGAAATTAATTACAGCTTCGAGATATCGGAGATATATTGAAAAATGGGAAAAATAATGAGATGAGATATTTTGATAAAACATACAAATGATGCCTTGGTTTTTTTCTTACAATTATATGATAGGATATTCCCACCACAATTTTAAGCCTAAGTTTAATAGTTCTTGTTTTTATTTTTTTGTACATGTGATTTCAAAAGATATTTCAATCATTAGAAAATTATTATAATAAAAAATATTAATTTATGAATAAAACCATCTTGTTGTGGTTGTGCATATGTGTAAGTCACATGACAATTTTTTATCTAATTTTTTAATGAATTGCTAAACAGAAAATGTTAATTGATATAAATTGATAGTTCGTTGTAATATTGAACTATAGTTCAAAGTATGTTTTTGGAATTACCCCAACTCTATTCGTTCGGAATTTTTGTACAAAACACTTCATTATCAAAATTAAGTAGCATGCCATTTTTTAAATTATGAACTAAAGTGTTTGGGTGTGAAATGAGAAGTTCACAAACAAACACATCATTTTATATTAAAAATTTATGTATAGAATTTTCTCTACATAATATTACTAAAGAGTGGTGTACTTATATATAATTTCCCTATGGCCGACCTATTGGCCGGCATTCAGGTCACGGCTCCTCCTTCTCAGGTTAATGGTATTAGAAATTGAAGTTTCTGAAAATAATAAATAAATAAATAAATAACAAACACACACAATTTAAAACCAAAGTGATGGGCATAAATAACAGTTTAAACAATTCAATTGACTAAGTTTCGTTCACCAATGGCAGCAGCAACGAATCAGTTGAAAATTTGACATTTTCTTAATCTTTAAAACACTGTTTACATTTGGCGCTGCTTGGCACTATAGAATTTATCCTTCTCAAATCCCAACTAAGGCTTTTTTTTTTTTTTTTTTTGGGGTATTTCACTTGACTCCTTTAATATTTCTGCTTTCAGCTTTTTTTTACTATGTTTTAGTCTTGATTTCTAGAGAAAAAAAAAAGGAAAAAAAAAAAAGGCTGAAAGCCTCAAATAAAAGCCGATAAAAGGTACAAAAATTAATGCTAGCTGAAAAAAATAAAAGCTAATCCAAACGAAGCCTGAAATAAAAAGGCCAATTAACTTAATTGGAGTGTCTTGATGATAATTCCAAATGTATGAAGCTTTTGTTATGTTTGTATATGCCATCAAGCACAACACGAATAAATAAAAATGAAAAAAAATAAAGAGAAATACAAGCAATAATTCAACTTTAGAATTAGTTACATTTGTTCGTGAGGGAACATTGGAGGGGGTCTTTTGGTCCCCTTCTAATTGATTTTAACCTGTCATGTATTATGCTATTTAAAAATAGAGAAACAAAATATAAAAAGAAAAGAAAAGAAAATCTGCTACAGCGAAGGGAAGGTCTTTGGATATTGTAAGAAAAAATAATGGAGTGTAATGTCATTTCAAAAACTTAAAAGGAATTGTATAAAATTGTCAAATAGCTTAAGGGAAGTTGGTGTAACTTGCCCAAAAATAAAAGGTCTTATTAAATTGTCATAAGACTCATAACTTCAAGAAAATACACGATGTGCAAAACAATTTTGGCATGCCATGAACAGGTCATTTGCTTCTTTAATGAATAAGCAAAATAATTCTTTAAAAAATATTATTCTTCTAAAAAATTTGTATAGAAAATTTTATCAAAATGATGTGACAATAATATTATTGTAATTAAAAGTTCTCATGATGGATATTATGTTTTAAGTGAATGACTCGTATCCAATCATATTATTTTAGTAATAAATTTTGTAGAAATTTTTTGTTTCTTAGCCTTTTTTTATGGAATTATAACCCACCCTCAGGCATTACATGAATATTATTGATATACAAACTCAAAACAATTTGCAAATTCAACATTGCTTGGTTTTAGATTTCTCCATAAAGATAGGGCAGGTCTTGGCGCAGCGTTAAGTTGCTTTATCGCCACATAAGCATCACAGACCCCTTAGCTTGAGTTTATAACCAAAGTAGATATGAGGTTCAATGAAGTGCCCCTTTTCTAAAGGCACCTGCTAGAGAACCTCATCTACAATAGGGTTACATCTCACTCAACAAAGTTTGTGGTCTTTTTTTTTTTTGTATTGTTTTATGTGTTTGTGCAACAAATTTTGGATTAAAAAGAAACAAAAAAGTCTATGCTTATGTCATTTGTGTTATTGAGAACATTTAATTTCTACACATGATAGGAAACTTAGCATTTGTTCATAGTACCTTCAAGGCAAGTCAGTCCAAGAGGTCCATAAACAGTATATACTGAAACTGAATGTCTGAACACATTCAAGATAAAATAAGGAGGACATGTTGGTATGAAACTCAAAAAAAAGAAAAAAAAAAAACCTTACATTTGGTTGTGCAAATAAAATCATTTTATTTTGAATTGTCTAATTCTGAGTTGTCAATTTATGAATGAACCAATTCAAGTTTTTTAGTATCAGATTATGTTTCGAAAGGAATGATCAAATTTTAACTTGATAGTCAATTATCTATCCTATGATATTGAGCCCAATTAATGGCCAACCTAATTGAAACTTGAAATTGTTACACAATCTTTGGTGAACTTAATTGTTGCTCCTTTGATAGTTGAAAATTAGTGACGCCAACCATTCTTCTTTCTTCGATAAATAGTAGCTAGTGCACGAAGCTTTTGCCGTTACAAATCTAGAGATTATCAAAATATACACAGCCTTATCTCCGCATTTGTTATTGTGTTTTGATTCTGTGACGTTTAGGTCACAAATTAAGCAACCACACTGTTGAGATGAGTAATTTAAATTCTAATAACATCTAATCCCAATAGTGCCAGGTTAGTATGGCTATTCTCCTTGCTCAATTAACTGGGCTCATATTGATTAAGAAACAACCACTTTTAATGAGCTGAATTTTGCCCTTTTTTCTCAATAGTTACCACGCAAATAATTTATTAGATCAACCACTTGAAAATCAAAACCAACTTCATGTTTAGTGCAATAAGAAGATCAATCGATTGATCAAACAGTCAGTTTTTATTCTTCTGACATATGATTTAGTTAAATGGGAACATGGGATCTACATTTTTAAGTTTGCTCTAGTGTTACATTTTGATATGAACAGACTAACTCTCTTGACTTCCATGGTTTGGTAAGAATAGGTAGGGTGTGAGGCTCAAACCTACCATGCATGCCTTCATAAAGTGGTAATTCTATACCTTCAATTCAATTTTACAAGTACAAAGTATTTGTGGTAAGAAATGTTTTTCATTTTGTTCCTTCACTCAACTTCAGACCTACCACACCAGAGGTAGTACCACCATCAATTTCTACTTCATAAGCATGCCGTGGTAAGAAAATTTTTCTTTTTGTTCCTTCACTATACTTAATTATACTCCAAAACATACAATTAAAGTCCCTAATTAAAATAAATTGTTCATATTTATTTATATATTATTTATTATTTTAATATAATTTTGATAATCTTTTACGTTTTTTGTATTTTGTGATCATTTGAAGATAAAATAAACAAACTAATACTTAATGTATACTTTATATATAATATATAAATAATTAGTGAATGACACTTTGTTGCCACAAAGTGACAGTCAACTACCTATATATATCTATACATATATAGATATATATGTTTATATTATAATATAGTATATATTATTTTTTTTGTTTGGTACATGCGTGCGTAAAGAAGTTGGTGAGAAGGTCTACAACAAAAACAAAAAAAGGGAGTAGGTGAAGAAAGAAGAAATAGGAAGCAAAAAAAGGAAGAAAGAGGAGGGAGTAGATCATTTGGCGTATATAAAAGGAGAGGAGCTGAAGGTAGGAGAGAGCAGAGGTAAAATAGATTATAAGTTGAAGAGAATAGAAAGAGAATTTAGCAGAGAAAATTTTTTTAGTGATTAGTTTGTTTTATTTCAAGTCTTGTATTTTGTTGCAATTTATATTATTAGAAATTATTTTTTAAATCACGTCTTTTTAATATTATGAGTAATTAGTTTTATTTTTGAAACCATTTGTGAAAATCATTCGAGGATCTTGGAATTTTAACGGAGATAATTGGGTTTTTCTGGTATATCTTTTGACTATTTCAATTATTAGTAATTAAATCTAGATATATCTAAAAACGTAGATTTTTTACTATATTTGGTAATTTCTGTGCACAAATCTTAATTTGATATAATTATTGTACAAATCGATGGTATGAATCTATGATTTTAATTTTATTATTCTAGATTTAATTATTATTAAATTTTATTTTAATCGTTAAATCTTCCAAATCAAAGGCTCAAGACGAAGCCAATAATTTAAGTTACAAAACTTTCGTTGGAATTTCAAGTAAATCAGGTGATCGAATTAATTGGATCAAGACTGTTTTATTATTTAAAGTCTAGTTTTATAACCATCAAACCTTCCAAAATAAAATATTTTTCTTTTGGTTACTATTTTTCTATACCAACTGTCCAGATCTTAGCGGTACTATTCTTGGTAAAATTCAAACAGATTGGCTTATGTTCCAATTGAAGTCATTGTAATATTACGATATTTTGTACAACTTAGTTGGTATTTAATCTTTCACCGTGAATAAATTTTTAGCTCTAATTTTCATGTTTTGTTAATCGTTTGCTGTGGATTCGATCTTACTGAGTTATTATTGCATTACAATTTCACACTGATAGATTTTAATCACATTATTTACAAGTGATAAATACTTCAAAGTTTGCTCAGATGTCGTGGCAATGTTCATCAATTTGGTGGGCACAACTGGTGTGATGCTGCAGAAACATGAGTATTCTTGCAAGCGCGTAGCAGGTAATTTGCCTTCTGGCTTGATGGAACCTTCATGAAAAACTTTCGAAAGGTCAGCTTTGAAAGTCTACAATTCACAATTACCCCCTCTTTGTATCCTTGACAGTCACAATGCTGATAATTACAAAATAGGGTACTAACATCAATAGTTTAGCATGGATTCATGTGAGGTGGTTAGTATTAATCAGTTAGTGACTGACTCTCGCGATTGATGTTAATATTCTCCATTACAAAAAATTGATTGACATGTACCTAATACCAACATTGGCAAGTTCAGACCGATATTGCTATTTCAAGCTTCTTTTTTGGAGTTGTTTAGGTAAACATTACTAAAAGGTGTACTTAACCTTATCCACAAGCATTGCTAACCATTAGAAAATTTTACTGAAGGAAACTCACATCTAGAACATAGACAAAATTCTCATAAAATTTTACAAGAAACGATTATAAAATGTTTGGGAGATGTTAATTTTTAAAAAAAAAAATTGTTGTCAAAAGCTCTTAAAAAATGACGTGAATATTTTTTAGAAACGCCACTTCTCCTAAGTTTTTTTATCATGTTTAATGTTCTTAAATCTTATTTTTTTAATAATAATATAGAACTACTTTAATAAGTTTCTGTAAATATTGTGTAGTATTAGTATGTTAATTAATTATAAAAGTATTTAATACAATATATACTATTATTTTGAGGATCCTAGTAAATTTTATTTAATTTTATATCACAGCGTTGCCAATTTCACATAACATTTTTATGACACGTCTCATGCTTTGGTTTCCCACTTTCATTTTTCATGTTTGCAACTATGAGCTAAGCTTATTTATTGGTTCCATTTAATATAGATATTCGTATTATGCTGACAAACAATAGAAAATCTATTTTGCTAGCCGTAAAATGGATTGAGAAATTAATTTATGTATAGCATTTTTTATGATTTTATTATTATTTGGGTCGGATCAACCTATGGGCTGTTCACTCGGTACCAATTAGGGCGGAACTAGAAATTTTGTTGTGAATGGACTGAGAACTGTTGGTGTACATGCATAAATCAATTTAGAAATAAGGTTGCCGAAGACTAAAATTTTTGTTTTGTAGTAAAAAATATTAGATCTAATTACACTTTTTGTTGAATGGCATAATCTGTTTCAAATTCTTAAAATAAACTTTTGGAGCTTAAGTTTAAAAAAATATAATAATATAAGATTTTCAAAACTGTTTTTCACTTCCTAAACATATATGTACATATGTGTATATTGTTTTGTAACAAAAGCTAAATATAGTCTAAGTTTGATAAATAAATAAAAATAGAGTGATTAAAAAAAGAGGATGATGAAATAAAAAAAAAAGTTGTTTGGTTACATTTTTGGAGCTTGAATGTTGAGCAGAAAAAAAAAATTATGAAAGAAATTATATGACTTCAAGTTGATTAAAGATTCTTCTTCAGGGGGTGGCGATCTTTAAAAAATATGACCTAATATATAATAGGAATCCTAAATATAGGGGTCATGGACTAAGTAGAGACAAGGTATGTATAAATAGGACATAAAAAAGATGTTATCTCGAACATGACCTTAAGAGAAATTATTCAATGGTTTCGGAGTGTTGCGTCACATTTACTTTACTTCTTATAGTACAATGGGCATCCTTGCTAGGTAGGGTTATAGGCCTCTCAAGCCCGCCCCTAAATTATAGGGCTTAGGGTTTTTTTGGGCCCAATTAGTTTAATGGGAGGGTTTGAAAATTATCTTCGAAGTTCAGTCTGGCTTGAAATATATATAAAAAAATATATTTTTATATTTTAATAGATATATATGTAATTAAACTTTATGTTATTCAATATTATTTTTAGAGAAGAAAAATATTTTTAAAACAAATTTTAGGTTAAATGGAAGGGCTTGGACGAGTGTGGGAATGCAATTTTTTAATTGGGTAAGCTTGAGATTTAGTGTTAGGCTCGATAAAATTTATTTATAGTGTAGGTATGGCTCAGCCTACTCAATGTCCACTTCTATTGCAAGGTCTCCTCAGTGCATGAGTAAAAAGAGTAGCAAGGATGAGGTGGCTTCCCAAGACCATAGGATAATTTCTCAAGTTAATCGCACTTTACACCCCTGTCTATTATATTAAATTTTACTTCAGAACCTTTTTTTTTATTTGTAACAATTAAAACTTATAATTTTTATATTTTGCAATGACAACATTCTGTTAACTTTTGTTTAGGAAGTAAACATAAAATCCACACTTGTTAAGCACATGACCTTTTTCAAGAAAGTAAAGATGTAAAATTCAATTCCTTGCCCGCCCAAAGGCTCATGCATATCGTACATTAGTCGAATTTGAATTTTTACGTGAAGCGTTGTTACATTGTTTAAATCATAGATTTTATTACATTCATGATTGGAGTGATTTTTAGAGGAATTTATAGCAGATTATTAAGAAAGGGTAGGAATTTTCATATTTGCTCCTAAAAAAAGATTACGTGCTTGTCACACGTAAATTTTTTTATCTATTTTTCTAAGAAAAGTTAGTAGAAGGTTAAGATTACACTAATTAAAGATATAAAAGCTTAATTGTGATAAATAAAAATAAATTTCTTAAAATAAAATTTAGTGTAGAATACAATCAATTCAAATTTCTCGACCTCGAGATACAAAGAGGGTCTAAGTTTCATCTAATAGTAGTGATGCCTTTGGCGTACTTGATTTTTCACTATGTTCATCAGCTGATTTTAAAGTCATTAATTTGGAGAATATATGATGAAGTTAGGGTCTTTGCTTGCGTTGAAGGTAAGTTATGGCCATTCATTGCCACTCGGAACCTGGAATTCCAACCATTTCTTCACTCAAAATTAACTTTTTTTAACTTTTACATTGTAAAACAGTTCAACCCCCACCGATATGAATTCAAATGTTTATAAATAGCAGTAATTACACTTTCATTCATTTTGAGTGAAAATTACATGCCTCTAGTGTGGTTTAAAAGTGCACATAACTCATGTAATTTAGACTTAACTGTAAAATGGATAAAAAATTAACGACAATTTTATTATAAAAGTATTTTTGTCATATATCTCCAACATAAACCATTAAAAATATTTTTTTGCCCTTGCATATCAAAGTAAAGGATTATTCTTCATACGGGTGTTTTTATCATTTTATCAAATTTGTGTCAGTTTTATCCGTTTTGTAAATAAGCCCCAATCATGAAGTGAGTATGTGATCACATGAGTTATCTAATTTTTCATTCATACTACATGAGCGTATAGTGCAATTACCCCTTATAAATATTCACGGAAAGGTGAGAGCTAAGGACATTGCACATCCCCACCCCTTGATCAGTAAAAATTATTGTTATTATTATTATTGGTTTAGCGGTCATAAGTGTTTAGACCAGTTTATGCATACCTCGACTAATTTTTTCATACCAAACTTAAAAGTATTTACAAAGATTTATTTTTTAACTTCTACGCAAGAAGTAAAAATAGTTATGATTCATGGAAAGAAATTAAAGAGGTAATTAGGTCATTGCACATTCCAACACTTGCAGAAGCTTAACTAAGATATTGAATTCCAACCTCTCTTGATCCCTCAAAATTACTTTTTTAACTGTTTTACCCATGTAGTAAAACGGTTGAACCACCACCCACTTGTATTCACTGGTAAGAATTCCTGAAAAGCCAAGAGCTAAGTTCATGATTAAAGATGGCAAAATAACTCAATATCTTAAGTCTATCCCGTCTTGCTTGCTTTTAATGGGACAGATACGAAGTGATACTAATTAATTTCAAAAACAAAACAAAGTGCAATATCTCGTCTCGCCTTAAACCCGCCTTATTTATACATCAATACATTTATTTATTTATTACATAAATAATATTTTAAAAAATAAATAGTGCAAGTTTTTTCTTATTTAAATGACTTTAGTCTTTATTTTACCGATAATGTGTTGGAAAAAATTACTAATATAAAAAAAGTCTTTACTTTATTCATAATATGTTTAAAAAAAATTACTAATATAAAAAAAAAAACAAAACAGAGCAAAGAGGGAATGTTCGAGTTAAGTGAGAGAAGATCACTATGGCGGGACAAGAATAAGGTAAGAATCTCTAAACCTAAACCCGTCTAAACCCATACCCACCTGTAGCCATTCCTAGTGATTAGGGAGAAAAGAGTCCTTTTCTTTCCCTTTGCTTTTTATCTCCAAAACATCCAATCCAAACAGCCTCTAAGAGGCCCAAAACTCATGAAAAGACAGACAAAGAGGAGCAAGATTATAAATCAAAAAGGCCTCGAGGGAAGCTTGGCAATAAAGATCATTGCAAGCCCAATCCAGTGTGTTTGTGAGAAGGTATTTGACATTGGCCCAATTGCCTCAACTCCAATTTGTGTATGAAAATCTCAAATGATTACTGGGTTTTGAACGTCGACTTGAGCAAACTTCTACATAACCTTTTGCCCATCCAAAACCCCCTTGTTTGATTTTACTTAAGGGAGAAAGAGAATCAGACAAAAAAAAAAAAAAGGAGAGATAGAGAAAAAAAATAATAATAATGATAAAAAAGACAAAATGAGTGGTGCATTGTTTGTTTAAATTCATAATAAATTCCCTTATAAATATTCTTTTTGTCCATTGAAAAAAAGTTAAAACTTAGAACTTTCATTTCCAATCATAGCTTAAAAATTATATTTTAGGGTTTCTTATTTTTTTTTAAAAATTCAACAATCTTAGCGTTGTGCAATACTCAACAATCTTAGCCTGGTGCAATGCTATGTCCAAGTAAGGATTTGAAACAAAACAGATATCAAACCAAATCCCACAATTAAATCACACAAAAATAATAACAACAGATACAGACATATCTATATACACACAAACGTACATTAATAATTTCCTTTTCTTTTTCTTTACTTCATTCATGAAGTTCCGTCACCAATAAACTCTAGAAACAAGTTCTCAAAGTTACGGAGCCATTTGAAAGCAAAATCAAAACCTCAAAAAACAAAACCCCTACCCTAGCCACAGGTGGCTAACCGCCGAAGCCATAAAGAGTTCGACCCTGGCGCTTGAGAGCGTAGACGACGTCCATGGCGGTGACCGTCTTGCGGCGGGCGTGCTCGGTGTAGGTGACGGCGTCGCGAATGACGTTCTCGAGGAAGATCTTGAGGACTCCTCTCGTCTCTTCGTAGATGAGGCCGCTGATTCGCTTAACGCCACCGCGCCTGGCCAGCCTTCTGATCGCCGGCTTCGTGATACCCTGGATGTTGTCCCTCAACACCTTCCGGTGCCGCTTCGCTCCGCCCTTGCCCAGACCCTTGCCTCCCTTCCCTCTTCCTGACATCTTCTCTCTCTCTTACTTTGTTCTGTGTTTTGAAATGCCCAAGGGTAAAGTAATGTTCAAGTTCCAATATGTAGGGTTTGTGTGGCAGTGACGTGTGCTTTGGGCCGTTGGATTAGTTTTGATCTGTGTGGTGGTTACACTACTGAGCGTCAATCCGTGTGAAGAGTGATGATGCATTTCGATTGGTCAAGAGAACCACTGCCCGGACTGAGGCCTCGCTTTTCAATGACCGGCTGGTGCAATGCACGTGACTGAATTGTTTTTTCGTTTTTCCTGTCTCTATAAAGCAACAAAATATTTAAGTGCAATCAAAACAAAATTAATTAGGTTTTATTATGAAATCATTTATCAATTCAAAAACTAAAGATTATAGAAATCATAGGCTTAGTAAATCATAATATTTAAAATTGTAGTTTTATTATTTGTTATGGACATCAATAGACAAAGCTGAAACCCTTGTGTAGTGATGAGTTGAGAGCTATTATGAAGCAAACTCTAACATTTATATCCCATTATTTGTTAAAATAATAACACAAAAAAGGGGTATACATCCCATTAGTCATCCAAATAACAAAAAAAATGTTTAAGAACAAAACAAAAATTTGTAAAAGGCCTTTATTAATATGAATATTCTAACAAGTTTATAATTTTGGTCATTAATATTTTTCATAAGTTGTCATTATCCCAAAAACCTTTGTTAATATGAATATTCTAACAGCTTTGTCTTCTAAATCATTAGGTTGCTGTGATGGAAAAGAAAGAAAAAAAATAAAAAGAGAAGCTAAAATTATTGGTTTTGGATAGAAATGAAAAAGTGAGCCTTTCTAAAAGTCGACATAGGAATAAATTTCTTGATGAAGAATTCTAATCAGAAAGAATAAAGCCATCTAAAAGAACAAAAGAGTAAGAATGAAAGAAGAAAAACAGAAATGGAAGTTAAATTGTCAAAGGTGATTATAGGCCTTAGGAAACCCCTCAAATGATAATATTTAAGCCTTTATATCCTTCCCTTCATAAATCCTTAAACCTAGCATGCACTACAGTCCAAATCAAAGTCCTCTCTTATCAAAAAAAATTGTTTAGTCCAAATAAATCTGAACAATATCAAGACAAGTAGTTAAAAAAAAAAAACATGAAAAGGAATGCAGGGGCAATCTTATGCCTTAAGGTGTGCTCAGATAATTTTGATTTAAACAACTCACTAAAAGAAAAGTTCTTTGAGCCTTTATATCATTTCATTTCATTTCCTAGAACCTCTAAGTCTGGCCTACATTACGATCCTAAAAAAAAGTCTTCTTAGATTAAGAGTTAAGCTGTTTATTACTCTACAAAAGACAAGCGAGTTGTCGTTCAAGCCACGAATGAATAGGCATTACTCAAAAAAATTCTCTTTTTTTTTTCGGGTTTGGTTGTACTTAAAAAAAATGAACAAGTAATTTTTTTTTTCTCAAAAAATCTTGTTTGAATATTGGATTTGTGAAGGAAAAGGAAAAGAAAAAGAAAATAAAATAAAATAATCTAAATTTTATTTATTTGTTTAGTTAGGAAATAAGAAGAAAATACATAGATATTTATTGAAAAATAATTCATTTTCTTATAAGCTCAGAAATAATAAACATATGTTAGTAACTTAACATTCTTTCTAGTGGTTTTGAAATTTGAGACACTACCTCACCTTCCATTAAGATTCGCGAAAGAGATGCTTTACAAACATTCTTATTACAAAGTTTTAAAAAATGTCGGATATACACAATCTTAACTTGCGTATGGAGAGAAAATCTCCATGTTTTGAACCTGCAATGCTCAAGTAACAATGCAACAACTCACCTTATAGTCATAGGGTGCCCTCTCATTAGAGGAAGTTAAGCACAAAAGTTTTCAGTTTAATCAAGTTGCACCTAAATTGATGTTAAATGTGCTAATTAGCATGGATTAAAAAGGCACATAGCTTGTTTTTTTTCTTCACATGTAAATGGCCGAAAATCACCATCTTTTTCAATTATGGCCAACACACAGCTCCTTCTAATGTTAGGCCTCTCCAATGAGGGGGGGGGGGGGGGGGGGGGGGGGGGGGGGGGGGGAATAGAAAAAAAAAAAAAAGAAATATTGCCCACGTAGAAAATGGAGTTGATGGTATAAACCAAGACATTTGACTTACAAGTTATGTACGACATATTACCATTGCAATACAAGGACTACAAGTTAAAAAAGAAAGAAAGAAAGAAAGACAACACTATGATGCAAGAAACATAAACCATCTGAACTTCAATTTTAAGGAATTTAATTCAAACAAACAATTCAATATCACTATTGTCATGATCTTCATCGCAGCTCAATTTACGCTATATTGTTCAAGCCAATATTAACCACATGTAGCCAGCATGTACTTCAAACAAGTGCAAACAGATACTTCTAGCCAGTTTGTGATTCACTTCTTTCGATATCTAGATGAGCAAGGCAGCATGTCACTGAGATGTTTTTAGGGCGAACAAGTTGAATTCTTGTTTCTGGATGGAAGAAATAAATTTGTGCAGTTGATCATCAAGATTAGCTTGCAGTACTTGTGGAGAGAGCAATTCTGGTCTTTCAGGAACTTTAACCTTAGAGCTTCCAACAAGGTTAATCTGTAAAGATGCATAGGCAAATGGAGAACATGATCTCTAAGTAGTTTTTCAAATGAAAAGGATCAAAATAAGGCATGTAAGTCACAAGTATGGTAGGAGCAAAGGCAAGTCAAAGTGCTATACAAGATCAGGTTATGGAAACAAAAAAAAACAGCAACTTGTGAAAACATCCCTAAACCCGTTCAGATTTTGGAATATTAAAATTTTCACCACAGTATTGTACACGATGTAATAAGGCCAAAAGAAAGGTAGCCAATTTTTTTTTTTTTTTTTTTTTGTGGGGGGGGGGGGGGGGGGGGGGGGGGGGGGAAGGGTTAAAATGCAGAAGGTATTAATAATACTAAGTCAATATCCTTCCTAGAATTAATCCCAACAGATTTATCAATTTGATTTTCTAGCAATAAATACAGTCTTTTTAACACAGCCCAATATGAAAAAAGAACGGAATTTACATTCAAAATCATTTAGAAAAGTTATTTATTTCAAGTTGAAAGTGCCAGAAGGACCACAAAGGCTAAAACAATATGATGTACAATACTAGGTGGCTCTAAGTCATTGGAGGACAACGCTTTGTGGAGCTTTATGTAATTACAATAGATATAGAAACACACCTATCTTAAAGTTGAAATAAAGAACTACACATATCGTAAAGTTCAACTATAAGAGAAACATCACTACCAACCTACAAGATTGACCCATAAAAGAAAACAGATCCACGCTCCGCACGTGTCCTTCCATCTATCATTTTTTTTTTTTTGCATAGTGAAAAAGGTAAAGAGATGACCAATGTAACTATCTACTTGAGCGTACGTAACAATAACAATTTCGATTCGGCTGAACTCTTCGAGAAAAAGTGAATCATAGCAGAACTCAGTTCTATCAAAATGTAAGCTGGCAGGAGCCTTGTCCTTCCATCTATCTCATCTATATATGGCATTAGATAACTCTTTAAATTAATTTATTGAAAGTGGAAGGTGAGTGATTTTGCTACTGCATTGATTTCCTGAAATTATTAATCTATCCTCGACTTTTTAAACTTAATGGACATAAATAAACTTGTCCAACAAAATAGGGATCTAAACTGACACAAAGTAAGGCTCAATTTGAATCGAAACTTGATTTACACAAGATCCTGACTAAGCCCCATGAAAAATTCTGAATCTGCCTTAACTCTTCTTCGCATGCTTTGCCGTACATAAATAACCTCAGTCTATTTCAATTCCAAAGTCATATTAGAGCTAGGATTACATAAAAGTAGTATAATCAAAGTAAAGCCCAACAGGAGTGATTGAACCAGTAAACCGGAGGCTCACCTGGTTGGGTTATGTAGCACTTATGTGACCCAGCCGGATTGAAGGCACCAGTCTGGGTTTATAATGGGAATCCGAAAGAGTAATATCAAGCATATAGGCATCAAGAAGGGTTGAACCATAACCTCAAGAGAAAGAAAAGGTACCTAACAACCTGGTCACCACCTCCATTTTGATGTTGATAGGTTTTCCTTCATTTACAAGACTTTTTCATTGTCAAACACAAGAAATATATACTAACACACTTTCTCCAAATAAAAGCACGCAATCATGCAGACACATATGGACATATTCTTTCTTTTTAGTTGTTTGTAACTGTTATATATTTAGTAACTACTAAAAAAAATGAGAAACTTCACTTATGGACCTAGGGGGGATGAATAGGTCCTCAATTAACTGTAATTGTAATTAAAATTATGTATTTATGGTGATTAGTTCAACCCACGACATGAATCTAAAAAACACACAGATACAAAAAAAAAATTTACATGGAAACCTGGCAGGAAAAACTACAGTACATCATCCACTCCAACCAAGCACTATGATGAGAATGAGGTACAAGAATGTCTTACAACTCTTTTACAATTGTTGAAAATACTAAGATTTCCAGCTCGTACCACTCAAATCGCATCCATGATCATATTCTACAGCACTTGGTTCTACACCAAGTCCACGATGAACACTTGTGACATGAATCACCCCTAAGCCACTTTACTCTTCAAATAAGTAGATAATGTTGAAAAAGAGAGGAACGATAACCACTCAAGGCTATAGGATCTTTACTTCAGGTTGGGGGATGCTCACAAGCTCACACATTTGGTTGGATCTTCTACTTGACTCAATTCATGCACATAAAATGAATTGATACTTTAATAACTTAATATAGAGAGAGAGCTTGCTTCAAGTGCGGGAAAGCAATCAAATAAGTTGATAATGGTGAAAAGGAGATGAAAGAGAATCCCTTAAGGCTTTAGGATCTTTACTTCAGGTTGAGGGACGCTCACAAGCTCTCACACATTTGGTTGGATCTTCTTCTTGGCTCACTTCATGCACATAGGATCAATTGATGCTTAATATATATATAGAGAGAGAGAGAGAGAGCTTGCTTCAAGCGAGGGAAAGCAACTGAAATGACCTCACAATGCTCTGGGATGGCCTTCAGCAATTTGAAGGTTTTTGGCTCATGTCTGGAGGTTACGCGATAGTAGAGATCTGGAGTTGAATTTCTGCTTCAAATTTCGTCGTGTTATAGCAAGCTCTGGGTGTGCTATGGCGAGCTTTGCTTGTCTTCAAATTTTGGAACTGATTTGACCTGGTTCAGCACCCATTTTTTAACCAATAGCCATCCAAATCTTTACAAATACTCCTCGCCCATTACAAGATGATTTATACCCTCACAAAATAGGCCAATTGCATTTTATTCTTAACCAAAAAAGTTTAATTTGCTTAGTGTCACGGGCTTGAATCTTGAACACCTTGACCCGTGCGGCCTTGGACACCTTTAGCTACAAAAGATGCTAAGTAAGCCTTAGAACACCGAAAGAACAAGGCTAAGAATAAGAGAGCAACAAGAGAACTAAGAGAGCTTTGGATGGACTTGGAGAATGCTTTGTATTACTTGAAACTAGGATGGTTACAAATGAGGGGCTACCCTCTATTTATACTTGTCCACCTCCTCAATGGACGGTGGGGATCATTTTGATCCTACGGTTGGAATTCCCCCTCTAGAATCATCTATACAAATATCTAGATATTTATGTACAAAGCTTCTCAAGGAAGCCTCCCCCATGTTCTAGAATCTCCCACACCCTTCTAGTATTTACACAAGTGTAGAAAGATCTAGAATGTTTACCAAAATTGCCCCATGTGATAGAATGCCCAAGAATTGCCTAGAATGTTCTAGACTTAGTGGACTCCTTTGCATCCTCATGGGCCTATTTTTGGGCCATCTTGGTGGGCTTGTGACATTAGTGACGACTAGAAGTGGTCACAGGCCCGAGAGTCCGATAAGCCTTTTCAAGCCTGCTCATAAATTTAGGGCTCGAAAATTTCTTTAGGCCTGATTAATTTAATGGATGGACTTAGGATTTGTTTTTGAAACTCAACCCGCCTTGCCCAACCCAAAATATATATAAAATAATATATATTTTATATTTTAATATTATATATATATATATATATGTATATGTAATTAAAATTTATGTTATTCTATATTATTTATAAAGAAAAAAAATTATATATTAAACAAATTTTAAGTTAAATGGGCGAGTTTGGACATGCTTGAAAATATAAATTGTTTAATTGGACAAGCTTAAAATTTGGTTTTGAACCCCATAAAAAAAAAAATTTGTGTAGATCCACCCCACCCAATGTTCACCCCTAATGATGACTATAACTATTTATACTCTTCATCATTCCTAATGTATCACATAGATACTCAACCTTCTTGCATTCCAACTAAGGCATTGTTCTAATCATGACAACCTATCTCCAAGGAATTCCTAAAGCTAGAATCAAAATCAAATACTCCATGCTATTATTTAGTGAACATCACATCTGGGGCTGATTAGCTACAAAAGGTAACCCTTGTGTAATTGTGACAAGGACTCATCTTGCTGCATCATTTATGGCTTATATTTAGCTATCTAATATTCTACATCTCAAAGGAATAGTTTCAACATATTATTTCTTGTTTCTTGCCCCTATCAGCTTTTATTTCTTAATTAAGTATGGATCAAGTGAACTCAACATACTTAAAGCACTGCAATGCTATTGAAATATGTTAAAAAAAAATGCTCATCAACCCACTCAACACAAACCCATAACCAAAAAATAAAATAAAAAAATCGTGAGTAATACAAAAATAATAATGATAATAAAACGGAAGGCAACAAAACTTACAACAGAACAAACTGAGATTTGGGATATTAATGAAATACAAAGAACAAGGACCAGCCAGAAAGAATTTAAAGAAAAAAATAACAATGCTACATTTGTTCAACCAAGACGAAGCAACCAAAAGAAAAAAAGTACCGCATCCCGCATGAAAACATTATGAATTCTGGCACTATCAAGTTAATCTCATCAAATCAATGGATTACATGAATTAGATTTAGAATAGCAGAAAGAGAACGGCTCACTTCTAATTTTCGTAACTTTTTTATTTTATTAAAAACTTTTAATTTTAATTATTCAAATAGATAACGAATGCTGCATGTGTCTATAACTCTTGTGTTTTTTTTTTTTTTTTGTATTGCACTTAAATTTTGAAAAATAAGTATTGTATTTTGGTGGAACTGAAAGCACACGATCGTGCTTTTCATGCAAAATAAATTAGTTTTAGTTACTTTAATTTCCTAAGTTTGATCAAGTAAGCTTTCATTTCTTTAGCCTTCTCAACCTAAATAACACAAAACTCAGGTAATACCTCAATTATTTAGGTTTTGTTAGGTTGCCCTAAAAATATGAATTAGGCATTTTTAAAATTGGTTCATTTATGAATTTAATAATTAGATGCATGTGGTTACAAAATGAATCAACTAAAAAAATATGTACATACAAATTTATTTTTTCGTAAAAATTTAAATATGGTTATTTCTTTTAAAGCATAGGATCACCTACTAGAAATTTCAGGGATCCAAAATATATTCCTTTCTATGCCTACTAAAATCTTAAATTGCCTCGCTTATAAATTCAAAATTTTGAATTAATTAACTCAAAAAACAGTGAATTAATTTCATGTGCACAACCAAACGGGCTCTTATTAGATGATTTCTGTCTCGTGCATGTTCGTCGTGGCAGGGCATCAAACTTCAGTTTCCAAGGTAACTAGTCTGTAGCTTTCAAGCTCTCCCAGTAGACTTAAGTTTTATTAGTAAAATAAAGAAGTAAAATAAATTTAAAAAAATAGTATTAGGAGTGAAGGTTTGTTTGGGATTCCAAGAATCAAGTTAGCTGGATGGAGGGGCGGAGCTACTATGGGCTCGCGGGGAGGTGGGTGGGGCAAGTCCCCTCTCAATTTTTTTAAATTTATTTTTTACTTACAACTTTAGAAATTTTTCGCTTTGCCTCCTTAAAAATGATAAATACCTCTTGAAAAATTATAAATGCCCCCTTAGAGGTTGTGATTAGTGTTTGCCCCCCTGAGCCATATGGGTTTAGGGGAGGGGAGGGGAGGGGAGCGGAGGGGTTGGCAGCAAGTGCCCCTCTTAACTTTTGAAAATTTATTTTTTTTACCTACAACTTTAGAAATTTTTCTCTTTGCTTTCCTAAAAATGATAAATGCCCTCATGAAAAATTATAAATGCTCCCTTAGAGGTTGTGATTAATGTTTGCTCTCTTAAATATATTTTCTAGCTCCGCCACTATCTGAATGTACACCTAATCTGATGAGAATACACAATCTGTTTGCAAAATAAAAAATTACTGTTCGTATTAGGGATCGAGGTCTGTATGGGATGCCAATAATCAAGCTACCTGTATACGCTCTGGTTGGAGTATGAAAAGTGACCAGGATACTTGAATGCTGCATTTACATCTTGGATTTGCCAAAGGAGGAGGAATGAAATTACTTTTTCATTTTTTATTTTTTTGACCAACATATATTCATTTACTTCTAATTTTTCTAACCCCAACAAATAAAAGATTAAATAAATTTAATTTCTTTCACTTCAATTTTTTTTTCTTTCTTTCCTTTGACCTTCAAGAATTCATGTTAAGCACGGGTGTGAGACTTCGCGAACAGATTTGCAATTTGAAACAGTAGAAAAATGAGTAGTCTTGCATAACAAGTCAGCTGTGCAGAAAACAGTATTGCTGAGATTATAAATCTCTTCATCATTCAGATTGTTTACGGCAAAATTTCCACCTAAACAGTAAATTGTGAGGCAGGGAAGGAGAACTAGCTGTGGCATGGACACAAAAGGGTTTCACTTTTCACCTTCGCCAGTATAAAAACCATCTCAACCCAAACACCTCTGGTTGAACAAAATACACATGCTAGGAGCTAAAAAAACCTTCGATGAAAAAAACACCCTATCTTATAAATCTACAAGTAGCAAACAGATCTGGCACTATCTAGATCCAAATCTGCTTTTACAGTTAACGCCAACAAGACATTACAAATACAGAGGCTAGTGCATGGCTTAAATTACATGACAGCTCAAGTACCAACACCGCAAGTTTGAACTGACAAAACATACAAGAACTGGGGCCCGGAAGAACAACAAAGAAGCCACGCTGTCCACGGCTAGAGAACACTGTTATTATGATGGGGCACCAAGATACGAGGCAAGCCGCAAAATGTCACTGAAGATTCCACCAGCTGTGACCTGGGCTCCAGCACCTGGCCCACGGACTATCAGGGGCTGCTGCTTGTACCGTTCAGTGGTGAAAGCGATGATGTTATCAGACCCTGAAAGCTGTGCGAACGGGTGATCTTTCTTGTATCTTCCCAATTCCACAACCCCCTTCTGTTCAACCACATCCACTACTCCAACATATCTCAAGACCTTCAAATATAACAAGCTTATGAGAAGATAGAATGCAAATGGAGAAAAAAAAAAAAAAAAACAGAGACCAAAATTAGAAAAACAATTTTGTTGAGAGTGAAACAACTCATTGTGCCAATAAAGTGAAACCACTTGGGAAGTTTTATAACATCCCACTCCATTATGCTCAAACAATGATTTTGAAGAAATCCCATTGGCGAATATGGGCCATCTAGGAAGGAGGCATCATCCCATATGATTAGGAATATACACCCCAAGATGGATGCTATATCATCGCCAGTGATCCTCTTCTCACACACCCCCGTCTCCCCACTACACATACACCCCTGATCCTTGTGCCTCTTTTGTTAGTTTTTGTTGTGCAGGTGAGGGTCTCAATTATAAGCATTTTCTCTTAAAGGAAGTTGTTGCAATGGCTTGAACCCAAAGCTAAAGATTTCTAGGGTGACCTACAGCCCCCACCTATGAAGCACGGACACTTTAAGATGGTTCTGTGTCCACGTTAGAAACGATACTTGTTAGACACTCCCTGGACGTGTCCTATTTTTTTTATTTTTTTTTAAACCGAGCACTCTGCAGACACTCGAAGAACACACTTATCCATTGCTTAAACACACATGAAATATGTAGCAAGTTTGAAAAAAATAACTTGAGATCCAATTGAATAATAAAAACATGGTGTCTTTATATCTAATTTGATATTTAAGCTATGGAATACAAGGTTTTTTTTTTTTTAATAATAGTTTATCCTGCAATGTTTCCATTATCTTTGAATGAAACATTCACATATATGACATAAAAAAAAATATAAAATTATATAATTTTGTCATGTTCGCACAGTCTCATATCATGTATTTTTTAAAAAATGTCTTGTCTGTGTGTCCTTGTCGTGTCCTATCTGTGTTCGTGTTTCTTAGGCCAACCACTGATACCACCTAGGGACATAATCCCTAATAGTTAAGACTCCCATTGTCGGCAACATTCTAGACGATGAATTCCTTCAAATATAATCCAAATTTAAAGTGACATTCAAATTCTCTGAAATGTCTGGCAACTCTTGGTAAACTCTAACCAACTAAATCCACTTTTGGAAGTATCTTGATCAAGAAGGGTCAAATACAAGCCGAATTAGAGTCTAACCCTCTATCTCTCTTAAGTTCTGTTGATTTTGCTCATCACTTTTGGAAGAGGGAGAGCATGGATTTTTCACACCTCTCTTTTATCCTTTTCTTCCTCTCTTTTGGAAGAGGACGTGGGGCGATGGGGGTTACTTAGGGGGTTATTTTGCAAGTCACAATGAGACTATGTTTGCTAACTGGAACAATACAGCAACAGCGTCATCGAATACTCACTTCCCCTGCATCCTCTGCATCCTGACGTTTCTTAGCCATGTCTTGGTCATATTGCGGCAGTTGCTGGAGAAATTCCTCAGCTGATGCACTATCCTGAGACAAATCATCAGAAAGTCAAATCAAAGATAAACTATGTCTCCAGAAAACTATTGTACGATTGGAAACAAACTAAATCTTACCCTTAATGGTTCTGGCACCAAGCTTTGAATAGGGATATTTGAAAGTTCTACCTTTAGACCAGATTCTCTGGCAAGAATTATCACCTGAAACATGAAAACTCCTCTATGAGCATGAACATATCACTAGGAATGACATACATTGCAGCCACCTAAGAAACGCGGACAGAGACATGTGACACAACATAAGGAGGACACACCGACAAGCCAATTTTAAAAAATACAGGACTTGATATGTAAAAATTATTATTTATATATCTTTTATACATCGTATATACGAATATTTTACTCATAATAAAAAAAACTGTAAGATGACACTAATTAAAATTAAAAACCACCTATTTCATAACTTAAATGTCAAATTAGATATAAAATCACATTACTTTTGTTTTAGAATTGGATTCCAGGTTATTTTCTTCGAACTTACAAATTGTAATATGTTTCATGTATGTTTGAGTGATTGAAAAAAAAAAAACGGACACATTTGGACGTATGTCCGACACGAACATAGCATCTCCTTAGAGGTGTCCATGCTTCTTAGGCAGCCATAATGAGATGATTGATCCTTTGTTAAGGGTCAAAAGAAGGCATGTAGTAGAATCATGAGCAGTCAGATTGCTGCCCTGCCTATTCCCCATCAACCGTAATGCTTTTGCCTAAACATGTCAAGTGATTTCTAAGTCAGCTACAAGAGAGCTAGCATGCTCATTGATTCCACTGTAAAAGTGTAATCATAGGCCTTTAATTCAATCATAATGCTTTTGCCTAAATATGTCGGGTGATTTCTAAGTCAGTTACAGGAGAGCTAGCATGCTCATTGATTCCACTGTAAAAGTATAATCATAGGTCTTTAATTCAACTGTAATGCTTTTGCCTAAATATGTCGGGTGATTTCTAAGTCGGCTACAAAAGAGCTAGCATGCTCATTGATTTCATTGTAAAAGTATAATCATAGGCCTTTAATTCGTACTTTGTTAGCATTAGAATAATATATATTGCTTTAGTTTAGTTAGTCATATGTCTGATTATGTTTTGTTTAAGTTTTGTAGGTTTTGGAAGCTACTAGAGACCAGAAGAAGCAAGAATGATCAAAGCAGGTTCAAAGCGATCAAACCGGAGATCAAAATTCGACGCTGTCTCGTGAGATTGGCCATAACTTTTTACTTCGATGTCCGATTGAGCTGATTCTTGCAGTATTGGAAAGAAGACTTCAATATTTATAACTTTCCCTCTAATGCACGTTGGCTGAATCGGCTTTTAAAGTGGTTAAAACTGAGCAACAAAAATCTATGAGGTTGAAGACTGTTCCAACGGTTGGACCAGCCATTCCAATGGTCAGAGATTGAAGGTAGACTGCTCCAACGGCCATTTGGACCGTTCCAATGGTCAGAGAGGCTGCAAGAGAAGTTCCAACTGCTGGGCCAACTGTTGGAACGGCGGCCCCCGCTTTTTTGACCTAATTCTTGGTTTTCTAAACCCATTTAAGTGTATTTTTAACCCTAATTCTAGGAAGAACTATTCTAAGTCTATTTTCAGAGTTTTTTAAGGGTTTTCTTAGGGAGATTAGCTAGTTTTTCTGTGAGGTTTTAATTTCTTGTAATCAAATACAATGTTTCTCAATTCAAATCAAGATTTATTCATGTCTTCGCGTAGCTAATCATCTCTTGGCATGAGAATGTGAAGATTGAAGGATTTTGTGTGGTTGATCAAGGTAATCCATGAATTTTAACATTTCTATCTTTTATTTATGAATCTTTATGTGTTCTTGAGGATTTCCTTTGAAAATCAAGATCTCTTGATCAAATCTTTGAGTCGTTATACACAAATTAGGTTTTGGGATATTGGTTGTTTGGATCCCTAATAAAAATACTTTGAAAAACAACTTTTTATGAATTCTCAAGAACCCATCAAGATTTCAAATCATTTCTATTAATAAATCTTCCAATTCACCAACACTCTCGTAATTGTTGAATTGAGTTAAACATCCATTGATCAACTACACATTCACCTAACAATCGAATCATTCCCCGCCAAGATTTTTCTCTCAAGTATTTACAATCAACTTCACTGCTAGTTTTCTTAAACAACAAAATCAACCAAGAATCCATTTTTACTTTTCTTTTTGGTGAGTGTTCCATAAATCTTTGAGTTTCGACGAGAGTTCTACACGTCAGTTCACCAATTCTTTGTGGTTCGACCCCAGATTTACTGAGTATCTACTGCTTCGCACATCCTGCACTTGGGATCATATCTCGAGCACTTTTTGGAGCGAGTCACTCATCCACAAATACCACAAATATATTCGGACCAGAGTAACAATAAACAGATGCACATGATTTGATTTTGTTTTCCCCTTCTGGAGTGACAACATAATTCAGATTAGCTAGCTGAGAACAGTTTTTTTTTTTTTTGTTTTTTGAGACATTTTAGTCTTATGTCCATTTAGCACTGGGATTGAAGAGATCCTTACTCATTAAAGAGGTCTCTGAAATTCGCAGCACACTGCAGCAATAATGGGCTACTATAAAATTCCATTGACACAAAGTTAGCACCAATTACCTTTCTGGCTACATCTGTTCCGGATAAATCATCTCTTGGATCAGGCTCAGTATAACCTGCCTCTTTTGCCTCCGCCACCACCTTGCTGAAAGCTCGTGTGCCTATAAAGTTGTTGAAAATGTAACTCATAGTCCCACTGCACAAACAAATCTTGAAGTGAAGACAAGTTGACAGAAAATTATGGTACACCATACACGAGCAAAAATCATTTAGATACGTGGTTTGCCACATTGATCAAATCATATCAGTAACTTTTCATTTTTTTAGTTGAGAAAGCAAGTATGACTAACCTGAAAATGCCTTCAATCCGCAATATTTTGTCCCCAGTTTCAAGGAGACCTTGTAAAGTGCTAATGATTGGAAGACCAGCCCCAACAGTAGCTTCATAGAAGTAATGTGTATACGATTGCCGTTGAAGAGCTCTCAACCTCAAATACTGGGGAGGATTTAGACAAAATCCCGTGATGAAAGCCCCAAGAAGAATTTTCACAAATCAACATGAAAAGAAAGATGCAAAATAGATTTTCATCAAATATTAACTATATCGTAAACGAGCTACATCATTGGCGGGCATTAAAAAATGCAGGTACGGTCGCTAATTTATTAAATTAAAGACAATGAGGCTCTAAATTTACAACATTTCAGACGTAAAATCATAACCAGAGTACGTTAAATCATGCAACTATAATGTTACCTGATCAAGTGGTCCTGAATTCGCCTTCTTATTTGGGGTTATTAGGTGAATTCCTCTTCGCAACCAGTCATAGTAATGGCTTGCAATATCAGAGTCTGCCGTACAATCTACCAACACTGCATTTGGAATAAAATGATTTCCATGCACATTTTGAACAAATTTTTTCAGATCAGCCACTTCTCCTTTCTCCTTTTGAAGTTCTCTCCATCTAGACAAGTTAATACCCCTGTAACCAGAGATTAAAATATTTAAGGGTCATATCCCTTGGCAGAAAATTATTTGCTTCTTCTTTCCTTTTTTTTTTTTTTGTTGTTGGTATTTTGTAAACCAAAAAAAATAGGAAAAAGCAAATATAAAGAAAGGGCCCAGATTTGATCTTTGAGAATAAAGCACTGTTAGAAAGAAAAGGATCCCAATAGCTAAAGGAACTTAGGAAAAGGGGCAACAAGATGAAAAGGAAAAGGTTTATTCATCAAATTGCACTAAGCTTCAAATTGCATTTTTTTTTGGTCTTCCTTCAGTTTCAATGAAAATAGTTGTACATTGCCCTTCTCTTATGCTTATTGTTATGAAATTAGATTGAGTTGGCAAACTCCGTAGACAAAAGCACATTGAGAGTGATCTTTGTTGTCATTGAGAGTCAATGAAAGAACACACAGTTGATAAGCTGCTGGATCACCAAAACAGAGCAGGTCGCTTAAGGAATGTCATGAAATTTGATTAGGAAAATTCCAGTGCTGCTTGCTGAAAGTCGCTCACTCGAGTGAGGTGGTAAACAGTGTCACTGGAGCAAGGTCAAGTCCAGAGACACTAGTTCAATGGTTCACTGGATGTCGCTCAAGCGAGATGCTCGACAACGTTTAGTGCTGGATAGCTTGTTGTATATTGGTCAAGCACCACTCAGGAATTTTTGGTAACTTGGAATACCTGTTCACTTGGGAATTGGGATTTCATGCAGTTTGGGAAAACTATAAACTAGGCATGCCCTCCTTCATTGAAGGCTAATCAGAAAAGAGGGGTTTTCGGCCTCAGAAAAAGAGCCTAACATCTTCCGATTGAATTCAGACTTTTGCTAATCGTCCTTGGCACAAATTGAAGAACATCATCTTCTGGTGAAGAATGTCTTTGGTGGACTCCAAGACGGTGGTGTTATGGATTCAATACGTTCTGGGTAGATTCCCAGACGTTCGGTATTGTGGACTCAATATCGTGATCAGCGCTGAAGAACGGTATTCATAGACTTGGTTGGCAGTTTTACAAGAGCACTTCATCCAGAGTTCAAGTATTCAACTTGGGAAATCATGTAGTGTTTGATTGTGGACTTGATCCCCTGGTTTTTCCTGGAAATGTTTTCCACGTTAAAAAATTGTGTTTCTTTATTGCTTGTGTGCGTTTTCTTATCAATCAGCCACTGACCTATTCACCACCTCCCCCATTTAAAGTCAGTAAATCCACATCCAAGGAATTCTCAAGTGGTATGACAGCATATCAGGTTTCCCAATTGATATCGAAGTGGGTTCACTCATTTGAAACGCCCCAATTAAAAAAAGCAAGGAATCTTAGTGTGTCACACCCATTCTTATAGAAAATACTCCAGGATGAGCACTATTTTAAAGGAAAACAGTTCCTGCAAACTTAAACTTACGTGTCACTCAAAAGCATTCTCCTTGAGCCAGTAATACCCACAACACGCAAGTCAATGTTAAACTTTTCTTTGAGCACCACTGCCTGCCAAAGAGAATTTACATATCATCATCAGCAGCAAAAATATGTTAGCTGTTAGCTTTATGAACTCAATATCAAAGCTTTCCAGAATCAGATACAATTTGAGTCTTAAGTTGCATATTACAAAGCAATGCAGAAAAAAAAACCCTTAGTTAACGAAGTGTCTCCTCACTCTTGAACTACCATATGGTTAACTGTCCATCTTTCCCAAAGAATCCATTTGTGGAGCAAATTGCTGAAACCTTCACCCAAATGCATTCAAGTCTTTTTAGACCCATTTTAGCTCAGAAATTTTGCTTAACCCTCCTCAGGAGGTTAACACCCAGCCACTGCCTATATCTTACCTTGCTACGTCCGAGTCATTTTGTCACCCTGTTTGTCAGACTCGACGCCCCTTACTTCCAACTACGTTGGTTTTCTCTTGACCACTAAATCTTTGTGGCTTTGAAGACGCAAGCTAAAGTGAATATAATCCTTCAATATCAGTTTGCAATGGCTTCACCAGAGTGTTGCCATGCATGCTGGCTTGTCATCTAGGGACCAGACCCTTTTCAAAATCCAGACTAACATACAACAGAGTCATCCTCAACAAAATATACCAGTTTGTCATCTATTTAAATAATTAAAATGTACTAAACGTTTTCCATAAACGAATCCTTCTAACTGTAATCCTAATTGCTAAGTTGGTGATACGAACTCAATGCGTTCTGGGCGGATTCCTAGCGTTCTGTATCATGGACTCTGTATTGTGATCATGACTTGGATGGCAGTTTTACAAGAGTAATTCATCTAGAGTTTGATTCAACTTGGGAAAAAATGTAATGTTTGATTGCAGCCTTGGTCCCGTGTTTTTTCCTGGAAGGGTGTCCCACATAAAAAATTCTTGTCTTCATTGCTTGTTTCTATTTTTTTTATTTTACATGCGATTAAGGTGTTCATGCAGATGAATTAAATTAACAATTCATTAAATCAGCCATAAATGTATTCAACAAACCCCCCCCCCCCCCTCTCACCCCCTCCTCTTCTATTAGGTCAGTAAATCCACGTTTAGCGCATTCTCAATTGGAATTAGAGCCTATTGGGTTTCTCAATTGGTATCAGATTGGGTTCACTCGTTTGAATCCTTTTTCATTAACAAATCCTTCATTTCATGTCCATTGAAACGGCTAAAACATTCCCATTTCCTAAGAACCGGCACAAAACATTAGTAGGAAAAAAAAAACTCCAGAGTTTCCATTGAAACATTAAAAAACACATTGAAACTCATCGAAACACAACAAAACATATTGAAACAATGATTTGTTTCGACACACATCAAGATCTCTAACCACAATTGTTTCTATTTTCCCGCTTTTGTCACTAAAAATAAATATGTTTTTAAGAACAAGAAAAATCATAAATTTGATTGAGAAAATGAGACAGTAGAATTGAGAGAGAGAGAAAGAGAGAGAGAGAGAACCTCGCTCCTCATCACAAGTACTTAGCCTTTCTTATTTTTCCTATTACAATGGCAACCTCACTCCGTAGACCAACCCTTTAAACCAATATTTATTACCTACTAATATTAAAATGTACTTCCTTCTATAATCATAATTACAATTGCATAACAATAAGATAGTGATAGTATGAATAGAAAATAGATTTATTAAGATACATAATCCAAACATTAAACTTGTACATGAACCAAGATATATAAACCAGGTGCATGCTTGTTGAACAGTTGGACCACATGATAAAGGCTCCTAGGATCCATGGACATGAATTATATACAATAGATATAAATGTAATTTAGGTCCCAAGTGTTTCACACTTTTGCATTCCAAAAATACCTCTTTAGGTTTTTTTTTTTTTTTTTGTAAATTCTTCTAATTCAGTTCCACCTGATTTCTTCATTTTTTTTGTAAATTCTTCTAATTCAGTTCCACCTGATTTCTTCAAAAGCTTTAGAATTAGTAGAACTTTGCTCGGCTGATTTCATCCTACAAGAATTTTGAAGGCTGATATTATAGATTAGCCTACATCTTCAGATCAGAAACTTCTTAAGACCCTTTGCATTTGCTCATTGACTGCTTTCCTTCCTTTATTGCATATAACTGTACTTGTATAGTTGTATGTCATATTCCGAAGGAAAAACTAAATAGAACTCTATGCCACATCTGATGTTTGTAAAAAGTTTAGAAAGGGCCTGGCATTGTGACTATATGGATGAGCATAGTGCTGATTACAGGGTTCTATTGTTTTGTTACTCCACCGTGGCTCCCATCTTACCGAGTTGTTTGAATGCCCAATCAAAAGGATGTAAATATCATTATCAATCCTACAACTTGACCAGATAAATCTTTTGTAGATGACTTCAATGGATACTGTAAGTTAAAGTTTCTCTTGTGCATAGTTAGAATGAATAAATTAAAATTTCTTGCAGAAATTAGAGTAAAAAGGAAATTGAAGTAACACATTAGCTTGAACCAGTTGACAATATAAATCATAATGAAGTTGTTTGCACTCCGAACTTTGAATTTATCAGTTGAAAAAATAGATAGACAGTTGGACTTAGTTTGAAATTATAGAAGTTAAAACTACAATCATCTTCTACCTTGACTATATGATTATCCATACTCAATTTGAGTGGCCTAAATCTCTGAATAACAATCCAAAAAGACTCTAACACAACGAATCAGCATTGTTGGCTAATGGGGCTCTGGTCCTAACCATGACACCCTCCTGGACCTTAACTGAGGACGACTCTATGTAAATTGAGGTGGCATTGCTTTTCTGTACATTTGTTCTCTGCTTACATTCTCCAAATAACAGCCAACTAAAAAGTGAAAACAGATTCCAAAAATTTGTTGCGGAACAGGGCTTTGTTGAATTAAGTTGAGATGAATATACTTTTTCAGTTCACATCATGCATTATGGATTCTTTAACCTCTTTCATGTATTACTAAAATAACATACAAAGAGGACAGCTCCAGTTCTAATATTTAACCACTGAACCTTACATCTATCAAATATCATGAATCACTCAAACACTTAAAAGAAACATGTATTATCTAGAGTCAAACATATTCCATAGAGTCATAGACTAAAATCCATGATACAAATTGACTGATAAAGCAGACATAATGTACCTGATCCCTGAGCTGGTCAAGCAAGGTGCTACCAATCAATCCTGCTCCAACAATACCCATTGCTATCGTCGTTCTAGAAAGATAAAATCTTGAGTGAACAGCCTTTAGGGCCCTCACACAGTCTTCTCGTTGGACAACCACAGTGATATTGTACTCTGAGCAACCTTGGGCTATAGCACGCACATTAATATTAGCCTGCAGTATAGTAACTCTTAAGTAAAATTTTCATAAAATTTATGAGAAGCATGCATATAAACTTAGACATTGAATTCCACCAAAGGGGAAAGGAAAGATAATTTATTTGCTTCTAAAGTATCTACTATAAAGTACACATGCCAGAAATCAGGTATAGTTCCCAAGGAAAAATGTCTACTTATAAAATGTGCGGAAAGAATAATTCTAGAGTGCCCTATTAACACATCAACATTTGCTCATGCACTACACTTCCTAAGTATTTTGAATTTCCAGGTAGTCAGAATGTGCAATGCATGAAGCTACAAGGGGGTGACAATAGCCCTGCATATGAAAATGTGGCAGAGTATAATACCGATTTACAAGAACAACTTCACCAACCTTTGCAAGTGCATTGAAAAGTGTAGCACTGACTCCAGGAGTACTAGCCATTTTCTGGCCTACCGCTGCCAAAATGCTACAGTCTGGGATTACTGCAACCTGAGAAGAGCTGAAATTATTAAAAATGGGAAGTGAAGAAGCAGACAGAGAAATCTTATTGGATTAGACATGGACATAAGGTGATATATATTTCCTCAAATACCATAGATGTAAAAGGAGAACCAAATGTTTTAGATGCTGGGACATCAAGAAAGCAATAAGCTAACAAACTCAGCCTATGTTAATAAAACACAAAGGTTTCGACATATTGGTGGGTAAACTTGAAACTAAATCCATGATCGTATCATGTTGGTGTCTGACAGGGACCATAAGCAAAATTGTATCCTGAAATCCATTGAAAGGCCCATTCAAAGAAATACAAAATACAAAATTAAAAACAAAATATTCGAATGATAGATTGGGTGTAATGAATCAAACATCAACAAATCATATAATGTTGGCAAATGCCCTTAAACACTTACACACCAAAGGCATAGCAATTTATGTATTCCCTTCCCAATTCCTAACCAATGATAATTTATTGGGCAGGAACCAAAAACTCCTTTGGTTTCACCTCCTTTCTGAACTTAGAGGGGTACAGAAAAAGCTGTTCTGAGACTACTATATCACCTACAATCCGTCAGTCTGAAATGACTGGAACGGGACAGTCTTGTGATACTCATTTAGACATCCAACATGCCTTCTTAGGCTTATTATTGGTATAAGTATATTCCCTGACTTAAGATGAAATCTGGACTGCCACTATAGCCTCTTCCCCCTCCTTATCCACTTCAACTTTGTGATGCCCCTGGCTCGACTATTGGTCAAGCAATGTGGATGGCAGGACCCTGCATGATCCAGGTCAGTGTGAATAAGTTGCTAGATAGATATCATAAGCCCAAGTCTGATTTGGTATCTCCAGATAAGTTACTAGATCTCAGAAGCCCAAGTCTGGTTTGGTATCTCCAGGCCTGTAACCATAGGTCCTCGTGCTTGGTAAAGCACCTATTCAGGTAGAGAGGAAGGAAGCCACCAATAGGGGTTAGGACCTTTGTCTATGGGGAGCAACTCCTCAACCCTGTCACATCCCATCCAATTCACCTCGGTCGATGGAGATTAGGGCTGCAAATGAACCCAGCTTTAAGATGTTCGGGGCTCAGCTCGGCTAAAAATTTGTAGTGTTCAGACAGCTCAGGGTTGCCTGAGCTTGGAGTACTAATGCTCAGCCTCAGCTCATGTGTATTCAATGAGCTTGTGAGCCCAGCTCGGTTCAGCATGTATAACTCAGCCTTTAGCTTTTTTCTTGAACACATCATATATACATATATCCACTTGATACAACAAAAAGTGAAAAAATCACACGATGTGGCACATCTTTGAAAACTATTGAAAACCATCAGCCATATGTCAGGCACTGCAACTATTTTGTCTTTCTCTCATATATTCTTATAACATTGTGTAGTTAGAAACTTACATATAAAAAATAAAAAATAAAAAAACATTGTGTAGTTAGAAACTCAGCATATGCAACTGTCTAATCCAAGTCCCATTATATTGTCAAATAAAAATTCATTATAAATAGTCACAAAAGTTAAATTAAATTACAAAGTAGCCATAGGGTCAAATTTTCACAGAAGTTAATTTAAATTAAAAAGTAGCCATAGGTTCATATTCATGATCCTAGGTGAGCTGGGATTAGGCCTATTCGGGCTTTGCTCATTTATAAAATGAGAAAATTAGGCTCAAGCTCTGTTCAATTATCAAAAAAACAAGTTCGAATAAGCCCAAATTCCAGCCTAGCCTGAGCTGTTCATGAACAGCTTGGTTCATTTCCAGCCCTAAGAGATATACTCAATCAATTAGAGATAGTTTCCATGTTAACAATAGAAGATAGGAAGCACGGACACTCCGTTTAGGGTGCCACATCCGTGTCGGACACACATACTCCTCAGACACGTCGGGACACGTGTCGAACACGCCAATTGACATGTCTAATGTTTTTGTTAATATTTTTTTCAGTGGACACATCTGGACACATTGGAGACACATGTATCCCTTAGTTGGACATGTTTTGTGATACAATAGGATTCAAATGTTATTTTTATATGTATTAAATGGAGTCAAATTTATATATTTCAAAACTTCAAAACATAAAACACCAGATCCAATTATTCAAATCCTTAACTTGTTAGCTATTATATTATAATTGTGAACTTGTTTAGTTGTTTTCATCTTGTTTTTGATGATTGATGATTTATAAATGTTACATTAATAGACATGGCAAATAAAAACATATAAAAATATATTTTTTTGCCGTGTCCCAGTCGTATCCATGTCCTCATGTTTTTTAAAATGCCACGTCCTGTGTCCGTTTCTGTACCCGTGTTCATATCTATGCTTCTTAGAGTAGGAGTATTACCATTCTTGGGTTCCTAATCTCCTACACCTGACAACTTACAGGTTCAGTATCAAGACAACTGGTTCAACTGGTTACAGCGGCAATTATATGATGGAGGATCTCCTTAATGGTCCAGACTTGGTTTCTTCATATCTTCTATTTGAGGAAATCTCCTCCTCCTTTGTAGCTTTTTATTTTTCTTGGATAAATCTTTCTTTCTTATCTCCGAACAGGGGAAAATTGAATGGATAACATGCCACATGAGTAGAAATTCAATTAAGTGATTTAGACATGGCCAAAGCAGGACTGAAATTCAACCAGTGTACAGGCAATGGAGAGGGAGGTGATCAACTGATAGCATTCATGGTCAATGAAGTGATGGATGGGCTAAGCATCAAGCTCTACTTGGGAAAAGCTTGAGGAGATTTGGAGTATTTATACTCGAGAATAAAATAAATTCCAGCAGCTTGGGGTCAGCAATTGGAATCCAATTTCACCTTCCAGATTCATCAACAGCTGTACCTTTTCTGCATCATATGACATTGGCTTCTATTACCTCCAGGAACTGTTTTCAATTCAGTCTTCATTTTGTCATTCTACTACCTCACACTTAAATACCTACTCCTTTGTGGTGCAGTCGCCGGTCTTCACCCTTTACTGCACACGAACAAACAGCTTCAAACAACTTTACTTCGCGCCATCCTCAATTGCCACTACCCCAAGCTTATGGTGCCCTCAGTTTGACATCATGGTGGAACACCATCCACCCCGACAACATGAAATTCCACAAAACTAGGTCAAGAAAATAGGGATGTAAATTGGGCCTGCCCAGCCCAGTCCAGTTCGGACTTAGGCCCACCAGGTTTCAGGCAAAAATAGGGCCGGGCTGGGTGGGCAGAAGGACAAACTCTTAGGCCCAAACCCTACCCACAGCCCTATAGGTGGGCTTCGGGCTTTTGGGCGGGCTTGGCCAATTTTGAATAAATATTTTTCAAATATGTATTTAAACTTTAAACTAAATTTGAAAAAATGGTAATTAATTTATAAATTGGTAAAGTGTAAAAGTGTATGTAGTTTAAAAAATGGATAAAGTTATAAACTAAACTTATAAAAAATATACCAAAAAAATATAAATGGTAATCCTATAATTAAACTTATATGTTAATATGATAATTACTTCACTTACAACAATAGTTGGGAACTTGGTAAGATACTTACATAATTAAACTTATAATAGTAATTGGGTGGGCCCAGGCCTAGGCCCACCCACATGGGATCGGGTCGTGCCTCCCATGGACTTGAGGCCCAATTTACATCCCTACTTAAGAATTGTGAATTCTCTATTCTGGTGATGAGAGAAATCTCAATCTCTCTTTCTTACTCTTTTCCCTTAAATAAGTTTTTACTACAGTCATAACATTTTCTTCACTCTAAACCCTATTATTTCATTCATAAGTCTAGCTTCCACCTTACCTAGATACGATAAAGGTGACTGTGTTCCTTAATCACAACATTTCTACAGCATTAAAATGATTACCTAAATAGCTTGATATACATTGTTCGGCCCATTTCCTGATTGCTTAAGCTTTTGGGACACTTGGTGATTTAACATGGTATCAGAGCTTTGGTTCCACGAGGTCCTAGGTTCAAATCTCATAACCTATGTTTGTTCCCACGTTATGTTTTTTGTTGTGCACTCTGTTCTACATGTTTGGTGCACCACGTTCAGCTCTTATGTTTGCTCTTCACATGCGAGATGGGGTTGCACGTGAGGGGGAGTGTTAGATAGCTTGACATACATCGTTGCGCCCATTTCCTAATTGCTTAAGCTTTTGGGACAATTGGTGATCCAACAGTTTCCTTTGTCAACTATCAAATCTAAGTCTTAGACCCAATTACTCGGGGCTGGCGCATGAATGATTTGTAAACTATAAGAAACTGCTCTATCAAATTGAAAGCTTCATGTATGTACCCATCACCACAATCCTCTTTACCTTTTTTCGCCCTTGAACGGAGAGAATGGGGAGGAAGGACAGTTCTAGGCAAAAGGTTCTCTTTTTCAGTTAAAGGTGTGAGAAACGCAAAACCTATCAGACATGAGTGTCTGAAATTGTACACCACTGCTATATTGTTAATCCAAACTCTTTAGAATCTTGTGCAATTTAGATAAAGGACAACCCTTTCAAGTTGTAGTGTGTAGCAAAATAACTCGTAAAATCTTGACACCAATGGCCTAGAAAAGTAAATAATTTAGAAATTTATTATATAATGAACAGAATATCAGCTCCTACAATCCTATCAAATCAAAGTACAACACCTGAGAAAGACGCCCAGCAGCCAGAGCTTGACGAAATCTGGACTGCAAAGCCTCAGCAACAGCTTTCACTTCCTTCTCGGGTACGGCAAAGCAAACAGAATGCTCACTGCTAGCCTGCATGGACCCAATCACTAACCGTATCAATTTTCTACAATAGAGGGGACTATTGAACAGATATCAGAGGATAAAGATACCTGGGATATCATGATAACGTTAGCTCCTACATCTTTTACTGCACCAAAAATGGCACTAGCTGTACCAGGAACACCAGCCATTCCAGTTCTGCAAAAAGAATGGGTGTGCAGTTTGAATGGAAAGGAAATTGAAGAGAATGCAAACAACTAAAAAGAAGGCAAGCAGAATTATCATTGCAAAACAAGCTCACCCCTCAACATTTACAAGGGCCAAATTGTCTATTGTTGCAAATCCTTTGACAACAGATTCCATTATCAGCCCATCTTCAAACTCATTGACAGAAGGCCGGCAGATCATCGTTCCAGGTGCAGAGAGATTGAAGATATTTCTTATGACAATTGGAATGTCATATCGCATCACTGGAATGATGGTCCGGGGATGCAAAACATTTGCCCCAAAATATGACTGCACAAGCACATAATTTTTGTTGTTAAGAATGTGAAATAACAAGTGTCAGCAACTCTAACAGGTATAAAAAGAGATTCACCATTTCCCAGGCCTCTTGATAAGATAATGCCTTCAGTACCACAGCCTCACTAACTGCAACAGAAATGTTCTTTAGCATTCCAATCAAACCCCACATTAACGTTGTTATTAAAAGTTCCAGTCCAGGAATTTAATTGCCATCATCAGAAAAAATTTATAAGCAAAATATCTAGAGAGTTTTTTCATGGTTATTTGGACCAAGGTAGTTCTAAAAACTCAAAAGAGTTCAACAGAAAGAAACATTTATGTGATTCAAGCACACAAACAAGGAATCTGCGCCAACCTTTTCTGGGATCAGCACTATAAACACCATCAACATCTGTCCAGATTGTGACTTGCCGTGCCCTGAACAAAGCACCCATTATAGCTGCAGAGAAGTCACTTCCATCTCTTTTCAAAGTTGTAGGAATATTTTGAGGTGTGCTAGCTATGAAACCGGTTGCAATGATTGTCTTAGACGGATTTTGAGAAAACCATTTTTCAAGTCTTTTTTCAGATTCTACGTAATCTGGATCAACTTGATTAGTACCAGCAGGATTTACAATAAGGACATCCCTTGTGTCCATCCAATTACAATCCACCCCATTCTGCAGCAGAGAAAAGGAAAATGGAAATTTTAAATTAAGCTGACTTCCAAATCACATCTTCTAATATTTTTCACAATAAAGAGCAACTAAACACAGCACCACCTTCCTGACAAGAGACGCCAACAACTGAGCAGACCATAACTCTCCATGTCCTACAACAAAATCTGTAAACGATTCTGTCGCATGACCCGCTGCATTACAATAAGCACACAAATCAATATAACATGTAAAAAATTCTTTGGTCTGCACAGAGACCAAAGGTAATCACAGAAGGCACAAATTACATATTTAGAGAAGTGAAAAAACAAGGGGAAAAAAAACACTTCTAACAAGGAATTTTCTCAATACCAGTAGGGATTGTTTGCAGCATTATAGCCACAATTATGCATCAAGGATTCTTGTGGGAAAAAGGGGAAGGAGGGGGGAACTATAAGCACAGGTTCTCTGGACCTACACATATTAGAAACATTCATATGGATGGAATGTACACATAAGAAATGTTCATATTGTTGAAATTTTCTTTTGAAAGTGGTCTGTTTAATGTCCCTCTAGAGTCTAGACTCAGCACCTAGGGTGTGTTTTTTGCTTATTCTCTTGTTTCATGAGTCATCATCGGCCTATTCTGATGTAAATCTTGCACATTTTCTGTACTTAGCATTTGCACTTAACCTTACATTATTCACAAGAAGAAGAGAAAGTACTGATGACTCATTCACCCCATCAATGTAATAGTTTGCAAAATATCACAAGACTCTTTCTTAAAGTCATCATGACCAACAAAAATTGACAGCAGTCACAACTTAAAGGAGCTCATATTACAGATAAATTTAAGTATATTGCTTACTGATAGCAAACCAAATAAATTTAAATATACTGCTTTCTTCAACCGCAACTATAAATTTCAGGCTGCACAATTCATAATTCATGAATATGCTTGATTTGTAAGGTTGCACAATGACAAGAATAACATGTTAGTCTTTCAAGTGATGGATGCAAATACCCATCATCCACCTGCCAATTGCTTTTTATGTAAGAGGTAAAACAGGAAAAATCAATTTGGGAGGGCATGTAAGACTGAGATGATATCACGCAGATGTGAGAATAGAGTTTGCATGACATCAACGGGACAAGCATGCAATTTAACAGTGACCTCAATGAAGTTTCTACCATCCAGGCACTTGCCTCCTAACTGGGGAATCATAGCAAAAGGTTGAAGTCTGAACCTATTAGGTAAGAACAGACCTTTCTCATTACTTATTGGGCTTGACAATAAGAAAAAATTGTTCTGATACCTATGTATATTGCACGGAGCATTGCTTTAAGGTTATTGATGTCATGATGCAACTGTGATAAGAAACTAGCAAGATCATCCCCCTCAAGTAGATCAAGTACTGTTGAACTGTGCTTTTCTAGAACAGCATCCAATGCAGCTATATAAGAGTCATCCCGTGACTGCGCCTTGTTTATAAGATCATACATCATATCTGTCACCTTTGACATTGCAGACACAACCACCAACTTTCTTTCTGAGTCATCATTGATAACTATCTCTGCAACATTCCGAATCCTTTGGGAGCTTCCCACACAGGTACCACCAAATTTATGAACAGACCAGGTGTCACCTTTGGGAAGCTGAACATTTTCCACAGATGTTTCTCGCACAACATCTGCCAATAAATGCAAGCGGAGGTACATAAATAGACCTCAAATGTGAAGTTATTCGTCGTAACATTATAACATGAGTTCAATTTTCAAAACATAATTTGAAACTAATGTCATGTAATGAACCTGTAGCTGAAGCACAAATATGTAAAGTTGACCACTTCCTTTGACTCCATTGACAAATAAAATTCATTCTGAAACAAGAAACAAAGGCCAACATCTTCAGCGGTTAACAAACAATAGAAAAAAGTGTGTGCAAGATAAAAACAATGACATAAAACCTAAAGTGGAGATTCAATTGACTCCGTATTGCAAGTTACAGCGTAACATCATTAATTTATTAATAATAAAAGAAAGAGGAAAGAAGTCCCTTGAAGAAACATTGGAAAACAAAAGGACATGTAGAACAGATTTTAGCAGTAAATATGCAAATAAAAAGAGGTAAACACCCAGCCAAACACAGAACCAAGTACTGATAGTATATTGAGGCCAGGATGTAACACATAATTTTATCAAAATGTGGCCTTTCAGTGAATTATAAAGTTTTACATATCCAGAGAACACGATAAATCGCATAGCCAAAGTAGGGATCAGCAAGCATTCCATGTTTCATTCTACAACTATTTAGTTATTATTGAACACAAGTTCAGATTCCTTTTTTTTCCTTGAAAAGAGAAGGAACACAAAACCTAGATTCGTAGCTTCACAAAATTACACACTCTTAGAATAACATATCATCTTTTCGTAAGAAGATACTCAAATAAAATTATCATGCAAGTACAAGTGGAAGAAGCTACTGAAGTCTGTAATGCAAGGGCATCGTGAGACTAAGGATACAACTAATGGTGGAACCCATCAAGTCACTAAGACTTCTAGTTGTCAGATACTGAGTAAGCAATTAGCTGACAATTACCCAATAGAGAATCTCTCTGTAGATCCTGTTAAAAATACAGAATTTTGAACTTTGGTGGTCAATCTCCAAAATCACTCCAGCCATACCAAATTCATTTCTTCGCAATTGTCTGGTTTCACTAGAAGGAACCCTGTTTTCTTCTCCAACCAATCAAAGTCATATTTTGCATTATATGTAGATTACAAGGTTATGCTGCAAGCCATGGTTTGCTGGCCTTCCAATTTTACTTGCAAAATGTTAAACTTGAGGTGTATCACCTTTAAACAAGCTCATAAGATCAAAGCCCAGTCTGAAACTTTGTCTCAAACACAAATGCTTTTCTTTTCTTCTTCTTTTGCTTGGTATTGACTGCAAATGCTACATCCAAATTCAAGTTTCTTGGATTCTTTTAAATTTTTTGTGAACTACCACTCATTCATTATGACATCCTAATTTTGGGGTTTTCCTCCTTTGTTTAGAGAGAGGGGAGTTAACAATATCTGAGATTATTGGAAATGCCCATCAAAGGACATGCAACCACGAGCTCATTAGGAGTAACATTGTGCAAACATGCGACAATACAATCTTATACAAATTCATGAGGCCGTCAGCACAACATTCCAATTCAAAGCAATTATGAGCCCTTATTCCATTAGGATTGTAGTTACCCAACGGGTCACACACATATTCTATGTCAACCCATCTAAAAACTATCAACACCCTTCCAAAAGAAGTGTAGAGAACCTTAAGCCTTCGATGCTAGACAACTCAACAGGATGGAGAATTCACTAGCAACGCCAAACAAGCAAATTATAGCAGTGTAAGAAAGTTAGTTCCTTTTTGTTGCCAAGAAAATTAAGAAAAGCACAGAGTACAAAACTGTGAATCTCAATTTGTTTTCCCATCGTTCGGGTCACACATTCAGATAATAACAAACTCCAATCAGCTGAAATTGGCACAGTAAACCTGGTTCCAATCATTTTATCAAAGAAAAAAGAATCACGTGAAAGATTAAGATACTGCTTTTCTTCCAATTTTCCTCCGTGTTCTCGAAAACCAAACGACAAGTAAAAGAAAGAACCTAAAGAGGAAAAAACTTTACTTGGAGATCGGAGAGCATTGAGGGAGAGAGAGAAGGGATAGGCAGATCTTTTTGGTCGCATATCTGTCGCTTGACAGTGTATTGGACGAGAAGCCATGCAAAGAAGGAGAGATCGAAGAAGCAAACGCCATTGGCAGCCTGCTGTGATTTGAGTTGCAGAGTGAGAGAGAGGCGGCGAGAGAGAGAGAGAGAGAGAGAGAGAGAGAGAGAGAGAGGGGAGGCTGCGCTAAATTCTACCTAAGTGTAGTAATAGTTGAGAAGGATTCGTTGGATTCTGATGTGGCAATCAGGATGGTATATACAATTGGAATATATATAGTCTATTCCGAAGTATCAAAAAAAAAAAAATGAAAAATATAGCATTACCCCAATTGGTCGTATAGATACAATTATTTATATAGTTCAGTGTCGTCGAAAAGAGTTAATTACAAATAAACTTTCTAAACTATGACCTGTATCGCTTAAACCTTTTAAATTTTAAAATATAATAAATTAACTCCTTCAACTATTAATTTGTATCAATCAACTACTTCTGTTAGTAATTCATTAAAAAAATTGATGAAAACTTATCATTTGACTTATACATGTTCACAGAAATATAATTTTATACCTAAATTGATCTTCTCTTGTTATAATAATTGTCTAATGACTGAAATATCCTTTAAAATGTCATGTAAATATAAGATAATAAAAGAAATATTCCAGTTATTAAACAATTATCACGAAAAAAAATGTACTTTAGGTACAAAGTAAACTTTCGTGAATATGTTTAAGTTACATGATAATTTTTCATTTATTCTCTTAACAAATTGCTAACGGATTGCCAAATATAAATTGATAGTTAAAGGGGTTAATTTGTTATATTTTAGAGTTTAAGAGTCTTAGTGATACTAAGTTATAATTCAAGGAATGTATTTGTAATTAACACCATCAAAATATCTGAATCATTTTACCACTACCATAAGCTAAAGGCATGGGACACGCGATGCATGCGTTACAGCACGTGTTTTATTTACCTATTTATATCTATAAAATTTATTTTTACTTCATATTTGCTAGTAATTAAAAGGACTTGGAAAAATACAAGGTATGCTATGATAGTGGGTTTATCCAAATACTTATAAGTTTGATCACTTTTCACAGCTCTTTATGGCAAGTTATTATTTAATAAACTTTACATGATTCGTGTGGGTGGTAAGTCTGCATAAGCTTGAAAGAGTAGTCGCATGAAGGTTTCAATACGTTGTAGCAGGAAAAAAAAAAAAAGACTTAGGGAACAACTAATTGATGGAAACAAGAATTAGTTAGACTTTCCAGTCTCTTCAAATTATTTTCTCCTAATATTTTTTAATCTTCTGTCACTTATAAAGCTAACCTTTTGACCAGTAATACGAATTAAGAGAACAAAGACTAAGACACCAATAACATAAAATAAGAGTTACCCAAATACAATAAAATAGAAATAAGGGATTAGATGAATTCTAAACCACAAACAATTGGAATTAGAAAAAATATAGCAAGTATTTATAATAGGATATGTTATAACTAGAGTATGAGCATATTTTGCAGTATTGAGACACATTGAGTTGCCAAATTTGTATTTTGGGATTTTATGGCATTAAAAGCCCTAAATAGCATCGTTGAACCCTCAAAGCCTAGCACGTGCACTGTCTAGGCAATAACATGTCAAGACCTACCGCATGCATGCTGGACTCACGGTTTTGTACACTTTTAGTTGTCACATTTGACTTTTGTACAGTATTAAAAACCAAATAATGTCGTTAAGACCTTAAATCTAACACAGAGAATGGTCTTGCCCTGAGTGACGTATTGGAACCTATAGCACACATGTTGGACTCACGATTTGAGACTTTAAGCATTTTGCACTATGCCAAAATTAGCTCTCCCCCCCCCCCCCCCCCCCCCCCCCCCCCCCCCCCCCCCAAGTTTTTATTAACTCAAAGGGAAGTTTGGATGCAGTTTTTTTTAGTAACTTATAGCTTTTTTAAATTGTGTTTTCCAAGTAGCTTAAAAAACCATTTTTACAAGTAGCTTAAACTTCTAAAAAGTTATTTTTTTAAGTGAATTTTTATAACTAGTTCAAACTTTTGGCTTATGACTTTTTTAAGTTGCTATCCAAACACCTCACAAAAGTTATTAATTTGACTACCTAAATTTTTCTAGAGAAAATTAAATGACCTGCCCTAAAGTGTCAATCAAATATAGTCTTTTGTTGAGCTTCTAAAAATTACATTCCTTCCTGAGATTTGATATATAGTTTAAATTTCTTCCTTCTGTTAGCTCTCATATAATACTCTCTTGTTTATAATAGGTTCTGTCCTTATTTTACTATATGTTGTTTTTTTTTTTTGAAAAAAAAAAGGCAAAATCCTTACAGCTAATACTCACACCCACCCCCCTAAGAAAGCCTACCACAAAGCACTATGGGTAAATAACCCACAACACTCGAGAAAACTTCTTAAAACGATAAGTTTGGAGAGAGGCTCTATACCAAAAGCCAAAGAGCTTATCATAGTGATATGGGACAAACTCGAAGAGGAGGTTATTTTATTATATCTTGTTGTAGAATAATTAAAACTCTTTCTATTTTCAGTTTGAATTATAACCCATTATAGTTCTCCCACAAATAAATTAAACTTTAAGGTTTTTACAATCACGAGTGACACCTGTTGAAAAAATAATCCCTATTTAAATACTATGTGTATAATTAGTGATCACCAATAATAAAATAACAGGAATATATCTAATTATCAACTAGAAGCAATTTTAACTAAAAGACAATTAGAATTTGAATAAGAACAAACTAAATCGTAACGACTTACCCGGTTGTCGTTCGCAAAAACAGAAAATCTAGAAGATGAAAGATAGACCGAGTCGAGTGTTTCACACTCTCTCCTTAAAGACAGATTCACCTCCCACAGTTGGTGCTCATGGGATGATGGGCGTCTGACTCCCAGTATAAAACGATCTCAGCAGTATTTAAGCAGCACTTCAATAAAAATTGCTCAGTGGCTTCACAAGATGATCTGAACTCTGTCGGGAAAATATTGGAGGAAGAAGAAGAAGAATTCGTTGAATGCAACAAAATTCAGAATTTATTAAAATGTCATGAATGCTAGAATGCTGCTCTTTTTATAGAGCCCAGGTGCCTGTTCGAAATACCGGTTCGAACAGGTACCAGCAGCCAAACAGCCCCTTACTGGAGGGACACACCTGTTCGGTCAACCGTCAAAAAATCATTAATTTAATTAATAAAAATAATTAATTAATTTAATTCCGACCCTGACCCAAAAAGATAAGACTCGAACCGAACCCATGACCGACGCTCACGTCCCGTCCTGTCCCGACTCGACCCGACCTGAACCGGACGAGTGGGCGACGGTGGTGGAGTGCGCGTATGTGGAGTATTGGGTCAACCCATGGGTTTCATAGGTCGTCTCCCTTTCACAATAGTGGGGTGCCCCTTATGGCCAAAACTGTTGGCCCAAGTAGGCAACCCAAGAAGGGGGTGAATTAGATTTTATAGAATTTATATCAAACAATACAACTAAAAACAATTTAGGTAATGTAGCAGTGAGCAATCAAACTAATAATCCAAGCAAACAAATAATATAATGTAATGCAAGCAAGTATTGTAAGCAAGGAAGAAAAATAGAGCAAGAAATGAACAATACCAGATTTACAGAGGTTTGGCCAACCTTGCTTATGTTCTCTCTTCCTCGATCCTCTGGAAGGTATTCCTCTATTTAAATATCCTTATACAGTTGCTAGTTTTGCTCCAAGTGCTCAGCTCACTCTTACAAGAGCTTTTTCCTAAGCTCTTAAACCCCAAGAGATTTTGTCTAAGCTTCTCTCAAACTTACGAGTGATTTTATCCAAGTTTCACTCAAACTTACAAGTGTTTTTCTCAAGCTACACTCAAACTCACAAGTGTTTTTCTCAAGAACACTCAAACTCATAAATTTACAAACCAACCCAATAATAGATGAAGGTTGTACAATAAATAACACTCTCTCAAAGAGTAGATAAACAAATTTTCAACTTACTCAAGAACTCCCCAAATGAATAAAAATAGTGTATAAGATGTAGGAGATGAAATCTCACTTGTAGCTCTTAATCTTATGTTCTTCTCATGTTCTTCTTGTGTATATATGTGTAGGGATCTTATATATATAGCCTTGAATCTATTTTAGCTGTTGGAGAAGTATAGGAGTGGTTTTAGTGGCAGATCGCACCATTACTCCTGTCATAAAATATAGCCGTTACTGTTAGGAGTCGACTCATTTGCTGCAGAAGTTGACTCTTTTTGTGTTTCAGCTGATTTTTCAAAGCTCTGTCCAAATGAGTCGACTCTTTTGTACCAGAGGTCGACTCTTTTTGTCTAAGACTACAAAATCAACTCTCTATTTGAATGAGTTGACTCTTTTAGAGTGAGGGGTCGACTCTTTTGATGTTCTATCAGATTTTCAGCCTCTGTTTGAATGAGTTGACTCTTTTGCTTGAGGGGTCGACTCTTTTTAGAAAAATTCTTAACTTTTACAATACTTCTTCAATCTTTTTCAATATCTTCAAGCTCTTTAACGATCATCCAACTAAGGTTTCTAGGGCTTGAAAAGACTTCTTTAAAACATGTTAATTTCAAGAACACCTTCAACTCTTCAAGATGAAATCAATTCACTTTTGATTACATTTAGAGTTCTTCAATCAACATCACTTCTTCCATTGATTTAAGTTTTCTTCAAAATCTTCAAGAGAACTTCCAAGACTTGATATCTCTTTTCTTCAATTGATCTTTCATGCTTATTTGAACTTTTTCAATTTTTTTGCTTAATCTTCATCAATTTGATTTCTTTTATAACTTCTTCCATATATTCAAGACTTTAACATAATCTTCAATGAAGCTTCCAACTCTTGTGATTTCTTATTAATACTTTCAAGACATCTTCAAAACTTCTAAGAAAGCTTCCATGTTTTTAAGTGAGTCTCTTCTTCTTCCATTCTTGCAAGACATCTTCAAATCTTCAAGGTGAGCTTCCATGTCTTGTAAGAGTCATTTAAACGAGGTTGCAACTATGAGATTACTGAATTTGTTAACTCATCATACTCATTGTCTCCATTGTCTCTTGACAAGCTTCTCACTACAAGTTCTTCAATATCTTTAATATGATAAGTTTTCCATTGTTACTTGACAAGCTTCAACTTATTGCTCCCCCTTTCTTTTATGCTTTATGCCTCAATGTAATTTTTAGATTTAGAGCAAAACAATCAACCAATTTAGAAGTTGATCGCATACATGATGCTTTAGTGGACTTGATATGGTCAAATGGATCGAGGGTCTTCATAGTAAAGTGTAAACCATATTTGTATGGTGTCAACTCTTCGGTCTTCAAGTCTACTTGAAATCCTTTGTTGTATTTGCACTTCCATTTGTACTTTAGTCTTCAAGAATTGATTCTATGTCAATTTGAATACTCTTCAAATAATCTTGCTTGAGTGCTTTGCTTCTTTGAATAACTCTTGAATCATCATAAGATCTTCAGTCACTTGCATCCTTCTTTGGAATACTTGTTGAACTCCTTGAGCATCTTCAATCTCTTCAAGAATAAGATTGCCTAAGTAATCTTTTTGTTTGATATTTAACCGATTAACTCAATTATTTTCTTGTTTTCAAATGATTATAATCTAACCTGCACACTTAATTGAAATCATTAGATAACAACCACATGGTTTTGTTATCATCAAAATCAATATGGGGATCAACCTTGAGTCAACACAAACCTTTCTCCAAACTTGGGTTATATATGTACAACATATTTCCCATAAGAAATCAATGTGGGATAACCCACTTTCAACTACATAACCCATATTCAAGGGGGTAACTTTGGAGACCAATAACTTATTCAATCCTACACTGATTTGAGCAAGTAAATAATCTAGATTCATCTCCTCTCGGAGGTGAATCTAACGCACCAATGACTCGACACAAATGATGCATGGGTCCCACATTTATATTGGCTCAAAGATCAACAAAACAATGGGTTTACACCTATTTTTTCTAACAATCCCCCACATGAATGAGATTGGCTGGAAATGAAAAAGTACAAATGAGAATGCTAACTTGACATAGAGAGAGAGAGACACACAGGTAGAAAGTTACCGCATTGGGAAATATGGCTTTTGGCTTTGAACCTTCCCTAGTGAAATACCATCGGGTTTATTTGGCTAACCAGTGAACATGATGTCTTGAACTGTTCAGTCATTTATATAAACCAAGACAATAGTACTCACACGGTTCCTTTCAAATCATCTAGTGATCCATTCGGTTGTGTTCATTTTGGCCCTGAACAATGCCTGATAGATTCATGTGTACTCCAGAGAAATTAGCCTTAAGAATTTCTCATAGAAGTGGCCCCTTCATACTTATATAGGTGATTTCTTAATAAGAATATCCTGCTATACTCCACTTGGAATTCCAAGGTATAAGAATCATTAAGAGCTAAGCTCATTCTAAACACTATCTACAGGTTATCACTATTTTATCATAGAAATGGATAGCGAAACGAGTTCCTCAGTGATTTGTCCTAAGTCAAGCACAATTCGGTTGTTCTGTTGAACCTAGATCTTGGGATCTCCAGTCAACTAAGTTGGGTTGTCATTATGGTGACTTTTTAAGTCATAGGCTTAAAGCCCAATCCCCTCGAAGAATTCTCTACTTGATCTTTCGTCAAACCTTTTGTAAGCGGATCTGCAATGTTGTCCTTAGACTTGATGTAGTTAATAGATATAATTCCATTCGAAAGCATTTACCTCACAGTATTGTGTCGTCGACGTATATGTCGTGACTTCCCATTATACATGTGATTTTGTGCTCTTGCTATTACACATTGACTATCGCAATGTATGCAGATAGCAGAGACTGGTTTAGGCCACACGGGAATATCCTCCAGAAAGTTACGAAGCCACTCTGCTTCCTCTCCTGCTTTATCTAAAGCGATAAACTCAGACTCTATGGTGGATCTGGCTATGCAAGTTTGTTTTGAGGATTTCTAAGATATTGTTGTGCCTCTTAGAGTGAACACATATCCACTTGTGGATTTAGAGTCTCTAATGTCAGATATCCAGTTTACGTCTGTGTAACCTTCTACAATAGCTAGATATCTTGTATAGTGCAGCCCATAATTCAAGGTGAATCTCAGATACCAGAGAACCCTAACTATGGCCTTCTAGTGGTTTGACCCTAGGTTACTCGTATATCTGATCAATCTGCTTACCGTATAAGCAATATCCAAACGTGTGCAATTCATGATATACATTAAACTGCCAATTATCCATGAGTATTCTAATTGAGATTATGCCCTCATCATCGTTCTTGTATAGATGTAGATAACAATCTGTGGGTGTGCTTACTAGATCGTTATCAGACTTACTAAACTTATCGAGTATTTTCTCGACATTATGGGTCTATGATAACGCATATCCCTCAGATGTTTTAATAATCTTAATACCAAGTATAACATTTGCAATCCCTAGATCCTTCATGTCAAACTTACTGTTCAACAATTTCTTAGTAGCTTTAATGATATATCATTATTGTTACCAATGATAATCATATCATCTACATAAAAACAAACAAGGACATAACCACGAGCAGTGTTCTTCACATAAACACACTTGTCGCATTCATTTATCTTGAAGCCGTTTGACAGCATAGCATTGTCAAACTTCTCATGCCATTGTTTCGGGGCTTGTTTTAGTCCATATAGAGACTTAACAAGTTTGCATACTTTTTTCTCTTTGTCAGGAACAATGAACCCTTTAGGTTGCTCCATATAAATCTCGTCATTCAAATCTCCATTTAAGAATTTAAGAATGTCGTCTTAACATCCATTTGATGAATCTCAAGATTATGTAAAGCCGCAAAGGCTATCAAAATATGTATGAACGTTATTCTGGTTAAAGGAGAATATGTATCGAAATAATCCACTTCCTCAGTCTGCTTGTAGCCTTTGACTACAAGTCTGGCCTTGTATTTGTCAATTGAACCATCTGCTTTCATCTTCCTATTGAATATCCACTTATATCCAAGGCGTTTATTACCAGGTGGTAGATTCACTAGTTCCCACGTATGATTTTGTAGAATTGACTCAACTTCACTATGGATAGCCTCTTTCCACAAAGGTGCTTCTGGAGAGGACACTACTTCTTTGTAACTTTGAGGTTCATTTTATACCAAATATGTTAGAAAATTAGGACCGAATGATTTTGCAACCTTTGTCCTTTTACCTCGTCTATGTTCAGCATCGTTTTCTTTATCTACAAACCCATGGTCTTCATCTACAATGGTATCATGAGTCCATTTAAACGAACTTGATCCATGTGTAGACTTATATAGAAACTCCTCCTTACAGAAGGATACATTCCTAGACTTCATTATTGTATTCACATGAATATTTGATATTTCAAACCTGTGAACCAAAAACCGATATGCATTGCTATGTTCGACATAGCCAATAAATATACAATCAACTGATTGTGGTCCTAATTTTACCTTCTTAGGTAAAGGAACCGCTACCTTTGCCAAACAACCCCATACTCTCAAGTATTTATAGGAAGGTTTTCGACCTTTCCACATCTCATAAGGGGTTTTGCTAAGTTTCTTGTGGGGTATCTTATTGAGAACATAGTTGGCAGATAGCAACGCTTCCCCCCACAAATTCTGGGGTACCCCAGAACTTATCAACATAGCATTCATCATCTCTTTTAGAATGTGATTCTTCCGCTCAGCAATTCCATTTTGCTGAGGTGAATAAGGTACAGTGGTTTGATGTATGACACCATGTTCAACACATAGTTGTGCAAATGGTGCTTCATATTCACCACTTCTATAACTTCTTAAAACCTTAATCTTTTTTCTAAGTTAATTCTCAACTTTACTCTTGTATTGTATAAACATGTCTATTACTTCATCTTTACTTATCATTAAGTAGACGTGACAATAGCCAGTGCAAGCATCAATGAAAGTTATGAAGTATTTTTTTCCACCTCGAGTTTGAACATATTTCAAGTCACAAACATCACTATGAATTAGTTCAAGTGGTTTCGTACTTCTTTCAATTGATTTAAACGGAATTCTAGTCAACTTTGCCTTAACGCAAGTTGCACATTTATGATTAGCATTAAAATCAAGTTTAGGCAAAGATTCTAATTTAACTAATCTATGCATGGTATCAAAGTTAACATGACCTAATCTACCATGCCATATATTTGAAGACTGAAGCAAGTAAATAGAAGATGCAATATTATTACTAGAAAGCTTAGGAGCACAATCATTACATTAAGTTTGAAGAGCCCATTGCTCAGATATCTCTTTCCCACAAACATTCTCCCATTAGTAAGTACAAACTTATCACTCTCAAACACCAACTTAAAGTCCTTCTTACTCAACAATGAACCAGAGACTAAATTCTTGCGAATGTCTGGCACATGAAACACCTCATTGAGAGTAAGTTCTTTGCCGGAAGTCATTTTCAAAATGATCTTCCCTTGACCTTCAACCTTTGAGGTTGCCGAGCTGCCCATGTAAAGTTGTTCACCGTCCACTAATTAGTAAGATTTGAACATCCACTTATTGGCACAAATGTGACAAGTGGCCCCAGTGTCCACCCATATTCTTTAGTATTGTCAACCAAGTTTATCTCAGAAATTACGGCAGAGAGATTCAGGTCTTTCACATTGGCACAGAGATCCTCGGTCACATTAACTTGAGCAAATTTCTTCTTGTGGTTCTCTTGATCCTTTTTCTTAAGATCCTTACGCTTACTACAATCTTTGGCTGTATGACCAGTCTTGCTGCAGACGTAACATCTTCCTTTGAACCTTTTGAAATCGCCACCTTTAGAACCTTGGTAGAACCCTTGGCCATCATGTTTTCGTTTTTTGTTGTTGGGTTTAGCTTGCTCCACCACGTTTACCTTTGACACCATAGGGGTGTTGACAAACTTCTTCTCAGAAGCATGATTGTCTTCCTTAATTCTTAGCCTGACGATAAGTTCTTTAAGCCTTATCTCCTTGCGATTATGCTTCAGATAGTTTTTGAATTCTTTCTAGGACGGCGGCAATTTTTCAATTATCGCAGCTGTCGTGCCTTGATTTTTTGAGGTGTCCAAGGTCCTTTCTGCTCAGAGACCCTAAAGCATGAAACTTTGTCATTAGAACTCATCCTCATAGGAGGACAAGTGCGACTAGGTTTGAAAATTGATTTGACTAAGGGCTTTTTAGAAAAAATAGGAGTCGCCACCTAACTTGATTAAGGTGAGTTAGGGCACCTAAAACTAAGCGTTAATTCAAAGATTAAACTTAGGGTTTTTGAAAAAGGTTTTTGAAAACTCCCTCGAGAGAGGGTTTTTAGGAAAATAGGTTGTTTGGCAACCTTTTGAAAATAACTCCATTTTTGGTCTTTCGAAAATAAAAATCTAAGGTTCGGGGGTTGGTTACGTGTAAGGAAGATATGCTAAGATCATCACCCTACCCCGCTCTTTCGGTACTTACATGTCTAATCACCATTTGTTCACTCACTAGAATAATCGGTTACCATGATCCACCTTATATCCACTTTTAGAATTTTTGAAAATGGGGTTTAGTCATCACTTTTCGGATGTATAATGCATGATGCAAGTTTTTGAAAAAAGTTTGAAAATAATGGAGGTTTGTAAAGGGTTTGGAATAGAAACTTTGAATTGATTGGGATTTTTGAATAAGGGATTGGGGTTGAAATGAAAGTTATGATCACACCATTTTAGGTTGCCTACGTATCTCATTTGGCGAGAATCAGGTCATTCGTAGTTCGGGCAAAAACCCGATGGAGAATAAGTGCATTAAGGCCTTTGGAAGGTTTGGAGACACTTTGTGATCTTTGAAAAAGTTTAAGACACTTTGAGATCTTTGAAAGTTAAAGACTCTTTGTGGTCTTGGATAAGTTTAAGACACTTTGAGGTCTTTGGAAGGGTTTAAGACACTTTGAGGTCTTTGGATAAGTTTAAGACACTTTGGGGTCTTTAAAAGTTGAAGACTCTTTGTGGTCTTGGAAGTTTTGACTTGAAATTGAATGGTTGCGTGTTTCTTGAAAACGTTTTGGGATCAACTTGAGGGTGTTCTGGAAAAATGCTTTGGCATGACTTAAAAGAACTTGAAAGTGTTTTTGAAGCCTTGTTTCGAAAACCTTGGAGGCGTGACTTTGGGGTGTTTTGATGAATTAGTTTTTGAAATTAGTTTTTGAAAAGGGCTAAGTATTTGGAATCCTAACATGGACAACCTTAGAAGCTGTTCTTGATTTGTCACTTATCCTTGGAATCTCTAACCATGAGAGGGCTAGGGACACCTTAGGTTTGTGACCTTTAGAAATCGTTTTTAGAAATGCCTTAAAGATGGAGTGTAGGAACATTAGAAAAGTGTATGGAGTTGGATTTTTGGGATATGAGGTTTTAGAGGAATAAGTTATGAGGATAATTTGAAAGTTTGAATGACCATTTGAAAAAAAAGGGTTCAAGAGTTGGAACCTTGAAGTGTATTAACCTTGGTTGGGTTAGCCTAGGGTTAGGGGAAACCTAAGGTTAAAAAGACTAAGGTTTAACTAACTAGGGTTAAGTTAACCTAGGGTTAGGTAACTAGGGTCAAGTTAACCTAGGGTTAGGTAACTAGGATCAAGTTAACCTAGTGTCAAGTGTGAGACCCTAACTTTTAATTTCATCGGTAAGTAATGCTAGTATTGCATAGTTAAGAGGTATGTAAATTAACATTTATGTAAAATAAGTTTAATTTGACTTAAATTACCCTACCAATAGGAGTTGGCACCTAGGTGTAAGTCACTTAGTGAATGAGAATTGATGGGGGAAAGAAATGTGTGACACCTAAGACTTTTATCTAACTAGTTTACCTAGTTAGGGGAAAGAGATAATTAAAACAAAAAAAAAAAAAAGAGAAAAAGAAAAGAAAAGAAAAGGGGAGTGAGAATGATAGAATAGAAAGAGACGGAAGAGAGATAGAGATAGAGATAGAGAGAGAAGGATAGAGATATAGAGAGAGAAAGAGAAGTTGCAGAGAAATAGCGAAATTCAGGTATGAAAATTCGTATCTTGCTATAGATCAAGCTATAGGTGGATAGATCTTGAAAAAAATACTTGATTTAGATACGAATTTCATCTGATTTGGTTAAGAATTGAGAGAGAAACCTCTGTCCAAAGTTGGAAGGTTTCTGCTGCAAAAATCTGCAGAAACAGCCACTTTCAGAGGTTGTTTGACCTCTTTAACAATCTAATCTGTGGCTGAAATTTTACACAATTCAAATTTGAGATCTTAGGAAAATTTGGGCTTTGGTTTCAATCAAAAATGTTTTAGATTCGAATTATGGTGATTTTTCAAAGTTAGGCTGCCACTGTAGAAGTCTGATTCCCAGATCTGCCCAGATCTATAGTCTCTGGTTTGACAGAGAATTCGACCAAGTTAGAGTAGCCCAAAAATTATGAAATTTTTACTGTATCTAGTAGAACGGTTGAAGATAATCTGTACCAAATTTCAGATTATTTTGATGTCTTTTACCTATGCTACGAATTTCTCAAAGGTAAAGCATCTGCTGCTGAATTCAAGTTTCTGCAGCACTGCCCTGTTTTAGAAAATATGAAATAAATACTTAGGCATGTTCAAAACTGTAAAATTTTTTCTGGATACTCTGTGAGATGCCTATGTTGTATTTCTGAAGTTTTAGAATTTTTGGGTATAACCTCACGAAATTATGTTCAGATTAGGATACCTGCGTCAGTATTGACAATTTAGAGGACTTATTGTATTTTGATATTTTCATCTCTAGCTTAACATTGGGAGTGTGATTGAGATTAGCATATGGTAGTTTTAATGCAGAATTTCAGTGTTCTAATTTTTTTGGAATATGTACATTATCTTTATGATTATTGGAGTATGCATTGAGTTGTCTATACTAATATGGTTGTGGTGTTAGGAGCTAACGGAGAGCAAGATCCTTCAACGTCAACTCAGAAGTGATCTTTGACGTCGTGTGTGTGCAGTGACAGGTGGGATCATAGGATAATCTTATTCATATAGAAGTGAATATATTGCTTGTATTATTATCTATATTGGTGTTAATTGTGGGATTGTGGAATGTATAGTGGTGGTGAATGCATATGAGGTGTTGAAGGTATTTATATATAGGAGGTGAAATTGGTATTATATGAAAAGTTTTGTGGAGACATTGATGATTTTATATATGTGGTGGCATTGCATACCATTCATATTGTATGCCTTGCATTGCACTGGAGAGAGTTAACCACGGTGGGTTAACCAAGGCTTAGTCATGGTGGACTAGCCTAGGGGTGCCACGGTGGGCATTCCTTGATAACGCGCCATCGATATATTGGGCCAATGTTATCTAAAATTGCGCGCACATGTGGGTGATACATGCATTGCATTGAGACATCCATGATATAGATATATATTAATCATTTCTATCTGTATGCATTTGGGTGCTTATTATCATTCTCTATGAATTTGATTATCTATCGTGAGCACGTTGACAATTAGCTCACACCCACACAGACTGTTTTGACAGGTAATTTGGAGATGAAGGTTTGGTTCACTGCAGTCTTGGTCTTTGCCGTGGTGGCAAACATGTCGATGTCAGGATGTCGAGTCACGGGGCTTGGGAGAGCTCCATTGTCTTACTCTCAATTTTCATGGTTGAATTTTATATAAGACGTTGGGTGTTGGTGTTATGTTTTAACTTTGTATAATGGTAAAGAATTTTGTAAAAGGATGTTGATTATTTTCCAGTAGTAATGTATTCCTTTGGAGAGTTTATTATATTTTCCTCATTGTTCATTTATTTTCGAGTATGTGTTAAGGTGTCGTTCGCAGGTACAGTGACCTGTGCGATCACACCCTGCCTAATATGATATAATTAATGTCTAATTGGGATGGGGGTGTGACATCAAGTAACTAGGGTCAAGTTAATCTAGGGTTAGGTAACTAGGGTCAAGTTAACCTAGGGTTAGGTTGGAGAATGGTCTTAAAAGTTGTTTTGATGCACTCTTGGAAAGAGTTTTGAAAACACAACATGATATGCAATGGACTTTGGTTGGTAATCTTTATGAAGATCATTTCCATGAAAATTTTGACTCTAGTCAAGAGTATGATTTGTATGGGTGGTGCTTAGAGACCATTCCAAGGAAGGTTTCCTCATGGCCATTATAACCAATATCTTGGCAAGAGTAATAGGGGTCAAAATTCAACATAATGATAGTGATTTTTAGAAGATCATTTTTATGCAAAGATGGAGAGAATGCATTTTTGAAATCATCTTTGGGGAAGGATTTTGAAAACCATTTTTCAAGGGAACCATTCCATCAAGAGAGGGTTCATATGGCCAATAAAAAGGGAGGCCACTCATGAGAGGGTTCCATGGGACCATTCCAACCCCTAAACTTGAGAGAATGGAAATCATAAAAATCAAAGGATTTGAACATCATTCTTAGGCGATCATAAGGAGAAAAGGGGACCATTCTAACAATTTAGGGGCCCTATGGCCAATATAAAGGGAGACCACTCAAGAGAGGATTCCATGGGGTCATTTTAACCACTAACTTTGAGAGAATAGAAACCTTGAAAATTAGAGAGTTTGAAAGCAACTTTTGTGCAAGTTGAAATACAATGGTGCAAAAATATGAATTAGGGAGTTGTGAGGGATTTTCTAAAGCATGATTCCTAAAGTCTCATCCTAAACTTCAAGGGGCCAACTCTTAGAACAATTTTTGAAGGACATGTAGAACTTGAAAATGTCATGAAATTAAGGGTAATGCAAGCATTATGGAATATGGTAATAAATATAAAATGAAGCTAAACATACAAGACATGATCAAAATAACAATATGCAAGGGGTCATGATTCATATACAAGGTTTTTAGGCTTCACCATACAAACAGGGAACTCTTAGGCCATACCATCTTAAAGTAGGCTAGTGAGAGGTCTCCCTACACAGTGGCTCTCACTTTCTTTCCTCTAGGCATGATCTAAGAGCCCTCTTGGCTCAAGCATGCAAGAAAGGGGGGTTGAAGATGGGGATTAAAATAGAGAATAGCCTAAGTAGGCTAGGAGGGAGAAGAGAAGAGTGGGGAAGAGCACAAATGTAAAAGGGATACCACCTTTAGTCTTCAACACTATTATAGTCTTCAATGAATGTCTTAATTGGAGCTTGAGTGACTTCAAGAAGGCTTGAGAGGCTAGTGTGGAGTGTATAAGTGTGTATGAGGCTTTGTGTACGGAGTGTATAGGCTTAGGAGAGGTAGAATCTAACTTAAGTGTTGGAGGGGAGGAATATATGTAGAGATTCGAGTTTTTGGAGTGATTTCAGCAGAGTTTCGTATCAATTTCGGACATGAAATATGCAAGGGGGAAAGCTTCTATTTATAGGCAATCTGGAACAGACCATGCGCATGTGCTACATGCGCATGGCTAAAATTTGGCCGTGTGCATGTAGGACATGCGCAGGTACTGTTCCATTGCCACAATAACACGTGGCACCCTATGTACTGGTTAAATCTCGATCACTGATTGAAATTTGGTCGATCCAAACAAAATTTGAGCGCATGTAGCATACGCTCCATCACCGGGAAGAATTGCCCAAACTTTGCCTCGATAATTAGGCCAACCGGGAAGGTTCCAGGGAAATCGGTCGCACTTAGGATGTTCTCTTAGTGCATCCGATGAACTTTCATGTTTTCGAAGAGTTTGAATTATGTTCAGAAGCGTGAGATATCATCTTGGGAAGCTTGCCAAAAAGGACACTTTTGTGGAGCATCTGTGATATGCTCCGTGTGTGTTTGAAAGTGGTTGTTTTCGTTTGATGTGATCGAGGCCTTCGAGAAGCAATCTATTCGATCGGACCTTTTCGATGGAAAGTACACTGAAAATACTTTATAGAATTCCCAAATTTACGCATTTTTCAAGTCGTTTGACAGTGCGTCTTGATTAGGGAATCAAAGAAAAAGTTAACTTTGGCGGAGCGTCTGTGAAACGTTCTAGGGGTTACTGAAAGTTATAGTATTCGGACCGTACGATGGAGGGCTTCGGGAAGTGATTCATTCGATTGAACCGTATCGGTGGAAAGATCTATGGACGAGCTTTCGAGAATTTCCTGATTTACGCGTTTCTCAAGTCGGTTGATGGTGCGATATAATCAGGGAATCGGGAGAAAAGACAATTTAAACGGAGCGTCCGTGAGACGCTCCCAGGAACTTTTATCGAGTCGTGTGAGTTTAGTGTTGTAGGGTGTTCCTTGGGTTAAACAGGGATGTGTGGTAAAACCCTCGCTCGAAATCCCAAGGCCGGTGCTGTTTCGGGGCATTTTTGGGCTTCTAGGGGCAAAACGGTCATCTTGACCGGAGTTGGCTGGAAATGGTCAGGAATGGTCTGGTATATTGTGTTAGGCATGTAGGACTGTTCAGGGATGGTTTTGAGAGAGTCTATCGCCGTTCAACGGGGTTCGTGTCGTGCTGAGTCGTTCAGGGGCAAAATGGTCATTTTGACCAGAGTGAGCCGGAATAGGATCGGATTCGGACCAAATGGCGTGCAAGGGACGCCTGATGGTTTGACAACATTGTGGACTGATAAACTTGTCGTTTTGAGGGATTTTGAACTTTCCCAAAAAGTGCCTGGAGGCCCAAGGGGTAGATTTGGTCATTTTTCACCGAGTCGGGGTAGCAGGCGCTGGTGTTGACCTAGGTGTTGGTCCCGAGACCGCCCGGTCTTGAAAAACTACCTATGCAGTGTTGGTCTCTAAGAACACCTGGTCTTAGAGAGCTACCTGTAGGGTGGTGTTGGTTCTTGAGAACGCCTGGTCCCAGAAAGCTACCTAGAAGGGTGGCGTTGGTCTCCGAGAACGCCTGGTCCCGGAGAACTACCGAATGACGGACATTCTACATTGGCGGGCTAGCAGGCGCCAGAAGTGAACCGTCTGGAATTTGATGAGGTTGGTTCCCGAGATCGCCCGATCTCGGGAAGCTACCTGGATGGCGTTGGTTTTCGGGACTGCCTGGTCCGAAAAACTGCCTGGAATAATGGTGCTTAAGGCTTCAGCGGATCCTTGTGGACCCGAGAAGCGACCAGTTGGATGGATTGGAGATTGAAAGGCTCATCTTGAGCCTGCATGTGTTGTGATGTTGGAAACCGAATCCGGTCGGGCCGGAGATTGCCGAGTGGGCAAAAATGGGGTGCTTACAGCAGCCACTTGGAAAGATTCACTCAGTACCATGCCTTTGACATGGATGTCATGAAGTATAACTTGGAGATCCTGGACCTGGCTAATAACTATTTTAGAATCAATCATTTTGTAATCGAGGAACTTACCGACCATAAATTTCTTTGAGCCGACGTCTTCTATTTTATACTTCTTATTTAAAGATTCCCACAGTTCTTTTGCCGTTTGCGCGGCACAATACACGTTATAAAATGTATTATCCAGTCCATTGAGGATATAGTTCCTACATAGGAAGTCAGCATGTTTCCATGTTTCCACCACCGCAACTACTTATTGATCGGACTCATTCTCGTTCAGAGTAGGAACATTTTCACGAAGATATTTTGTCAAGTTCAGAGTTGTCAAGTAAAACAACATCTTCTGTTACCACCTTTTGAAATTAGTTCCATTGAACTTCTCTGGCTTTTCTCCGTGATTCACTGGCACATTTGGTGTATGCACTTAATTCACCGCATAGTCAGTGTAGGCACCTGATTCACCGGCACAGTCAGTGTCGTTACAGGTGTCACAATCACAGTTGGAGTTGAAGTAGGAGTAGAAATAGGAGTAATATTAGTCATTTCTGAATTAAACAATTTTACACAAAATTTGAGTACTAATCCAGAAACAATAAATAACACGACACTAATTAACACAATTAAGATAGGAATTGAATCTGTCTTTAAGATTGTTGGAAAAATAATCCATATTTAAATACTATGTGTATAATTAGTGATCACCAATAATAAAATAACAGGAATGTATCTAATTATCAACTAGAAGTAATTTTAACTAGAAGACAATTAGAGTCTAAATAAGAACAAACTAAATCGTAACGACTTACCCTGTTGTCATTCGCAAAAATAGAAAATCTAGAAGTTGAAAGATAGACCGAGTCGAGTATTTCACACTCTCTCCTTAACGACAGATTCACCCCCCACAGTTGGTGCTAGAGAGATGATGGGCGTCTGACTCCTAGGATAAAACGATTTTAGCAGCACTTCAATAAAAACTGCTTGGTGGCTTCACAAGATGATCTGAACTCTCTTGGAAAAATATGAGAGGAAGAAGAAGAAGAATTCGTTGAATGCAACAAAATTCAGAGTTTATTAAAATGTCATGAATGCTAGAATGTTGCTCTTTTTATAGAGCCCAGGTGCCTGTTTGAAATACCGGTTCGAACAGGTACCAGCAGCCAAACAGCCCCTCACTAGAGGGACACACCTGTTCGGTCAACGGACACATCTGCTCGGTCAACCGTTAGAAAATAATTAATTTAATTAATATAAAATTAATTTAATTCCGACCTTAGCCCAAAAAGATAAGACTCAAACTGAACCCACGACCCACGTCTCGTCCCGTCCCGACCCGGACTGAACAGGCGGGCGGCGGCGCGCGCGCGTGTGGAGTATTGGGTCAACCCATGAGTTTCATAGGTCCTCCCCCTTTCACAAAAGTGGGGTGCCCCTTGGGGCCCAAACCTTACTCCAAACTTGGGTTATATATGCACAACATATTTCCTATAAGAAATCAATGTGGGATAACCCACTTTCAACTACATAACCCATATTCAAGGGGGTGACTTTGGAGGCCAATAACTCATTCAATCCTACACTGATTTGAGCAAGTAAATAGTCTAGATTCATCTCCTCTCGGAGGTGAATCTAACGCACCAATGACCTGACACAAAGGATGCATGAGTCCCACATTTATATTGGCTCAAAGACCAACAAAACAATGAGTTTACACTCATTTTTTCTAACAACACTTAGTAATAGAAAATGGTCATGCAATTCAACCTCCCTTTGAAAATTAGGTGCCAACACTTGTGACTTCCACCAAACTTTGTCAAGGTACTGTCCAAAAGTGTCGACTCTTTAAATAGGGTGTCGTCACTTTTGAAACAAACTTCCAAGATTTTGTATTATGGGCCAAGGAATTGACTCCTAAAGTTGGATATCGAAACAAACTTCCAAGATTTTGTATTATGGGCCAAGGAGTTGACTCCTAAAGTTGGATGTCAACACTTGTGCCGTCAAACTAATGTCTAGATTTATTGCCTCAAAGTGTCGACCCTTTAGCTGTATGTAAGTCGAGTCTTGTATTCTACTCAAATGAGTCAACTCCTAAAATTAGCTAGCAACACTCCTCACCATAAACCTTAACCTTTTGCCACTCTTGATCAAATTATTTTAGAACCTTCAAGCTCTGTAATAATTGCTCAAGTTAGGCTTTCAAAGCTTGTTCTTATTTTTTCAAAATATGTTGATTATCAACTGCATCTCCAATTTCTTCAAAACAAAAATTATCAAAATAATTTATTATAAAGTCCTTCAATCATCCTCAACTTTCCCATCAATCTAAAATATCTTCAAATCATCATGGAGAATTTTAAAGCTTGTCTTCATTTAAAAACTTACTAGCTACTATAACAAAAATTGCCTTTTTGAGATTTTTTTTTGCTACAACTTGGTAAAAGTATCATATAAAGTATTTAAAATTAATTACATTTTGTACCCTTGTTCTTTATTTTAATTTTTAATGTAGAATTTTTGTTTTTATTTGTAGTAATAAAGTCTTTATATTTCTTAATTTGTTGCAATGTCAGTTTAGGTTATAAACTAATAATTCATGTAATAAGCAAGTGACCTTTTTTAAGGGGCAAAAATATAAATTTCAATACATTTTCTGCCTAAAGGCTCATGCATATTACACACGAGGCTAATTGTAAGTTTTTACATAAAACTTAATTGTATAATATACATCACAAAATTGATTACACTCATAATTAGGAAATGATCTAAGAAAAATTTATAGTTAATTATTAAGAAAGGGGTAGAATTTTACATACTTATCTATTAAAAAAAGCTAGATGCTTGTCACATGTAAATTTTCTATCTATTTTTCTAACAAAAGTTTGTAGAATGTTTAAATTATAACAAATTAAAATTAAGGACTTAATTGGTACAAATAAAATGAAGGTCTTAAAGTAAAATTTAGGATAAAATACAAAGTGCAAAGTGCAATTAACCCAAGTGTTTTTCAACATTGGATGAAAAAAAAGGGTCCTCATTACAACAAATTAGGGGTAAGCTTGTGCTTTTTCACAATATTTTAACAAATGCTCTATTTACAAAAAGGGCTTTGCTAAGGCATATATTAGCTTTTGCCTTACAAAAAACAATAGGCATTTACTACAACGCAACGCATTGCGATATGAACAAATTCACCAATATCTATACAAAACGACATAGTTATTTCACATCATATGCTTAATTTCTTTTCAAAACCTCTCTAGTTGTATGAAATTTGAAAACAGTAATTTTTTGAAAAACCAATCTTCATACAAGAATAAAGACACTACGAAAGTGATAATTTTTAAGCTATCTTTTATTTTTGTTTTTGGAAACACGGAAACAAAAATTTTAACCATCACCACCACACCCACCACAAGTGGCCATTGTTGTCACCACCACCCTCCACCATCGCAAGACACCATGGCACACCCTCGTTGCTATCGTCACCGCCACCATGACATGCTGTCTCTTTGCCACTATCGCCCTCCATCATCAACTACCACTATGCCCATCGTTATAGTTGCTGTCATCATTAATGACATGACAGATTGCCACGGCCAGATGCTACCATAGCCACTTGCTGCCACAGACTGATACTATTTGCACCCATAACCACTACTATTATCTTTCACCACAAAGAATAGCATTATCTAAACTTTTTTTTCTACCAAATAATTTTTAAATATCAACCAAACATTGAAAAATTAAAAATTATGTTTCATATAAAAAATATATTACCGTAAAATATTTTACGTCAAATAAAACAGATAAAAAAGGTAATTTAACATTCGTTTATGGCAATGGGAAACACCAATGAAAATTTTTTTTCCTTCCAACTTTTTTTTTCTTTTTCCTTTTCTTCTACCAATTTTAAGTTTCATATCAACCTAATAAAAGAAATCAAAGAATAGAGAAAAGTTAGGAATCGGGTTATCAACTGCCCAAAACTAAAAAGTAATAGAAAAAAAACCCGACTCAAAAGTGTATAAGGCCATGAAAACTTTTTTTTTTTGGGATTAATTACGCCTATACCTTTTAAACTAAGGATCAGCATCACTTAATCTCCTTCAACTAAAAAAAATAATACACTTACATTCCTTATTTTTTTCTTTGTGCTAATGTTTAAAAAAAATGAAAATTGATAACGTGACTTGCATGTGATCTACTAGAGATGTTTTATTTCCAAAACGACCTTCTCTAATTAAAAATTCATCAAGAGACTAGATAATTCGTTGTATGTGTATATCAGTGTGTATGTATTGTATGCATATATCGGCATGGAGAGGAAAGCAGCAGCTTGCAAGTTTGCTCCCCCCACTCTCTCTCTCTCTCTCTCTCTCATTCATTATGTGCCTTCCGCTTCCTCTCTGAAAATCTGTATGTGTCTAGATTGCAAAACGAGTCTTCGAAACTCATGATGAGGTCCAGCAAATATTTTCGCTTCCAAAATCATTTGCAGTTGTTGCCCAAATCTCACACAATAGGTATATCCTTCTCTGTCTCTCTGAAACTGGGTTTCTTCTAATTCTCTCTCTAGAAAATGGGTTTCCACTACCTCGTTATATCTTCAAAGTACTTTCAATGTAAAAAAGCCAGGAACTTTTGAAAATTAAATGGGTTTCGTTTGAATTGCTTGATATTTGTGATGGCAAGATAAGTGAAGAAGAACTTGCAGAGCTTGAAGGTGAGACAGAGGAGGCGTTGGGGATGACGAATTATTGTGGGCGTTTGATTCCTCGGAAGATGTTGTAGGGAAAATAACAGAGTTGAAGATGATGAAGGTGTACAAAAGGAGGGAACATATTGTGGGGGTTACTTAGATAATGTATAAATTAGAAAAAAAAATTGGGTTTATTAGTCCATTGGCTGTGCAGTGGTCCTTCATTTGGTATCCCAATTTTTCCTATTAATTTGGACCTTTATCTTCGTTTGCTGCATACTTCTTTCAGTGCATTAATATTGTCCTGCTTTTCCTTTACTTCTTTCTTCTTTTCTCTTTTGTTAAGCACTCATCAATTAGACATCCACGTATTCTTTGAGCAAGTGTTCTCTTTATTTTTTTAATAAAATTGGGAGTCAATTTTCGTGTGCTGTTTGTTGCTTGTGGAGGGTTGAGATTATTGAGTTCTTCGGCTTTGGACTTTGAATTAAAAGCATAAAAGAATCTCCATTTCTTCTGGGCGTTTTTTTATGCTTTGATCTGGTTAAGACAAAAGGAGGTGTGTTTATTGAAAAGTTCTGTTTGGTATTGGAAGGTTAAAAATGTCATTTTGTCTCATCTGTTAACAGTCCAAGCGAGAATTCTCATACGTGAGGGGTGCAGGTGTAGCGTTTTTTAGATGAGGGAGGTTAAGTGATACTAGACCTTAGTTTAGGGGTGTAAGTGTAATTAACCACTTTTTTTTTTGCTTCCTAGTCTAGCCACCAAGACTGTTGAAGTAGTCGAATCAGAGTCTATAAATTTGTATGATGCATGTGGATCTAACGGTCGAATCAAACTGTGGTAGGGCGACGACGAGCTATCCCATCTCCACGACAATGGCGAATCCAACCAGCAGTGATTTACGGAGAGGGTCCGTTACTCACGTCATCTTCGACATGGACGGACTCTTACTCGGTAAAATTCCGTCACTGAAATCCAACTCCTTTAATTTTTGTGCGTCTCTGAGCTATAAACTATCATTGATTTGCCCTAAGTTATTCTTTATTTAAGCTTAGAGAAAGTCGTATTTTGTATAATGAACAGAATGAGATTGTAGTAGCCATTTTCTATTGACTAGAGGTTGGGGCACACCCTACGCGTGTGCAACTCTCGATGAAGGCATGTTAAATATCAAAAGAATTTTTTTTTTTGTAAAAGCAGAATATATAACTTTAAAGAGACGACTAACCTACAATTTGAGTATTTTTTGTTTGCACAAAGAGTCCAAAAAATCCAAGAGACAGAATACTGTGATTGAAGAGGATAATAGAGTTTCAGAGAAAATTAATATCGTAAAACTCTAGAGTTCTGTAGAGTATCGAATCCTTATTGATAAGAAGCAATTGTTGAAAACGGTAGAGAACGTGGAGTGTTTTGCGGTTATGTAGATTTTTCTATTTTGTCCTTTCAGTTGTTATTGGCAAGAATAATAGGTAGAGTAAATAAATGTTTTTTGTTTGATAATTATGGTATCTTAAAAATTAACTCAGCATCAGATTTGGGAGACACCAACCGGTGTTCTCCCTTTATATATATATATATATTAGAATAGATATTTCAATTAATTTTTGGAGTTTTTTTTTGATAAGTAATTAATTTTTAGAGTTTTTGAGGTATGTAACTGGGATCTTAGCCTATTAGCATAAAATTGATTAGACATAATTTGGAAATTATTTTATGTACTGACATATACCAAAAATGACCTGTTTGACAGGTATGATCTTGCATGCATGCAGTGTTATCAAATTTTCCTTTCAAATGTTGAGTCCACGTTTAACTTCTACTTGCTGGTTTGGGTCCCTGGAGCAGTTTTATGTTGTCGAATTTTTTATTGCCAAGGCAGGCATTCTGCTCCTTGGGGCAGGGAACCATATTCCTTTGGGAAAGGTACTTGGAAATGGGCAACGAAGGAAAGGAAAGGATTTCCCTTATTTGGTATTAGATAGAATTGTAAGGGAAGAAATTGTCCATTGGCAGCTTTTGTCTAATTTTGAAGTGGTTAAAGGGCATTTTTTTTATGTAGATGCTTATGTTGTCCAATCTGACCACTTCAGCCTCTGTTGGGACCTTGGAATTGGAAGGGGAAAAGGAAAAAGAAAGGAAAGTGATAAGGAAATGCGTTTTCCTCCTAATTATTCCTTCTTCTTCAATCCAAGGGGTTTAAAATTTCACACATATATTCATCATATTTTCTTTTCCTCGTTTTTCATGTTAACCGAACAAGGAATTATGATTTCCTTTGCATTTTTTTCCCTTTTCCGTCACCAAATCCATGAACCAAATGAAGGATTAGGAGGATGTCAAAATGGGAGTATGTCCAAGCAGATCTGACTTGTGCTTGAAATTCTCCCAGTTCAAATTATTGGATTCTCTTTCTCTAATGAAATCCTTTTCTTTCCTTCAAATATTGCTGTTCCAAACAACAATGTATTTCTCATGGAACTTTAAGTAACATGTAAATAGTTTCTGGAGTTTCTTTTATTTTTTTAATTTCCTCCCTTTTTGGTGCTGGTACTTTGCTTGTGGCTTCCTGCAAGTCTATTAAAAATTTAAAATTTGTTTTGTAAATGCACTTAGAAAAGAAAATTTAATAATAAATATTCTACGGTGTTTGATAGAGAAGCACTGTGCAACCATTCATTCTTGAGCTCTTTGTTTTCAGATTGGATTTTTCTTCTCCTCCTCGTTTTATTTATTTTTTTTATTCTTTTGAACTGTTAGGAGAAATGTCTTTTAGAATAGGATGAGTAGTAGGTATTTACCCAAAAACAATATTAAGAGTAGAATGCTCATGCTATGAAGAGATTGTCACGTGTATTGGATGAAACACAAAAGGGTCTTTTTTTTTTGTTTTTTGGGGGGGGGGGGATCAGAAAGGTTATTTCAAGATATGTATGGAAATGCATTGGTTCGATTTGTTCTAGCTGTTCACAGTTTATACCCTTGCGGGCAAGGAGTATCTTACCATTGGTAGGGGGTTAAGGACAATGTATTAATTTTGTTTGGTTTGGGTCATTCATAGTTCATAATCTCGCAAGATCCTTAAATTTACCACCTTGGACTTTGGTGGGGGGTTTTTTCAGCAGTTTAGCTACATGTTACACTACAAAATTGGTGGGACTTTGGTGGGGTTTTTTAGTGGTTTAGCTACATGTGACACTACAAAGTTCGTGGATCTTATGAGCAATGTATTGTTTGATGTGGTTTGGCCCTTCCCAGTTCGTACTCCTGTGGGCCAGCAGTATTCTAAGATTTACCACCTTGGACTTCGATAGGGTGTTTTAGCAGTTTAGCGACATACTACACTACAATAGTGGTGGGTCTTGGGACTTGGGAGAAATGTGTTTGTTTGATTTGACTTATTTTTGCACAATTACACGAAATTTTTTTTTCCTAAACCAAGAAAATAAGGATAAAGTTTAGATGTGATCCTGCACATGGCCTTTTGGTGCACTTGTTCTTCTAACAAGAAGACGGAGATGCTTGAGATTGGTAAGTTGTTGTAGTCGGCCCAGGACCATATAAGTTGGTCCTACTATGGATCAAGTGTAGGTTATTGTAATTGCATTGATGTTTCTGGCAATGAATAAGGAGCTTACTTTGATGATTATATTGGCTTTTTAACATGCATTTTATTCCTAAAGTAGGGTACACAACGCTACGGTCATATTCTCAATATTTGATGGGCATTTTTAGCATGTGTTCTTTTATTGGTGGCTTAATTCTTCAAGAAACAAGGAGTGGAGATATGTGTTACCTGGAAAAAGATAAGACCTACAAGGGGTTAAGTCCACTTTTCAAGACCTTATTTGGATCAATTGAAAATTGGAAAATTTGATGGTAACTGCTGAGGGTTCTCTAATTAGTGGTTTAGATTTATTAAATTTGTTTTTGAACAAATGACATATTCTTTGGAGAAAACCTGACTGCCACTGCAAAATAGCATGGTTTCTATGGAGGTACTTGATTCTACCCGTACTCTTATTAGAAGAAAGAATCTGGAGTTGATTTAAGGTTTGAACTTGCAGAGCCTTTGGACAAGATAATGGAACTCTTTTTACATTTATGTATTAGGGTTTCATCCCTCTCTCACTCTCTCTCTCTCTCTCTCTCTCTCTCTCTCTCTCTCTCTACTTTTAGGAGGAAATAAATAGCACAACTCATCCAAAGTCAGAAATTAAGTCTCTTGAACCTTGTTTTAGCCTTTGGTTTGTTGATTATGCCTGTAGGACCATCAATGCTCAGTCAGGTATTATTGTAATATAGCAGGTCAGTAACGAAAACTTATGGAATGGCTCAAGACACTCCAAATGGACTTAAATGAAGATTGAGCATAACCCACAATCTAACAGATTGAGTTAATTATTTGCAGATTGATGTTCCCAAGAGTGAGCGTGACAACATTTTTCGTTATTGGGTTAGATGGAATTTGTTTGATGTTTTGTTATCTCAAGGTCAATCTAAGTGTTTTTTTTCGTATTTTTTTTTTTTTTGTTTTTTGGGTAAGTAATCTAAGTATTGTTGAAGAATGGAAGGATAAGAATTCAGGTTCTGAGATATGTGGAGTTTACACATAGGAGGAAATCAAAGCAATAAAAGTTCTCCAAATTTTTATTTGCCTCAATTACAGTTTCGACATCCAAGTGAGACTTGAAGTTCGATTTTCCTAGCCACGGATGTAGGCAGCTGGGTTGAGATGTTTGTAGTGGATCATGCATGGAATAATGAGAACATATTTAATAGTCTATTTCAAGAATGGTGTCAAATCAGTCTTACCAGAAAACTCTGAAACCCTAACGATTTACGTTTTTGGTATGACATTCCGAAACATGGTACACTTTCATTCCAAAGACGGTCAATTATGCGATCCAATATGTTTCCTATTTTTTTGTTCTTTCTATTTATTACCTTAAAGGTTACCTAAAGAGGTGAAAATCAAACATAACGATAAAAAGATCAGGGGCGAATGGAGTTTTGATAGAAGAATATGCAAAAAAAAGGGGGGATATAATGCTACTAGAAATGTGTTGTTATATGATTAATTTGAAAAAATAGACTATATTTTATTGGATGTCCTAAATATTTAAAGAAAATTGATATAAAAGTACCTTAAATTTTAATAGTGTAACTTTTACAATTATACACCTAGCGTATCACATTTCAGAGCATCAGTCTCCCTGCTTCAGTTAAGACTTCGGTCCACTTGTCAAATCCTATCACTAATTCCAGCTTACTTTTTTTAGATTCTTTTATAAATAGAAACAATCTAGGAATTGTTAACTTATTACATATACAGACCTAGATTCTCTTCCTCCTCTAGATGAACCTGACTAACTTTAGACCCTAGCCCATCGTTAATTGATTCTCCCCCTCTCCCCCCCCCAACACACACACACACACACCCAAATTATCCTAGAGCATTTCCATGTCAGTAATATATATTGTTTCCAAGATTCCCATATCAGTTGCTTAATTGCTTGGTTGGATTCTAATACATGAATCAGACTTCTTGGAGAGAGACTGAAATCTAATGCTGGTTTTAATTTCTGCAGACACAGAGAAATTCTATACCGAAGTCCAGGAGATAATACTTGTGAGATACAACAAAACTTTTGATTGGTCTCTCAAGGCAAAAATGATGGGGAAGAAAGCAATAGAAGCTGCACGTGTCTTTGTTGAAGAGTCTGGAATCAGTGACTCCCTTACGGCTGAGGATTTTCTTACAGAAAGAGAGGATATGTTGCGGAGCATGTTTCCAACAAGTGACCTGATGCCAGGTACTATTTATTTAAAGCGTTAGATCCCTTATTTATTTCTTTATTTATGACAGATTCATTTTGTTTTGTAATATACATATACAAAAAATAAGACTTCTAAGAAAGAAGAGAAGGAAGACTGAATGGATTATCCAGAATGTGCCTCCTCAGTAAAATTATTTATGATGGGAGTCATGGACCAATGGTGGCGTCTGTGTGTATTATGGTACTTTGGTTCCTTGAGGTTACCTTTCGGCTTAAGTAAACAGACTTTGTCCTTAATTCTACAAATATTAGGTTTGTAGGTGACTCAACTTTGAGTGTAGAATTAACCTTGTTGTTTCAGTGAAGTTACGGTACTCGTGATGGCTCCTTACTCTCTTAATACTGGCTTCTTAGTTTCTTCATAATATGCAAGATATCATTCTCCAAGTAAAAACGCCAGTTTATTTCCAATTGACATTGTCAGTATTAAGATATCATGAAATAGAACATTGAAATGACAGTACTACAAGTAATTTTGAACTCATTTGTTTACGGTAATAGTTTTCAGTGCGTTAAGATCTTCTTCTGAACACATTCAAAACAAAGCAAGTTGAAATTTAGCTGCAATTGGAGAGTTTTTTTTTTTGTTTTGGGGGGGGGGGGGGAAGGGTTAAAGAATATAAGGGAATTGGCTTGGTGGAGCAAAAAAAGGACCATAGCTAGTACTCTTACATCAGCTCGTAAGGTTGCAGCCGACGGATCAAAGATCCAAACATTTTGAACATGAGGCCTGTTACTCCTCGCCCCCCTGGTGCTTTCAAATTACAATTGCTCCTGAAGGGAAAGCTAGATCTTTTGTTGAGGAGGCATAACAGTTCAGAAATGTCTTTGCCACAATTGACTTAGAAAAAAACTTTGATTCGTGGGAACCAAAAGGCACTCTTATTAGAGAAGGATTTTGAATGCATTGCAAGACCTTTGGGGTTCTCTTTTTTTCTTTCTTTGGAAATTGAGGGCTGGGGCGACCTTGGCTAAGGTCTACTGAGTTGGGAACCCAATCTTCAAGAGGGTTGCTCTACTCTTTCATGTGCTCATACATTTATAGGTGAAGTTTTCATCCACAATTGGGCAAGCGAAGTTGGGAAGATCAATATGCACATCGTGGAAGCTTTTAAACGGTGGTTTGATTTCTGATTGGAGGTAAGACATTGATTGCTTTACTCTAAGTGTCTCTCAAATTTCTTTGCCAGTATACCTCTTTCAAGGGAATTGCAGTTCTCTATTGTGGGGTGCTTGGATCTGAAAGTGAACCCCTGTTAGACTATGGTAGCAAGGGTTTGTAGGTCTAAACCCTATGCCTTGACTAGGTATATGTTGTAGTGGGTGATTGAGGTATTCGGCAATTCAATTTGTCGTATAAGAACCCTGCTCCGAAGAGCCAAAAACACAGAGCGAGCAAAGCTCTTTCCTGTTCAAATAAAGCAAGCAGTTAGGAACAAAAAATAGCCAAGCAAGCAAGTCATGCCCCTACCTATCACAACGCTCCGCCCCTATTCTCTATAGAAAACAGCATAGATTCTCTCTTCATCCTATAGCATGATTTTGGGAGGACCCCACCAGAGGTAGTGACATGAATCCAGGTCGACGTTATTGATTTCAGATATGGGGAGCACTATACATAGATAGAAGTAAGCACTACGAAAGCAACAACAATCCCTATCTACCCCTGTCCATCCCTTCACCCAGATAATGACCATTTAAGTACCTCTGGAAGCAGACAGAAAGAAGGGACAGAAAGAGAGGAAGGGTAAGTGGGACGGGATGGGAGGTTTACTCCATTTGTTAGAAAGGAGGGGAGGAGGGAGAATTCATTTTCCTCCCAAGACCACCAAAACTCATCCACCCAAAAGTGGGCAAACAAACGAAGAGACAGAAAGAGAGGGAGAAGAGAAAGAAAAGGTTGAATGGGTTCTTAAGCGTGCAAATTTTTTTTGTCTGCATTTTACATAACACTTTTTATTCATTAAGGGTATAGTGGTCAATCCTTTCATAAAAAAATCTCTACTTTCCTTGCTTCCCTCTTTTCCGTCCTCCCTACCAAACATAATATTAAGGACAATTTAGAATAATGTTTTAGTGAGTTTTCCATTGAAGCTAACATCTTCTAGTTATGCTTACATTGGAATGATTTGCCACTACCCCCATGAAAAGAGAACTATTTTCCTTCCACCGCATCACACCCTACCCACCTCGATCAATCTCCACCATATATACAGCTCAAAAAACTCATCTACATCCTTTAACTCCCTATCATGGACTGGTCTGATAAATAGGGCTCCCATCCTATTCCTGTCTTAACAATCCTTAAATAATTCAAAACTAATACATTTTTATATACATCTAACCAATAGAGTTTAGGAAAAACCTCAAGAAGGGGAGAGTCCCCCCTCCACAATCCACACATCGGACCGAAACCTCAATCTCCTTCCATTACCAATCCCATAACAATAACGATAACAAAAATCCTCTCATCCATTCCTAATCACTTTCCAAAAGCCAAACCCACAGAAGCCTCTAACTTCCTTATTGGTCCAACCACCTTTTTCAATTCCAAATTTCCTATCACCAATGTTCTGCAAAGCAAATCTCATAGCCATTTACAGATTGTGATTGAAAAGTTTGAAGCGATAGATGCCCAAGCCCTCTTCCTTAATGGAACTATATCCTGAATCTTCATTCACTAAGTAAGGAACAAAATTTTCATTTGTTTCCATCGAAAGGGGTGAAATATTTTCGTTTCCAAAGAGACCGGAACGAAATGCCAATGGAATAATAAAACTCTATTGTTTTCATCAAAACACACTGGAACATAGAAAAATGTACCAAAACATAATGTTGTATACCAAAACAATAAGTTGTATCAACCCGAATTTATAACTTTTTATGAATGTTGTACAATTTTTATTGAGAAAAATATAAAAGATTTTATTTTATTATATTAATATTTTTTTCTAAAATGTTTCCGAAACATCTCAAAATATTTTTGAAACGTTTCCGTTTTCGAGCCAATCAAAATGACCTATCAAAACGAAATTTTGATCTTTGTCAGCCACACCAAAAAAGGTTACTCTTAAGCAAAGATCAAAATTTCATTTCGATGTGCTGTTTTGAGTAGAATGGAAACAAAAACATTTCAGAAGGGACAAATATTAATGTAGTAAAATATAAATTTTTGCATTTTTCTCAAGAAAAATTGTACAAAATTATGAAAAGTTTAAATTTGTGTTGACACACCTTATTTTTTGGTATATTGCAATGTGTTTTGCTGCATTTCACTATGTTTTAGTGTATTTTAATGGAAACACTAGAATCTCGTTATTCCACTAGTGTTCTATTTCAGTCTCTTAGGAAATGGAAACAAATGAAAATTTTGTTCCTTACTCTGAAGTTTCTCTAACCTTTCTACTACCAAAGCTGGAATGTTATATAAGGACTTAAAACACATGCGCAGACTAGCAGGAGTGTTTTTGATAAGGGTAAGTCTTACCCCCCTTCGAGAGATATTGTCTCTTCCATCTCATTAATTTGCTTTAAAAAAAAGGGTCCTGCCTTATGATTATGATGAGAGCCTAGTGGAAGGCACAATTGTTAAGTAGCCTTGAGCTTGAATGGTCTTGATGTAGCCTGCTGGGAAGTTCAACCCGAATAAACTTGGATCAAAGGCTGAAAAGGAGCAAAATCTGCAATTTCTAGTATGTAATGGCTCGAATACCACGAGCTATGGCCTCTAAAGAAACCCTAGGGAAGCAAGAATTGAGGAACTAAAGCAAAAACTATAAACTGAATACTATTCTCTCCAATAACTTCTCTCACTGTTCTATTATAACAGATTTATATAATACTGTAGCATACTTGACCCCTAAGTAATACTAATATGGAAATTACTTTGACTTAAAGAAAATTTAACCCCCTAGACTAATAGAATCAAATCAAATTGAATCAAATCAAATCAAACCTTTCCTAAAAAAAAATTCATCTTCAACTCTAATTGCATCAATTCCACCCAACAAAGAAGAATTTGACTCCGACGAATTAGACCAAGCTTCTCGATGTGTCCGTTGTCGAAGAGTGCTCTTATGACGTGGTATGAGAATGATTCAACAGTCTCGGTGCCAAAATGTATATGTGTTCACCCTCATGTTATGCGTACCACTCTTGTCATAGATCTATGGTCTCTCCAAGATGATAGTAAATGTAGACATTGGTACAACCTCACATAGAACTTGCTCACAAAGCAAATCTCTAACTGAAAATCGAAGTTGGCATCTTGTGTTAACTGTCAATTCCCTCCCTTTAACTAGCCAAGAAACTGAATAAGGTCTAGAAGTTGGTACTTCTTTAAGCCCCAAATGTTGAATAAAATTTTGAGAGACAAAATTCTTAGAGCTTCCACCATCAATAATCAATGTGCAATGTAACCTATGACAAATGGCTCTAGTACGAAATAAAGAATTACGTCGCCAATCACCATTTGGTTCTCATGAATGTGCCTTGGTTTGACATAATAGTAACTCTCCGTTCATATCACCAGCAATGTCAACATGGGACATGTCACCTTTTCTTTCAATGGCATTGTCTGGATTGTCATCATCTTGCCGAGCTAAAGTTACCCTTCGGTTGGGGCATGTGCTAGCTATGTGGCCCTTGTCACCTCATTTGAAACAAGTCATTTTTATTGTTTGAGATTTATCTTTCACAAATCTTACCTGCAGTGGCACTAATTTAGGTGTTGAATTTGATAGCTCCAAAGCAGGCTTGTGCAAAGTGGATGATCACTTTAATTTCTCTTCAATTTGTATAGCTACTTGATATGTCTCCTACACTGTCCATAGCCTAAGACCTGTCATATCATCTTGGATAGCAAATCGTAGTCCACCTCTATACTTTGCTGCCAGAACTTCTTCGGCTTCATATACCCTTGCTCTCATGGACAACTCATAAAACTTTTCGGTATATTCGTGAATGCTATCATCTCCTTGCTGAAGGTGATGGAATTTGACAAAAAGACTTTGCTGGTAATCTATTGGAAGAAATCTGCTCTTCAGAAGAGTTTTCATCTCATCCCAGGTTACCATTTCACCTTTGCCACACCTTCTATTCGCTTCTTGTGTTCTTGACCACTACATTTGTGCTGCACCTTTTAACTTAGCACTGACAAACTGTACTTTCCTACCTTCAGTTAGTTGATACCAAGCAAAAAAATGATCGACACTTGTTAACCAATCAAGTGATAGGGATGAGTTTGTCGAAGGGCTCTCTGTAAAAAAACCTATGGGAGTACCATTGACCAATACAACGAATCTAATGGTGGAAATGCAATTTTGAATCCAAGATCTCCATCTTCTAAATCCCACCCTTGAAAAACTAGCAATGCCATAAGGCTTCTCAGTGTGCAATTTACAAACAATTCCAGGTCTACCACTACCAAATCTTGATCCACTTTTACTTTCCTCAGTGTCCAATTCATTTAAAACGCCAAGCACCCTAACTTTTTTTACCATTAGATTGCTAAACTCCTCTTACACTATCCTTTTAACATGTTATTTCAACAATTGTAATGTCCTAGCCATAACAAAGCTAGGATCCTCACAAATATTGTATCCTCTCTGCCAAACCTCCACCTTATCTATAAACATTTATCTTAGGCCATGTATTTTCAAACCAACATGGGTATGAATGCCTCCACAATTGGAAATAAATAGGATAATGGTCGAATATTGGCTTAGGAAGAGTAACTAACATGGCTCTAGAAAAGTGTTCCTCCCAATTCCCTGAATTTAGAATTCTGTATATCCTTGGAAGAGAATGCCTCTCTCTATCATTTATGTTATTCAAACTCTTCTAAAATGTATGAAGTACCCGTGTTGAGCACTCAATACTTGGACTTTGACACATGGGTAAGGGTATGGGCATGGGATAAGTGTCCGACATATATTATTGAATATCCACATTATCCCCCCCCCCCTCCCTAAATCTTTGCCCTTGATGTTCCCTCAGTTGTTGATCAAAACTTCCTACTCAACTTCCACACTCCGGTAATCCAGTGAAGTCCTTAGGTAAATTCAAAACATACCTTCTTCAAGCTTTCGACACCCGAGTGTCTGTGATCATCCTTGCTTGTGTTGCATCTCCTCTTCAGCCTAGGAATTAAAGTCTTCTTCCTCTATGCACCGGTGTAGATGAGCCATTGGATTTTAATCCCTTGCTTCTTGGACTTGTTGTAGAGCTTGGTATACATTGTTAAGCCTCTTACCTAATAGCTTAAGTTTTTGAGACTAGTGGTAATCTAACATGGTATCTAAGCTTAGGTTGAGGGAGGTCTTGGTTCAAGTCTCTTTGTTTGCATTTGTTCCTGTTTGCATTCTATTTCTCTCTATCTTTAGATATTTGCATCTCCATGTTTTAGACAAGATTGCACGTGAGGGAGAATGTTAGAGAGCTTGATATGCATTGTTAGGCCCTTTACTTAACAATTTAAGCTTTTGGGACTAGTGGTGATCTAACAGGATCTACTAATCTACCCCCTTCCTTACTTGGGCCACTAAACTAGTTTTTCGGCGAGCTAGGCCCTTCTACTGGCATAGAAAACATAGGCTTTTCCTTAACCTAGACTTTATCTAGTCCTTTTGGCTAGGGGTGTTCACGGGTCAGGTTGGGTCGGGTTAGGTAGTGACCTATCAACCAAACCACCAGGGTCGGGTTCACAAACATTGGAATCGATTTGGACTTAGTTTGTGATTGGGTTGGTTCGGGGGTGGGTTAGAAATTCATATCTTATTGCAAAAAAAAAAAATAAAAAAAATAAAAAAAATAAAATGTACTTAAATTACAAATAAATGAAAGCATGTAGTAAAAATTCATACGCTATTTAAATTCAACAATTACATTAAGTCATTTTGTCCATCCTATTTTAAATACACCATAGTACCATACAATTATAAAATATGTTGGTCTATCAACCATTACATTCAGTCATTTTATATATGGGGAAGAGATTTGGTGGGTCGGGTGGTTGGGTCGGTTTTAGCGGGTGAGAGTAATAATGGGCCGACACTCGAATTGAAAAAATTTGAAATTTGCAAACCTCACCTGTTACCCACCCAAATTAATCAGTGAAACTAACCAAATGTCAGCTGATCGGGTTGGGTTGGTCAGGTTAGCTGATTGAATGAATTTTTGAATAACCCTACTTTTGGCTAAGAAGCCTGACCTGGACCTGGACCACACCAACTCTCCCCAACCCAAATTTAAATTTCATTTCTCTCCCATGCATTACCACCTGTCTCTCCCTTATGGAAATCTTCTTCCCATTGCTAGGCTTCTTCCTCAGTTGTTCGTCATGTGCCACCATCGTACCCCTCTTTCTGACTGCTGCAACTCTGAACCAAACACCTGGTTCTCGGATAAGCACCCTGAATGTCATCACACCTACTGCAGGCCTCATCTTTGCTGGCATTCTACTGCTGTCTCCTTGAACTACGATCTGGCCCATCAAAAATGTGATTTCTTGGCTGTAACTTCAGACACACCAAAAAAGCCTCCACAACAATCTTTTATCACCTTAGAATCTCTTCATCCCATAGATGAATGGGATTTACAAGCAACCTAATTGATGCTTCCTCAGGCCGCCTCAAGTTTGAAGCAATGACCCATTAGAGTCCACCAATCAAGGAACATGGATTGGTCTCCAAATCACCACTCTTTTTTGAGAATTCTATGTGCTTCTTCCTTTGATGGAAGCAAGAAGAGATGGACGGCTCCACGGAGACAAAAAAAACCTTCACTCTCGCTATCTATGTTATATGGACTCTTCTAAAATGTATGAAGTATTTGTGCTGGAGACTCGATACTTGGACTACACTTGGATAAGGGTATCGGTATGAATAGGTGTCCAACATATATTGCTTGACACTCGCCTAATAAAAATGTTTAGTAATTTGAGTTTACTATATAAATATGCATAAAATCATACTTGGTATGAAATGCTTTATAGTATCTTATAACTACTATTTTATCCTATAAAATAGAAGAAGTATATTAAGATATATGAATATTTTGCCATGTCCCCGCGTCTTTACACATGGGAATTAGATAAATTCGACACTTAGACACATATTTGCAACCGGCACCCATACATGAGTTCATGTAACATAGCTCGCCACTACCTCCCATTTCTAGTCCATTGAACCTTGAACCAGCTTGGCCTCTGGCATTGACTCCAATGAACCCCATTCCCCAATATGACTAACCAGACATCATTGAAGAATAGTCAGCATCTCAGGGCAACAGGATGGAATAATCTGGACCTCCTCCGCTTCCTTTGAGTCCCTGTTCCTCTTATGAACGTGGTTTTCTGGCCAGCCTTAAATTTGAGCTGCCTGAAGGAAGGTCTTTTGCTTCATCCTTGTCTTTGAATCACCCTTCGTGCTCAGCTCGTCCATTGCACCTAGGTCAGGACCTCCCACCAATCCTTTGTTCTGACTCGGAAAGTCTGCCCAAACCTCTACCCAGCTAGTACTTGGCTTTCTATAAATTTGCCTCCCTTATTTGTAGGCATCTAGATTTCACCAACCTCTTCCTGTCTCTCAAACTACCCAGAAAAAGACTACCACCAGCCTTCTTTGATGCCTCACCCAGCTTGTTAAAGACCCATTGGAGCTCAAACCCCATTAGAAGTATTGTTCTATGAACACCTCTTCCTCTTTCCACTGTCACTGTCTGAATGCTATGGCCATATCCTTCTTTGACATGGTGGAAGGTTTTCCAGCCAAGTTGAAGTATTTTCATTCTCTCTTTCAACTCATCTCTTTTCAGGTTCTTGATCGCACATGCTAGGACTTGACCAGCAAACTTTGATCATATATGTAGACGTAATGGTGAGAGTTGACAATCATGATTTATATTTTGATGCAGGAAACATGCGCATGCAACACTGTACATTTGAATTCATAACTTGTTCTCTGGCAATGGCCGTGTGTTTAGACCCATCTTTATTTCAAAGGGCTACCCATAAATGACAAACCAAATGTTCCATGTGAAAGACTAGTTGTTTTGTGAAATATCTAGTATATGAGTAGGTTGAATGCTTATAGACGCAATCAGGATTGTTAGGAGTTAATATCTCAAGCTATTCTGTTTTGAGAATTCTCAAGACTAATTATTGCTTTTTATTCTTGTAGTCTTCAATTTCTTGTGATCAAAATCAATTGAATGTACATTTTTCTTCTTATTTAGGGGCAAGCCGTTTGATCAGACACCTCCATGCGAGTGGAATACCAATTTGTTTGGCGACAGGGTACAATCTATTTGTTTGATTTCTCATTCATTTTATTGTTTCCTTAAGCAGTGGGATTTGGAGGATATATCTGTAAATCCCATTGAACTATGAAACGCAAAGAATGTCATATCCATTACTAATTTCAAGATGTATCTTCCAGTTCTCACAGACGGCACTTTGAATTGAAAACACAAAGACATGGTGAACTTTTTTCATTGATGCATCATGTGGTCCTTGGTGATGATCCAGAAGTTAAACAAGGCAAGCCATCACCAGATATATTCCTGGCAGCAGCCAAAAGATTTGAGGTATTACTGTGTGAGGAATGCTTTTCTAATTTTCCAAGTTTATGATTCTACTGGAATTTGTCATAATAACTTTTTTAGTTCTGTTCATAGCTTCTGATCCTACAAGATGTTTATAACTGTATCATGGAAATTTTTGTCTGAACAGGGAGGCCCAATAGATCCACAAAATATTCTTGTTTTTGAAGATGCACCATCAGGAGTGTGTGCAGCTAAGAGTGCTGGGATGTAAGCGATTTTATTTATTTACTTATTTTTTCATAGGTGTAAATAATATTTAATACTAGTGGATTTACTCAAATTTTAAAGCTTCATGTGCTAATTCATGAGATAATATTTACGTAAAATCAGAATAATTTCTTGACAAGGGAAAAATCAGTTGAAAACTTGTTACTGTACCACTAAAATCTGCAATATTATATTTTTGCGTTTGGTTTTATAGTACTTTCTATTTTCTTGATTATGGTTTGTATATGTTCTTGCTTGTGAATTTATTGCATTTTGACTTATGTACTGCTGCCCCACATGTAACATGAACAAAGCAGCACCTTTCCCAGGTTTCCTGCACTTCCTTTCCTTTTTTTTTAGTGGAGCTGTCTAATATATTTTTTGACCTAGTTCATAGCATCCCAACTGTTATTGAGCCTTATGTATATACAACTTTGAGTGTTGCATAGCCTTTATTAGGAATTTCCTTTCAAGATTTCATTGGAGCCGGCTCTATGGATTGTTGATTCTGAAAGATTGGATATAAAGTGTTGCATAAGGAGCATAAATAAGAACAACCAGGTGGTGAAATCTGGTTCCGATAGTGTGGCTCAAGGCTAAAGTCTTGAGGTGCAATCATCATGGATTACCTTTTAGAAGTGAGAATGAGGAACTGGATGGAGCAAGTGTAGTAAACCATGTTGGATGGTTCCAAGCAATGAGGATCTAGATCTAAGGGGTTTTTTTGGGAGTGGTGAGTAATGGAGGCTCTGGAGATAGACAACCAAAACCCTTTGAGAAGGTTTTTTTTTTTGGGCATTTTTTGCAAACTGCAGGTAGTTCATTTTTGGGGTAAATACACTTCACCCCCTTGGGGTATGGCCCAAAAACACAAAACTCCCTTGTCCTTCAAAAGTGAACAAATAACCAACATATGATCTGGAATAAAATGCAAAATCAACATTCTGCAATGTTTTTGATGAAAAGACAAAAATGCCCTAATCATATTAACTAAACACTGTGGTCTATATACATATATCCTTTATATTTATTTGTGTTTGTGTGTGAACATAGAGGTAATGCCACCCTACACCCTCCTGCCCACTGCCACCTCCTCCTTACTCACTGTCCATGCGCCACGCCCCTCCCCCCACTGCCCACTGTCAACCTCTCCTTTCCCTTCTCCTTCTTTAATCCTCCTTCCCCCTTCATCGCTTCACCATTAGATTTTCTTCCTGTTTTATCAGGAAGAAGACTTCATTTAAGCATTCTGTAAGATCGTCGCACTGGTTCATATCCCTAATAAATTTGAGTTGTTAATTTTTTATGCAATTCCATATATGTATGCATATCTGGATAAAGCATACACCTTTTGTCTATATATATGAAACTTTTATTAGGCCTTGACCAATGGCAGTTTATATGTGAAAATTTGATTAAGCCTTCACCAATTTGATTTTTATCAGTATTAGTTTACAAGATTTGGGTTGCATTTATATCAATCTATGTCACATTTATGTATACCTATAGAGAGTTTGATTTCGGGTTTAAGATAGACAGCAGCAATGGTGTTGGGCGGTGGTTTTAATGGTGTGGGATGGTGTGCCTTAAGGGAGGAAGAAGGAAAAAAAAAAGGCGAGAAAAAGTGAGGGTATGTAACGTGGGGAGTGAAAATGGGAGGAAACGAGAGGGGAAAAAAATGGAAGAAAAATGGTTGGCTACAGTGGGAAGAGGAAGAAATTGGAGAGGAAGAACAAATGGAAAATTTTTTTTGAGGCCAAAATTGTCTTTGCAATATTTCATATTGGCTGGAATACATTGTCACTTATCCAACTAGTGAGTGTACTACACACTTCGTTAGTTTTAATTCATTTTGGCACTTTAGTCAAAACCATAAGTGGGTTATGTATTCACTTTTAAATGACAAGAGGGTTATGCGTTTTTGGGCCATAGCCTAAGGGGTTAAAGTGTATTTACCCCTTTCATTTTTGTGTTGCGACCAGGTTAGTTATGGATTTTGTCAATCCCTTTGGGGAAGATTTCACCTAGAACCCCCCCAAGTTTTGCGTATCGGTACCTAGACCCACTACCTTTCAAAAATAGGCACCTAGACCTCTTGCTGTTCCTAAATGTTTGCTATCGTTATACTAGAAGGGTATTTTGGACTTTTTACGGGCAAGAACAGCTGCCCAATTCTTCGCTAACATTTAAGGGATAAAAAATGAAAAAAAAGAAGGTAATCTAACTTAGGAAAAATGAGAAAAAGTAAAAAAAAGAAAAATGAAAAATAGGTAAGCTAACTTTGAAAAAAGAAAAAAATGAAAAAGTTAAGAAAACAGGTAGGCTAATTTGTGTAAAATAAAAAAAGATTCTGAGTAAAATAATCAATATATATGGACATAGATAAACTACTTTTCACGATATACTAACAACTTTTATAAAATGTCTAAGTGATTGATATATTTTGGAGATGTCAACACTTCTTTATTTATGTTGACATATATGGTCATCTGCATTTGTTCTTTTATTTTTGTTTGAACTGGTGTGTAAACATATTTTTTCATGTTTATTTTTTCGTTTGGTCTAAACATCTGTGAGACCTTAATTTTTTGTTTTTTCAACGTTTTTGTTTTGGTCCGAACTAATAGGAAAATGAGTTTTTCTTGTTTGTTTTTGTTTGGTCCAAAGTAGTATGAAACCTTGATTTTTGTTTTATCAATTGTGTATTTTATTTCTTTTTTGTTTTGGTCCAAACCAGTGTGGAAGACATAATTTAATTTTTTTCTTTATTTTTGGTCTAAATCACTGTGAAAAAATTTCTTTTTAATTTCTTGGGTTTTGGTCCAGATCCCTCTGAAAATGTGTTGTTTTTCTTTTTTATTTTTTTGTTCAAAGAGGGCAGGCTTGGGCGTATCGGTATGGCTGCTCCATTGGGACTTGGGTATTATAGGTTTGAACAGAGAAGACTGCGTACATCAGACCTTCACCCGACCTGCAGTAGCATGAGCCATGTGCACTGGACTGCTTTTTTGATCTTTACTTTTTTTTTTGTTCCAAATAAATGAACATTAATTTTATCTTTTAATTACTTAGTTGTTGTCAAAGTTAGTATGAGCATGGATTTTTTCCTTTTAATCTTTATTTGCGGTCCAGATTTGTCTGCTAGTTTTTATTTTGGATAAATAATCATTTTGTCCTTCCAACTTTATCTCAAATTTCAATGTCATCCCTTAACTTTTATTTCTTCTATTTAAGCACTCCAACTTTTAGAAGTAAGTCAATATAGCCCAATATTTAAAAATATCTGAGAAAAGTTAAGGTTTAATTACTTTTTGATCCCCTCAACTATAAATCAGTTTCAGTTTACCTGCTAAAAAAAAAATTATCACATTTTCACTTCTAAACTAGTAGAAGACTCCATTCATCTCTTTCATGTAAGGCTTTTAGAAGGCCTTAGGGAGATTTTAACTTCTAGGTCTTCTTTTGAATTTTTTTTGCTGTAATACACATTAAACAGCCATAACCAGTTCCTCAAAAACTTGAATTTTGCTCAACTAGCACACTTTTTGAACCTAAAACTCCAACTATATATTTACCCCATCTTTTAGCCTTAAGCCCCATATTTCTTTGCCGTCCAGATATTCCAGCAATCTTTAACCTTTCGACATCAAAAGTAGCCTTAAACCTTGGCTAATTTAACCTTTTCCACATTCCTAAACCAAAATCCAATTCTTTAACTACAACCTAAATTCCAAAATGTAAGGGCACCATTTGTTGATTATTGACAGCCTTAATTCCACTTCTTAAGGCTTCTTCCTAAATCCTGGTATTCCACACCCAATAAAGGATCTTTGCATGAGACAAAGGTAGAGAAAGATTCATGGCAAACTAGGAATATGTTTACCTCTTTGTTTCTTGTTCATGCTTATTGGATTTGGTTGGGGTAGTAGGTGCTGGACACATCTCATACCCCTGCTGATGCCGTGTCCCGTATCAATGTAGCACACATTTTGAAAATGTCCATGTAAAACAAAGTGCAACAGGATGGATACTTCTACAACTCCAAAATGATTGCAACAGGCAATCTGGATGATGGTCAACATCTTCACTAAAATGACCATATGTTTGACTTCCCTTGATTTGTTTGCATTGTCACTACTTTAGCAAGGATGCTTACAATATTGACTACTACTAATCTAGTTAAGAGGTTAAAGGTGAAATTCACCATGTGATTGAAACGATTTAGTGCTTAACATTTCAACTTTTACTAAAATTTTCTTCTCATTTTTAATGTAATTTTAATCGATTAAATTTTGTTTGGACCACATTCTTAGGCTATAGGTAAGATGTTTTATTTGTTTCCTCACCCCTTGTTTTAGTCTCTACCTACCATATAATCCTTGTGAGAAATTTTCCCTAATTAGGAGGATAAAGTCTTGGGATGACAAAGTTTAATATATTGATGATGTTGGTATGTTTACATGTTTCAAAATTGACTGATTTATCTATTTAGAAAAGAGATCAAGTTTCAATGAGGCTAGCAAAGAATGGATATAGTTGTGGCTAGTTGTGAGGCAGTTAGTAATACAGCAAGAAGTATGGACACTTACATGAAGGTGCTGTATCCGTACTCTTTTGATACTCCCTCGACATATGTCAGATACACGTATAAATGTGGCCTATTATTTTTTTAATATGTTTTGGCACTTGGGAGACACATGTGTCCATCGCTTAGACATACATAAAACATATTGCAAGTTTGAAGAAAATAAATTGGGATCTAATGATAAAATAAAAACAATGTGGATTTATACCTTTTAATCCCTCCTTTAGACTGTCTAATTTTAAGAATTCTAAAGCTAAAAGGTTCCCATTTATTTATGAATAGATTCTAAGATATATGTAGGACTTTTTATTCACATTCTTTTTCAATATGTAGAATGTGAAAAATATTTTTTTTCATATTTTTGATATAATAAATAAAAAAATATTTGTAGTGTAAAAAATAAAGAAATATTTTCACATATATATACAAATATATATTTATTTGTTGCTGTGTCACTGCTTTGTTTTTTAAAATTGCTGTGGTGCCATGTCAATGTCTCGTGTCTCGTAGCCTGAAACACTGTTTGCCTTACATGAGGTGTGAATCATAGATCTCACAAGTAGGGTAATTAACATTTTTGGCAGTGATGGACCCTAACTCAGATGAATCGAGCAAATCACATAAAAAAAGAGTACGTGTGATGGTTTTAAGGTTAATATTCTCCTCCCCAAACATCAGTTCATATGTGTTTCTCCAATGGGCCACTCTTATCCAAGCTTGGGTTCTCCATCACAAGAACAATTTTCTATTCTTGGAAAATGATGACTTGTAAAAGATATATTGTTGCTTATTTTTGTAGTCTTCTTTATATCCATGAAAAGAATTATACTTTTCAGAATCTGGCACTGATTTTCCTTCTAGATGACTACTAAAATTCAGTGAAGGAGTGAGTTTTTTCACATATTGTGTTGCAATCTCTGTCAGTTAACAGCATAGTCGATAATATGAGTGATAGTTTCCACCAAACATCAATTCATATGCCTTTCTCTAATGGGGCTTTCTTATCCGAGCTTAGGACTTCCATCACAAGAACAATTCTCTATTCTTGGAAAATGATTACTTGTAAAAGATATATATTGATTATTGTCATAGTCTTGTTTATATACAGGACACGTTTATACCTTCGATGGCCTTAATGGTTTTACTTGCTGTTATATCTTCCATAGGTTAGAGGGAATAGAGTGAGAATGATGGTGTGTTTTTGTGCTATGGTGGTGGCAAAAAGCGAATCATGCTTCGTTGATTTTAGCTAAAGACAACATTTTCAAAGTGCAGTAAATGAAAAGTATAGAGAGGATGTAGAGACTTGCATGTGAAACCTTAGTACGAGTCAAAGATCAAAATTTCATTTCATTGTGCTGTTTTGATTAGCATGGAAATGGAAACGTTTCGGGAATATTTAGAAGTGACAATACTAATGTAACAAAATACAACTTTTGCATTTTCTTCAATAAAAATTATACAACATTTATGCAAAAATTCAAATTCTTGTCGACACAACTTGTTTCGGTATATTGCGATGTGTTTTGGTTTCTGGTGTGTTTAGTGGGAACAGTAGAATTGCATTATGCCACTTTTGTTTCGTTTTAGTCTCTTAGAAAACGGAAATATTTCGCCTTTTTTGGAAACAAATGGAAAATTTGTTCCTTGGTACGAGTTTCAAAAATGATAAAACTGCTTTCAAGGGTGATTACTTTGGCAGGGGAGTTATAATTATTTGTCAGCATCGGTTTGCTGTTCTGGAAATTTTCGTTTGATCTGGTTGTCAGAGGTAACAAACTTGAGTGGAATACTTCCATAGCCGATGTTGCATCCAGCTGACTGCTAACGTGGTCTTCTTTCATGGGGGAAAATTTTCCCTAGTGGGTTTAGTTGTCCCCTGACATAGTTCTTGAGCTAGTGGCTTTTTCTCACTGGCTTACAACACAATAGTCTGACAGCATGTTAAGTAGCTTGTCAATCATTAATTGACCTTCACTTATTGATTCCCTGTACTGCTCTTGTAGATCAATTTCAGAATTTTCACATTGATATGATTCCACTTCACAGCATCCACATTCTTTTGAAATTATTTTGGATGGACCAGGATGCATGCTTTTTATTCAGTGGGTGCAAGACTTCCATAGAATCATGCACGAAATTGTTTACTTATGGAAAATCTATTTTCTTTATAAATAAAGAGTGAATTGTATTAAAGGGCCAAGAAAGAAGGCGTTGCCTCTCTCAAAGGTTGTATACAAAAAAAATTATATCCCTCACCAAAATTAAGATAACTTAGAAGTACAAAGATAGCTTCATAATTGCCACAACCTCAAAATTTTAATTATTAGAATAGGGGGTTGGGATTGTGCTCTTGATTTGGCCCAAAAAATAAGGGGTTGGTGGAATTCAGTAGGGGCCAATATAGGTGTAAGTAAATTCAGTGGGGGCAGTTGCCCCCACTTGTCCCTTGGATGGAAGCTGCTCCAGTAAACTGGAGATTGTTGTTATGTAAGGTCTTCATTGCCTTTGTTTTTTTGTTCTTTCTTTTGATGATGGAATGATATATTTTTTGGTAACTGCAATACATGCTAACATTAAAAAACTCACATCCTGATTAACTGAATTTATTCCTCAAATTCTTGGTTCCTAATTCTTTTTTTACATATGCCATGCAGGTCAGCAGTTATGGTTCCAGATCCAAGGCTCGATAGCTCTTTCCATGGAGATGCAGATGAGGTTCTAAGCTCCCTGTTGGATTTCAACCCTAGTGATTGGGGCTTGCCTCCATTTGAGAAGGCGGCTAGGTAGAGTCACATATCCATAGACATGATATGTCAACTAGATCTAGATGGAGAGAGAGTTGCCTCTATTGATTGCTGTGGAGGTTTAAACTGAACATTGATTCGTTTTCTTTTTTTTTCCCTCTTCCTGAATGCATCCTTAAAGTGTGGAATAGCTTCATTATTATTGTTTAATCAATTGTCTGATTTTAATTTGTTCTACTGTAAAACAGTGTTCAACTTTTGTTCAGAAAGCAGTGTAATTTTGGTTTTTTGATGATGATAGTTAGGCTTAGGATATCGGTACTTTTGGAATAGGTACCAACATGGTAAAGCGGTTTCCTTTGATGAGGAATATAGAGTAATTTGGAGTTGTATTGAATTTGAAACCTAGAGTTTTGAAATAAATAGTGGATTTAGCCAAGGAAATTCAATTAGGAATTTGAGAGATGAAAAGGCAATGCATATTAGGGGAAAAGGAGGAGAAAGTTGAATGTTTCTGCAATTTTGAATAAAAATTGAGAATATAGTCCAGTGATAAAGAGATGAGCATGACTCTAGTTTTAAAAATGACAGAATGAAGTCAGCAAAGGCAAAGTTTTGGGAAATCTATGTATTTATACTTCATTTATTTTGATGCTAAAAATAAATATACAGATAGGTTACTACAAATTGCACTTATGTTAGGACAGAATTTTAGATCTTACAGCATGCTCCAGGCATTGAAGTGTATGTTTAGCTCTAGTGAGCCACTTTGGAGTTTGATCACACTTCCAGCGGAGGAAATCCAGCACTTGAAAGGATTTGGAATTGAGGGAATTCTCTCAAGACTATTATAATTTCTCTGATACAGAAGAAGAATTTGATCACGTCCAGCAGAGGAAAGTTTGTGATATATTTAGCTAGTTTGGACTTGGATTTGTTGAGACAAAGGTAAGCGGAAGGAGAATGAAATTACTTTTACGTGCTCATTTTTTGTCATGGCTACCACCAAAAAATGGATTGTTTTTGACAAATACTTCATTTTATTCTTATGTTGTCCCGACCAAATAGAACTTCAGAATTTAGCTTTTTTCATTTATTTTTTACAAATTCAAGATTCAAACAAAGTTAATGAAGCAATGAAATAGACAAAGACCTTCCATTTGTCGGCCTTGCATTATCTAGACCTATGCCTCAAACTCACGTGAGCTTTTGAACATGCATGGGGAACCTTGTTTTTTGTTGTTGAAGAATTTGTATTTCATGATGGAAAAACGATAAGAAATCATTCTCAACACCACATCCTAATTTTTGGGGCACGTTTGTTTTACGGAATAAGGTAACGAAAAAAGTCCTTTATCTCATATATATACAAGATTATATAATCACTTTCTCACACTGTTAAATGACTAAAATTGGTCCTCTTATAAAAGCAACGTAGATTAGATAATTAGGTCCAAGCCTTCGTTGAGTTTTGAATAAAAGTGAGAATTAGCCAAACCGCATATTAACCACCTACGGCCCCCACACACTCTGTTTCTTTACTGTATATCTCTGGACCATACGTTAAATATATATTTCAAAGCCAGTAGTCACAAAGCCCTCTATGATCTAATTTCATGAGTTTATTTGTTGAGGTCCCTCAAATGAGAGAGAGAGAGAGAGAGAGAGCCTCTTCTTCAACAGAAATTTTAAGTGCTAGCATGCATGGCCTCTACTAGTGTTATCCTCTACCAATTATATCTATTGATCCGATGCCAAACAGTTCTATAATGATAATTTAAAATATAATGAGAGAGATAGAGAGAGAGAGCCTCTTCTTCAACAGAAATTTTAAGTGCTAGCATGCATGGCCTCTACTAGTGTTATCCTCTACCAATTATATCTATTGATCCGATGCCAAACAGTTCTATAATGATAATTTAAAATATAAATCACTTCAATTAGCTATTAAAGCAACATAGCGAAAATTTAAATGAAATATATTGCTTTAAGATTTAAGGTATAGGAGACAGAAAATGAAGAGAAAGTTGTTGCTTTAAAATACTTAGAAAGAACGATTACGGGAAAAAAGAGATACCATGCCTATTATTATCATTGCACAGAATAGTCACTAATTTGAAGATTTAAATCAGTCAGGGTGTCCAATTGAATTTAGGATGAATTTAAATGAAGAATTTTGCTGGAAACAGTAGTAATATTTGGAAAATTTTGCTTTTTTTCATATATATATATAGTTCTTCTTCTTCGGAAAATTTGGCCCAAAGATTGACAAATTTCTTCAAATTTGAGTAGTACAGACTAAAAATTTTGAAGTAACTCCAACTAGGCTGCTTTGTCCAAAAAAATAAAAAAAATAAAAAGGCACTTGTTTAAATTTGATCAACGACACACACACACACACACACACATTCATATATTCTAATGCTAAGATTGCCATATGCATACATATATGTATATATATATGTTTATATACTGTGGTCTTGAACACAGGTACAGTGAAGAGTCTTGTTGGCTGATACTTTTCTCCCTTCTTGTTATATGCATATGGTGGCCCTAGTGAATTTGACAGCAATTAATTCAGTTTGTATGCTCTTGGGACTTTGTTTCAACGAAGCCCCTGATCAAGACCGTGATGGTTTGTATCTTGGTTTCTAATTGGCTGTTTTGGCAGTCTAATAATCTTGATTAAAAAACGGATTTGAATGCCCATAATTTTTTGATTTACAAATGTCTAAATTTTCAGATATAAAATAACTATGGTAGGTAATAAGGGTTTGTTCTCACCTAATTACAAGTTAGGTCAATAATAAAAGTTTGTCAAAATTCATGTGCCCACATTATATATGTATATATATATATAGGACAACAAAACTTTGCTAATCAGCTGGCATACCAGTGAAGAGAAATTACTCATTGGTATCTTAAGAGCAATAATTAATTTTTGACCAGAACTAAAAGCCTTTCACTTTAACAAAACATCCATTAAGATGTCTTTTGATTACAAAAATGTCATCACTACATCATGTTGGTCTAATTTCCTGTTTGGATTTATAAAAGATTAGAAATTAATTTCCCACTTTGAGTAATGCTATGTAAACTAAATTTTCATGCAGGATTTCCCTACATAATAATGTGGCTTTTACGGCGTTCATTTCAAATGAAAGCAGCCCACTTTTTTTTTGTTCATAATTTTAAAAGTACCACCGTCATATTATTTTAGTAAAGTTTTATATAAATAAAAATTTTGTGAGAATATAAATTTCCTTTCACTTATAATTAAATTATGAGGTGGTAGAAGCAAGAAGGAACTAGAAATCAACCGTATGGATAGAAATTTGGTAATACATTGGTTGCTTAAATCAAGTATACGTAGGAGAACTTGTTGAAAACTTCACTTACTTTTTTTTTTTTTTTGGGAAATCAATGAAATGTTTTTTACGTTGAGATTTCATGTATCTATTATCATTTTGTGTTTTTGAAGGGATTGTTGTTGAAATTTTAGTTTTATTGGGGGGAAAACAATGTGCAAAGCTAATTTTATCTATTTCATTTTCTCAAAATGCACCAAAATGTGTTGGGGTTGACTTTACTTTTGCTAAAATAGTAGTAACAAAATATGATCCTCAAATTCAGGATTTATTTTTTTATTAAATTTTATTTGTGTTTCTACGAAGATTATAGTTTGGCTCTTGATCTGATTTGTGTAATTGTGAGATGCAAATTCAAGGATTTTTAGTTGAAAATGCATAAACAAATTAGCTTTGCAGTTTATTTTTTTGTGAATAATTAATGATATAATATTATGATTCTCAAATTGAGGTTCCAGACTTTTTGTTATTTGTGTTTAAGGTTGTTTGAATTTTGTTTTTGAATTGAAATTTTGAAGCATCTCATCTTTCAACTCAAACCAAATTACCCTTTCTAAAATTGAAATATTTTGCCAATAAATGTTGTATATTGAAATCTTTAATTTAAATGGTTTCAATAGAAAAAAAGGTAAAAAGAAAGAAAAGAAACTGTGGCCTTCTACAGCTTTGGTAACTTTAAAATGTGAAGGAGGATCAAAGTTATTTAAAGTGTTGTCTAAAACATTGGCTAATAGAATGAAGCTAGTAATGAAGGAGGTCATTAGCATAGCTCAATCAGCTTTTATTAAGGGCAGACAAATCCTTGATGGGATTCTAGTTGCAAATGAGATAATCCATGACTCGAAAAGGAATAAGAAGAAGGGGATTGTTTTGAAACTTGATTTTCAGAAAGCATATGACATGGTGAACTGGTCTTTCCTATGTTAGATGCTGAGCAAAATGGGGTTTGGTAAGAAATGGGTTTAGTGGATTGATGAGTGTGTATCTACTCCGAAGGTGTCAATGTTAATCAATGGATCAGCAACCATGGAATATGCTTTGCAGAGCGGTATAAGGCAGGGAGATCCACTCTCCCCTTTTTTATTCAATATTGTGGCTGAAGCTCTTAATGAATTGCTGGGAGGGCAGCAGCTTTGAAGCTCGTCAAAGGCATAAAAATAGGGTCAAATGGGATTGAGTTATCTCATTTACAATTTGCAGATGACACAATTCTATTTTGTGGTGTAGACCTGGAGGAACTAAGGAATTTGAAGAGGATTTTGAGGTGCTTTGAGTTGATGTCTGGTTTGAGAATTAATATTCAGAAGAGTGTACTCTCAGGTATAGGTGTGGATGATGATAGGGGCCTATGAAACCTAATGTTCAGAAGAATTCTGTTTGCCTGGGAGGAAGAGGAGCTGGGGAGCCTGCTAGATCTACTTCAACCTATAAGTTTGTCTACATCCAGAGAGGATGGCATTAAGTGGAAGTTGGAGAATGATGGAAATTATTCTGTGAAATCATGTTGTTCTGCTGCAATAATTCCAGGAATCCAGGGTCATTATGCTCTATCCGAGATTTGGAAGGTGTTTGCACCATTGAAATGTCAAATAGTTAGCTGGATGGCATTGCAGGAAAGGATTAGATCAAAAGTATTATTGTCAAATAGAAGATGTCTGCCCCATGCAAGCTCCACGGTGTATTCCTTTCGTCTGAAATCAGAGGAGGATTCAAATCATGTGCTGCTTAAATGTGTTGTGGCTTGGAAAAGTTGGAGTTCCATTGTGCGATGGTAGGGATTGAAATGGGTCTACCCTAGATCTGTTCTGAGTCATTTCCAATGGTGGAGAAATATGAAATTTAAAAATGTGGAAAAATGGCTTTGGGAGGCGCTATTTGTTTCTGTCTTGTGGCACATTTGGAAAGCAAAGAATGACTATATCTGTAAAGGGATTGAGGTGAATTGGAGTGAGGTGCTTGACAATTCCAAAATCCAAGCAGTGTTATGGATAAAAGCAAGAAAACCAAATGCCCCATTCTCGGTCAATGATGTTCTGTACTCATTACAGGGTGTGAGGATCATTAGAGTGTAGAGATTTGGGCACAACAAGAGGGGTTATGAGATGTTTTAAAGTTTTATTTTCATAAGCTTGGTCCAGGAGGGTTGGTGTGACCTGTAGGGTTCGTCAGAAGCTGGGAGTCCAGAAATTCTTTTCATCTTGGCGTCTCTATCTGTTTATTGCAGCTGTTTAATCCAAGTGGTCAGGTAGGGTGGTGTAGCATAGTCTGTGATCCGGATGAAACTTTATCTCTTGTTGCTTTCGGTTTATGTATTCAGCCCTTTATTGATTTTCCTTGCTGGTATCTCATCAGCAAGTTGTTTGCTGGTGTCCTTTAATTGGTGTGGCTACAGGGTTTCTGGATGAACCTTAGTCTCTGAGCCTATCCCTTGATGTAATCTCATTTTGGGTTGTTAATATATATATTCCTTTTGCTGTTGTAAAAAAAAAAAAAAGTTATTTAAATTTTATCAATAAACAGTACTGATAATAAACATGAACTATTGTGCATAGATACATTTCTAGCTGTATGCCTGTAATTAATATGTTGCTGTCCAAGCTATACTTTTCATTTGAGTTACTTCCCAACAGTCATATTTTATTGAATCTGTGGTTAGTGATTATCCTATCAATGTTGGTATACCATTGCTTTATTTGCTTACATACTATGAAATAAAAATGTAAGCTATTTAAAGACAATGTCAGTTATGTAGGGCATAAAATCATATGCCTGTTGAGATCAATCACTTGATCACACAACCTGTCAGTTTAGTGCATAGAGAGTGTGACTATGGAAATTGTGAATATTTCAACACTTAAAGTTACAATTATATTAGTTGATGGTTCTTTGTCTTAGGGCCCAATGTTGATTATCGTTTTCATTTTCTCCACATGGTTCCAGTGTCATATTGACTTAATGAATCCCATAACAAAAGAAAATTCAACTTAAATGTCGCCATTGATCAATAATTAAAAATATGGATTAGATTTAGGCCATATAATAATTAGATTTTTTTGGTTAAGCGGTTAAAGGTGTCTGAGTTAGCTGACACGCATACACCTCAACTAATCCTGGCTTTCACAAGTTTGACCAAATGCAAACCAACTATGTCAGGATTAGGAGATTTAGAAGAGGTAAATTTCTTGCAGCCTGATTCTCAAAGGAATTGGCAGACACACGTGGGGGTTGGGCGGGGACCGTGGCCCAGCTAAATTTGAAAATTGCTCTAATTTACCATGTATTTGGGGTATCTAGAATGAGAAACAACACATTGGCCCCTATAAAATTCTAAAAATGTTATCCCTTCAAAGTTCAAAAAATTTTGCTTAGATCCTACACGTTTCTGAGCGTTTATGATAAAAATGTTATATTAGCTCCATTAGAATACAAACAAATTTTCCTTATCCAAAAAAATTTTCATATAATTTTTTTTTACTCATTACAACATTTATTATTGATCATCCAACTCTTTATAATTTGAATTTATCTCTCTTCGATTATTATTTTTTTTACCTTTTACATGTGTTTATATATTTCTTATTAGTTGTTTAAGTGATACCTTTATGGGTTAAGTTGAATTTCATTTCCTTGTTTTAACATTTTCTTTGCACTTGTTATATATCTATTTGGAAACAATAGTAAGGATTTCATTGATAAACAAACATTTTATATTATAACAGTCTAACACTCATCTATAATTAAAGTGAACTATAATTAGTATTAAATATTTTTATAGCAAAATTAAAATATTTTTAATAAAATAGGATAATTATATATTTATAATAGGAAGAAAAAATTTAGAGAAAATACGACTTTATATTACAATTTCTATATTTTGTATATTCAAAAGGTTATCCATTATAAAACTTAAATTTGAGTGGTCCGTACCACTATAAAAAAAAAAAAAGATCTACATTGGCCCCCTCAGTAGAACTCCTAACTCCACCACTGCTCAAAGGATTACTAAGTTTGAAAGTCAAGAACGTCTGGAAACTGGAATTTTTTCTTGATGAATTCTATGGTGATTAGGGCCACACCTCATTGCTAGTTTGGGTACATAATTAATGGAAGAGGGAGCTGATTATGGACACAAAAGAACAAATTCAAAGTGCCTACAAAATTCCATGCATTCAGCTATAATTGTTATATTGCTGTAAAACCTATCCAAATATATTTATATTTACTTTGGCCTGCTCAAAATTAAATAAATAAAAATAAAAATTCCTTCACCAAATAACAGAGACTAGCACCCTGATTATTTGTTAGGTAATTTTTTTTTTTATCACTGATAAAGTGACCAAACATTGTGCAGATATTTAGGGATTTCAAGACATTTTAAATGGTGATTATATTACAACCACCCTTTTGACTTTCTTATTAAAGTATTAATGCAAGTAGTTGCTTCTCCAAAGAAGCAAAAATCCCTTCATATCTAATTGAAATACTCTTTACAGAACTTTAACATATAGCAGATTTGTATTCATCAACATGCACCATGAAAATATAGTTTTACTTCTACATACTTTCCTATTAGCTGTGAACTGCACCAGATAAAAAAGATATTGAGAAATTGGTTTAAAAATATTGATAGGAGAAATAAGAATATATATGTAAAAATTTTGATAATACTAGTGTAAGCTACAGTTTTTATTTGTATGTATAAATATATATATTTAGGATAAATACATTAGGTTTAGGTTTGAACTTTTGGGTATTTTTATCATGTTCTTATACAAATAGAAATGAAACCCCGCCCCCCCCCCAAAAAAAAAAAAAAAAAGGAAAAGAAGATGGAGGTTTTGATAGGGCCACCTCTGGATGTTCATGGCTGCTTAAACTAATTTGGCTTAAAATAGAGCATAAAAAGATCAATCAACACACATTAAACATAACATTGATCATTTGACTCAATACGAGATCAAGCTCTCCTAAAACCTGGTTGAAATGCTTTGGTCAAAAGAGTCACTTGACTCGTAACAGTCCTACTACATCTTTTATTATTTATAATAACTTTAAGAATTAACAAAATATTAATATTTCTGAAAAATTGTTTTACTTTGAAAAAAGTTGTTTCTATCTATTCCCCATAAATGGCTTAAAAAAATAGCAACTTTGGTAAATTATATTTCAATGAGTAATCACATGAGATTGATAATTTCATTTTAAACTCAATATTCATACCGGATTATTTAATTTTGTAGCTATTGAGTTAGTTAAGACATTCTAAATTTTGTTCTAATTTCTCGAAGAGAGAAAAGAAATAGACGGCAACCCTGAACATCTATCTGTAATGAGTTGACAACTTATTTGAATGGTGATGATAGAACATCTTTGACTTTCTGATTAAAAAGTTAATGCAAGTAGTTGCTTCTCAATTACAGCACTTTAATGGCAGATTTGTATTCCTCATGATGTACATTGAAATGTTACTACCAACTTTGCATAAGTTTAAGAGTTATTATTGTGGCTATAGAAAGACATTTTTCTTCTTTTTTTTTTTTTTGGCCAAGTAATGGGAAATAATTACATAAACATATTTGACCCTATCTTTTTGAAAAAAAAAGTTCAACAATCACAACAGTCACAATAAACCCAATATTCACACATAAATTAATTATATTATAAGTTCATCAATAATGTAATGCATGTAGTTCACATAATTCTTGTGTGGACTGTGACTTCGCATGAGTTTGAGAGAGCAATCGGTTGTGAGTAATCAGCAAAATGCCATTGATAACTGAATTGGGTGTAACCAAGAAATGAATATGCATGTAATGAGCATGTTGCCAGTTCTGCTGCTAGCTATTGACTACAATAGATAAAATAAAAGCATATAGAGGATCACATTTCCTAGTCCCTTCTTGTTAAATGACTAGAGTCTGGCAGTGTATATATGAGAATTTCTTCAATCCATACCCCATTTTGTTGGATATACCATCTTCCTTTTTCACATGTTAAGCTTAACAGTTTCCTTTGTATTTAGTTGACTAGTTATTGTATTATCTTCTTTTTTTATTATAAAATTTATACTTACCGACCTGATAAAAGGGAAAAAAAAATCCTTTTTAAGTTAAGAAAGAACAAACACATGTCCGAATATATATATATATATATATACCCAGGAAATGAATTTGTCATGGCCGTGCAGAAGAGAATTGTCAAGCTATAAATCATCTATAGCTTTGGATTTGAAATTTGGTTACAATAGCCAACAAGGGAACATTGAAAGGACCACATTTCTTAATTAACACATGCCTTAATCAATCAACACCAACTAAAAAGGGTCCATACTCCAAACCTTTATAAATACCACTAAAAATGGTCCACAAACCTAACAATGTCCATGTAATTAATCTCTTTCCAACTAGAAATTTCAACACAAAATGCCTCCTCTCAGGCTATGTAATCTCAACACGAGAATATGATTTTCTTAGCATTTGAAATGCGATATCCATAATTCAAATCCCTCCTGAGATTTTTAAAATTATGACTGGACTCCTCAGGATTTCAAAGATATCACTGACTGTTTGTGCTGTTTTCATAATTAACAATTTATGTTCAATTCACCACCCTATGCAAATCTACATAAAAAGCCTTGAGAATGTGGAATCCGTCATATCTCTCTCTCTCTCATGCTAGGTGCAGGTCATTTAAAACTGAGGGGTTCGACAACCCGGTGGCTCTATAGGGGATCAACAACCCGGTGGCATAGAGCCACCCTCTTCAATAAAGTGTGTTCGAGCCTTCTTAAAACTAGGGTTCTCAACAGTACGACCAAAAAAACAAAAAAACAGAATTCTGATGGTTTGGCGATAGGAATGATGGGTAGATTTTTTTACAATTATAGGGACACCTCCTCAGGTTTTGAAATAGCATGTTTCCTTCTCAGAATCATTAACGGAGCAGTGGCGGAGCCAAAAAATGCATTTAGGATAGGCACCCGTTGATCATAATAATTTTTTTTTTGGTATAATCAACAATAGGATAATTGGCTTTCATACATATATATAATGTATACAAATTTACATATATGAATGGGCTTTAAAGCAAAATGAATATTTAATGGAGCATTTATAAAGTTTTAGTGGGTAAAAATTAAAAAAAAGATCTTAAAAATTGTAGGTAAAAACAGAATATTTGAGAATTTGAGGGGGCATTTATAAAATTTTAAAGGAAAATTTTGAAAACATTTCTTAAAACTATTGAAAAATTAAAATATTTATAAATTTGAGGGGGGGGGGGCGCATTTCTGAATTTTTAGGAACTATATTGAAAAGAACTTAAAAAAATATAGGTAAAAGTATAATTTCTAAAATTTGAGGGGCACTCCCCTCAAACCACCATGTGCCTCCGCCCCTATTCACTAGCAAGATGCACATAGTAACTTAACTTGCAAAACAGTGATATTTAGCCTAATTTTTTGTAAGTCTAACATGCTCTTTTTTAATACATTTTTAGAAGGTTTTCGCACCCACCAAAGAGATCATCCGAAAGATCTAAAATAATTTCATTGCGTATTAATGTTTCAACCTTTGACAAGTAGTCCCTAAACAATTCTTAGACAATTAATAGGACGGGAACGCAGAGTCAGTACTTGTGTCAATCTTCCAGATTCAACTTGAAGAGAAAATTTGACAAAACAGGTTACCAAACAATCTGCACAGTAAATTGCAAAATCGATCAATCTTTCCTTTTCATATCATATAGAAAGATTTTTCTCCCTTCTCAAATTTTCCTCATTTGAACACAAAACTAGTTCATTAAAAACTCCAAAATTTCTAAGCTCTCTGTCTTACACACACACAGGGGCAAAAAAGTACTAAAAACTGAACAGATGAATGTCACAAGGGACTAAGGGCCGGAGACACAATCTCTCTCTCTCTCTCTCACTCACACGCACACACACACATATGGGCAGAAAAGGACTAAAAACTGAATAGATGAATGTCACAAGGGACTAAGGGCCGGAGACACAATCTCTCTCTCTCTCATATGCGCAAAAAAGAACTAAAAACTGAATAGATGAATGTCACAAGGGAAAAAGGGCCGGAGACACAATCTCTCTCTCTCTATATATATGTGTGCGCGCATGCGTGTATGCGATAGGAATGAGAAAAATCAGAACAAATCTAAGAAAAAGCCTTTTATTCATGTAAATAGACGAGCAACTTCACTTTAGAAAGCAACATAAATTTGCACTCAATAACGATGTTAAATTCCTTGCCAACAACATCCTGCAAAATCTCAACAACAGCAACCTAAGCTCCTCTTCCTGCCTTCCTTGAATTTTCCGTTGCCGGTAGTATCCGAATTCTCTTAGCCACCCTTACAAAATCACTTGGAGAGAGAGAGAGAGAGAGAGAGAGAGAGAGAGAGAGAGAGAGAGAGAGAGAGAGAGAGAGAGAGAGAGAGAGAGAGTTCACAAAGAAAAAATGAGATCAAAATCATAACAAGAATTTTTAATCCTCATAGATATGCCACACTATGACATGCATGTTTCCTCATATCCACACATCGACATGTATATATATATATAAGTGTGCGTGTCAACAGCAACAACTTACTTCCAATTGAGGTCACCAACGAGTAGAAGATCATTTTCCAAGTCTTCATAAGCGATGAGGTGACCAGGAACAGCATTCGATAGTTCAAGAATATCATTATCTGAAGAGACTCCAGTATCGCCGCCGTCAACAAACATCTGCCGGAGGGCCTTGGCAAGGCTATGGTAGCTGCCATGCTTATGAAGGCTGATGCGCTGGCAGATCGACCGGCCTTCAAGCACAACGGTCACCGGTGGGACCATATTAGAAAGATCAAACTCGCCGGGAAAGTTTTGATGATTATTAGGGTTAGCCATGAAAGGTGATGAGCTTGCGCCGACTAGCCTGGTATAGAAGCTGGAGGAGGCTGAACGGTGGTGGTGCTGGTCATCTATGGCTGAGAGTCTCCTCTCTTGCCACTTCCTCTTCAAGGACTCTTGCCTTTGTGAATCAAAACTGTTCATGATTTCTTGAGTTTTCTCTCTATCTAAATTATGCCTCTCTTGGCCATGTCTTTTTGGAGGACACATGTAGTGAAGAAACAGAAAGCGTGATTTGGTTTTTGGTCGGAATTAGACGGAGAGTTTAGAAACTAGACGGACTAGGGGTTAGGTGATGGTGGCGTTGAGAGAGAGAGAGAGAGAGAAACTAGGTGCTGGGAGTGTATCTGATATGCTTACGGTGAAAATATATAAATCAGAGATAGAGAACAATTCAATGCGAAGGTATTACCCATAATTCTGGCTATCACTTTGTTATTTTTTATATCTAGCGAATTTCTCATTCTAAATTTAAATTTAAGTGATAGTATTTGATATTAAAAACTATTAACGTAAGAGAGAGGACAAATACAAAGAAGGGGAGGAAGGTGTCTGAAACAAAAAGAAAATACCATGTCATCGTCTTGATGTGATATCACTAACAAATAAAATTACATTAAATAAAAGGTTTTTATGCTAAGTACTTAAAATTAAAGAGCTAGTTGAAATATTTTATCTGCAGTATCCATTGATTGATGTGACATTTCATCTATATGAATCTCTTTTATTAGCTTGCTATACGTACCAATACCAAGTTAGTTAAAAAATGACGTAATGTTATCATTGTATTGCATAATGAGTGGTTGGTTTCCAATTTCAAAGCTCCCATCGTATTGCTGTGAACGTGAATTACTCAAACTTGCAGACTTCTTGTTCTCCAGTCCCTTCTTGACTAAAGGGAGCTTTCTCTCTCTCTCTCATCTGATTTGATTTGTAAGAAAGAGAGAACGAAGAAAAAACCTATTTACATGAGAAGGACCATAAAAAAAAACTAATGTTGCAGAAATAAAAAATTTGTACACAATTTTCAGGCAAATAATGTAGTTTTTTTTCAGTCTTTTTCATTTCAAACCAAAACACCTAGTATTCTGAGTTGTAATATAAAAAATACCACTGTCACTTTATTTTATAAATTTTTATTAAGAATCTATTTGTGTACATCTTGTTATAGACAAAACAATTGGTAGAAAGAGAGTAGGAGATGTTCGCTTGTGAATGCAAAAGAGGGGTATTTTTTTTGTGTGCATTTTTTTATTTGCATTATTTCAGAACGTAGTGGTGGTGAGAATTTTAAACAATAAAACACGTAAAGAAAAAGCAAACTAAAAATACAAATAACACATAAACCTGTACTTGAAAATAAATAAAATAGGTGAATGGGGAAATCTTGTAAATTGAAATTGCATGGGCTATGGAGACGACCGCGCTGCAGTCGGCAAACGGCTCGCGCAGTTTGACTTCTTCATGCTCGAGGACCTTCATGTCATTTTATGATTAAAGAAAAACAATTCTCTACAGGCAAACATTATGGTTGGATTTTAGTTTTATTGAGAGAATAAAAAAAAAGAGAATTAGAGAAAATAAAGTGAAAGAAATTAAATTTTTTTGTTGCATTAGGAAAATTAGTAGGTAATTGTTAAAAATACTCATTTTTTCAATTTGTGGTTACTTATAAAAAAATAAACGTAGAAGATTATTTGGTTTTATTTTCTTTTCCTTGGACAATGATTATATTCTAAAAGTGTAATCATAATGCCTTAACTAGTGGATTGATAGCCTTACTATAGGTTTATTTCTGCTTTGTTAGTTATATTTTGGTGCTAAACTGTGTTATCGTGTCTTATGCGTAAAATAGAGCTTAAAGGAAGCAAAAACAACCAAACTTCCAGAGCACCGTTCGAACTTGGGATTCAACCGTTCGAATGGCTGTGGAGATTCATAGAGCTCATTTTCTCATTTGAAACAGGTTCAAATCAAGTAGAACAAAGATACAAAGAGGGCAAAATGGCGTCGACTTCCCGTTCGAACGGGCGTTTGGTCGTTCGAACACTGTCCGCAAGCTCTGCTTTATTCTCCATCTATAAAATGTAGTTTTTATCCAATTGGGGATCTAAGCTTGTTTTGGATGAATTGTACTTTAATTTTCTGCAGAGTTCATATAATTTTGGTGAGAGAAACTTTACAATTTCAATAGAACTCATTGTGTAGTTGTCTAATTCAATGTTTCTTCAATTTTATTTGTATTCCCTTATGGAAATGATTAGCTAAATTCACTTTTAAATACAATTGTGAAGATCAACCAAGGTTTTTAAGTCTTCAACGGAGGTAAATTGGTTTTCAATGATTCATCTCTCAATCTATCTAATTCAAGCAATTGAAACTTATATTCTTAAGAAAATTTAGGTTTTTGACTAAGTTCATAATCTTAATGCATAATCCTTTAATTGGCATTGAGATTGCGCAAATCGATGGTATAAAACTATGATCCTTCAATAGAACTCAATTTTAAGATCAATTGCTAATGAATTCACATTTCTATAGTCAAAATCTTTCGAATCAAAAGTTTATGATGAGACATTTGATTTGAATTATAAACTCCTCCATTGAATGCTTGATGAACTTGGTTGATTGAATCAATTAGATCCAAGACCTTTCTCTTCATATTAAACTTAGTTTTAATTGCTTTAAAGTAGTTTAACAAACCAAATCTCTTCATCAAACACATTTTTGGTTTTACTTTCATTTAGATGCATTTTGTTGGTTGTTAATCCATTATAGGAAGTTTTGTGTTCCATGAGTGCTATGGCTTATATTTAGCTTGATCTTCGAGAGAATTGATATTTGTACTCACCAGATTAAACTACAATCATCAACCGTACGCTTGCGATAATTATATCGCATTGTAAAGGAGAGATCAGATAAATCTAAGAGTCAAACATAATATAAAACTAATACCTATATAGTTTAGCATCATCTGATTAACTACTCTAGCATCTCATTTGTTGAGATCTAAAGTTTGACACTCCAATGGAATTATGTTGTGATTTATGTATTATTGTTGGATTTATTGTGAGGTTGTATTAGTGGAAATTTTTCAAAGGGATGAGTTTTCACTTTAATATGTTTCTGATGATGATATTATGTTCTATAGATGAAAAAACACAAAATAGTTGGTATCATAAGATGCAACAGTGATGCCACATGATTTGCTGATGTAGTATCAAGAGCCAATAAAATCATGCCAAATGTATGTGTTGAAATTCAATCATCTAGGATTAAGGAGAGATTTTCTCCACGTACCCACTAACTAATGATGTGTCATAGTGATTAAGATTTAGACACGTACATTCAACATGATTTGATTACTTACCACATCAACAAAATGACGTGACATTACTATTGTATTAAATATTTTTTTCGGTACAACAGTTATTCCTATCTTTCAATCGGTCATCGTAATTATTGCCTTCAACTGCAATAGTTGGAACTTATATTAATTGTGTACCTGCCTGCCTAGCTTGTTTGTGTATGTTTTCCCAATTTTCATAAGTTTTTATTGATCCATTAAATATGCCACCAATGGATCTACCATGGTCCATGGTACTATGAGAAAGATAAAAGGGTAATGCTATACAAATAAAAAATTTATATATATAATGATGTGTTTTAATAAGAATCTTCAACTTTAAAACAAACATCCACTATAATGACTTTTAATTATAAAACTGTCACTGCCATATTATTTTGTATATAAATTTTGTATGAATTTTTTTGTAAAAACAACATTTTCCAAAATAAAATCTTCAAAATTATGATCTGATCATAATTTTCCTATGAAAGAATTATCATATAAATATCAACAAAAAAAAAAAAAAATCAGTTTTCATATTAACGTGTTGAGAAATCACCTCCTCCCTCTACTGCTAATGAATGATGATATCTCATATCTTCTTCAACCACACTGCTCAAAAGCTTTTAGAATTTAATTAAAAGAAATTGATATTGCTTCTTTAGAACGTGATCTTGAAAATCACCCACGAATCACATTGTATTACGAAGGTGTTTGAAAATCAAACTTGTAGACAAGTTGTTATTAATCTACTGCCTTAAGAGCTCGACAGATGAAATACGAAGACTCACATTCCAAGGTGGTGTGTTTAGAAGTAATGCTGAGCAGCTAAATTCAATAAATTGGTAAATTTAGTGGATTGATAAATATTTTAGCTTCATATCATGAAAATACTGCTAAAGTTTGTAAAGCAATGCTCCCTAGAATTAGCGACATGAATCATTAAACATCTAAAAATGAAATTTTTGCATGTCTTTTCAAGTAAAATATTTGAATTTGTCGACATTCCATTTTGCCCTCCTAAAAAAAAAAAAAAGAGCACCGGTCCATTTTTTGCAATCCAAGACTTATGCATTATAAAATGTGTAAGCTGTAAACTACATTTTTTCTGTTGGGTACATTAGAGGGTGGAAGCTTGTGGCGGGGCAGCAAATAGTGAGTCAAATCTATACTTAAGAGATGGGACGAGAGCGTCACCTACCACTAGACTAACCTGCTCTTTCCAACAACCAGTTATGAACGTGTGCTTCTTATCCGGCGTCACCCAGTTTCTAGGAGCACAATATTCTCTAGTCTAGATTGTAGTATTTGAATTTTGGTTGAATTGGTAACAAAAACGAAAAGAAATAAATTAGTATTTGTCAAAAAGGGCCATATGTGATTTTTTTATCTAACAAAAAGAATAAATAATTTTATTTTTCTTTCTCTTGTCAAATAAAAAATCCAAACATAGAGTTAATGATCTTCTGTACTTAATATTATAAAGCCAACGCATCAGTTGGTATGTGATGAATTTTTAAGAGTAAAATTATAAAAATTAACTTAACTAATTATATTTTTTCATTTGGTGAGAATAATGTGATTAGTTAAAGAAGGAATTCATGTGTGCCTCCGCTTCTGGTTAGTTAAAGAAGGAAGAATTCTTGTTCGTACTCTTAATTATTTGCTGTTTTTCTATCTTAGAGCTTTGTTTAATTTGGAACTGGGGAATGGGAAAAGGAACAAGAAGTATTTTTTTTTGTTTGATTTTGTAAAAATAAAAGAATAAAAAGAAAGAAGAAAGAGACAGGGAGTGATTTTGTATCTTTCCCCTTACTCTTTTCTCATTTTTCCTTTCCTTTCTTTTTTTGGTAAAATCAAATAACAAACAACTAAAAGTGAAGGGACAGGGGTAAGCAACTAAAAGTATTTTTCTTTTTCTGCATGATTTTTTTACAAAAAAAAAAAGAAGAATTGATTTATATTTTCAAAAAATTTTTTTTTTATTAATTATTTGGGGAATGGGAAAAGGAACAAGAAGTATTTTTTTTTTTGATTTTGTAAAAATAAAAGAATAAAAAGAAAGAAGAAAGAGACAGGGAGTGATTTTGTTTCTTTCCCCTTACTCTTTTCTCATTTTTCCTTCCCTTTCTTTTTTTGGTAAAATCAAATAACAAACAACTAAAAGTGAAGGGACAGGGGTAAGCAACTAAAATTATTTTTCTTTTCCTGCATTATTTTTTTACAAAAAAAAAAAAGAATAATTGATTGATATTTTCAAAAATTTTTTTTTTTATTAATTATTTTTTTCTCTCTTCCATTTCTTTTTCCCCCCAAATTTCAAACAGGCCGTCACCGACGTCAAAACAGTTACGATCTTATCAGACGCTAAAAAGTCGCCCTGACAAATAATTTTATGGAGTCCCACGTCGGGATTGCCAGTCTTCCGTGTCAGAAATCCCATCTATAAAATTAAAGCAACAGCAACCTAAGCAAAGGCATTCTTGCGCATTGGGGGGCAATGACGCAGCCAGTGAGGTTACTAACCGAGGCGCGTCAATTGCTTGGTTGAGAACTGTTTCCATACCCCCCTCCTTGGCTGGGTTCTGCCTTGGCCATAGAGAATTTCTGGAAGGGCTCCCTCTAACAAAGGGTAATGCCCTACAAATCCCTCAGTTCAAAATTTGTCCTTATTTAATGCAGTTACACAATCCCCCCCATACCAAAACTAGGTGATTCTCAAATTTAGGACAACTACACTAGGTTTAGGTTTGAACTTTGGGTATTTTTATGCAAACAGAAATAATAATAAAAAAAAACAGAGGATGCAGGTTTTGACAGATCAAACATTCCTAATATCTGGTTGAAATACTTAGGTAACAGAAGTCACTTGACTCGTAACAAATTTAATACATGTTTTGTTAATTATAAAAAATTTAAGAGTAAAAATGTTAATATTTGTAAAAAAGTGTTACACTAGTAAAAAAAAGAAGTTGCTTTTATGTATTTAAAAAAAAATTTCTTTTTAATCTCTGAATAATGCAATTTGGTGAGTTATATTTCAACAATTGGTGTAATAAAAAGGAAAATACCCATATAAGAATGATAATTGTAGCTGAAAACTTTTAACATTGTGCAAGTCCTTTCCTAACTTTCGTCCCTTATCTCAAGGACAGAAAGAAATAAACTACAATGCTGAACATTAATCATCTATAAGGAGTTTGCAACTCAATTTAATGGTGATTATACCTTGACAACATCTTTGACTTTCTAATTAAAAAGTTAATGCAAGTAGTTGCTTCTCTAAATAACAAAAAATTAATTATAGATTTGTATTCATTAACATGTACCATGAAAATGTGTTTCTACCAACTTTCATATATTTTAGAGGTATTGCTGCATTTGATGTGGCCAAGTGTTAAGTATCCAACACGGGTACTTCATCCAATTAAAAAAAAATTCATGTAAGATATGCCTTTTCTAATATAATTAAATTGTAAAAGCTCTCAAACATGTACAATTATTAATTTATTAGGTTAAAAAATACATGTGGCTAAACTTATTTTCTTATGTCTTTATTTGTTTTCTATTTCCATCATGTTTCACTAATGTTTTGAAATGGTTCCGTTTCTGACCTCACACCGAAACAATGTATTAAAACGGGCCATATGTAGAAGGACCTGCTTTCTCCCTGTTTTGGTCAATCAATAGAGAATAATTACGTAATAAGAAACGTTTACACTATGTTGGAGAAAGTCCAACAATCACAACAAATCACAACAAACCAAACCACAATATGAGTCACCATTGAGAGAAGTCTAATTAAGAAATTAACAATTAAAATATTAGAGTGGCCAATAACGTCACCGACGAAGAAATGAATTTGTATGTAATGAGTACAGTTCAAGTTCCACTGGTAGCTATTGACTACAATAGCTAAAATGCGAGCATAGAGAGGACCACATTTCTTAGTCACTTTTTGTTAACTTACTAGTGTCTAGGAGAGTATATTAGAATTTATTAGTCTCTGGTCTCCTTTTTCACATGGTAAGGCCAAGAAAGGAGGCTATAAATCCAACAAAAATAGGTCTAGTTGCATTAACAGTTTTCTTTATATTCATGAGTAGATTAGGTGTCCCTAGATTCCTTTTAATACCTTCTTTCTAACTAAAAAATTTCATACTCATCGACTTGAAAAAAAGAAAAAAATTCTTATTAAGTGAAGAAAGAACAAACATATGCCTGAGGCAACTTCATTTCCTATGTTTGAATAAAGAATTTGGTGGTAGAAAAAAAAAATGTGAGGAAAAAGAAAACAAAAATGCTTTTTCATTTTTTGTTGCTTTTTCTTTTTCTTTTAATTTTTCTTTTCTTCTAATAAATTCGGATTCTAAATATAGTATTAGCAGACACTTTCACCTAATATACATCTAAGAAATGAATTTGTGATGGGTGCAGAAGAGAAATGTCAAGCTATAATTAATCATCTCAGGCCTTGGATTTGATTACAATAGCCAACAAGGGAACATTGAAAGGACCACATTTCTTAATTAACACGAGCCTTAATTAATCAACACCAACTGAAAAAGGTCCATACTCCAAACCTTCATAAAGACCCCCATAATGGTTGATAAACCTAACGATGTCCATCTAATTAATCTCTTCCCAACTAGAAATTTCAACAGAAATGCCTTACCTCGGGCTATGCAATTTCAAGACGGAATTCCCAACGGTAATATGATTTTCTAAGCACTTGAAATCAGAAGTACATAATTCAAATCACTCCTGAGGTTCTTGAAATCAGATGTACATAATTCAAAATTTAATATCAAAATTTCTAATTGTTAATATCATCTTTTTCCATCTGGGCCCAGCTTATTGATGATCCTCAATGTCAATGGAGGATTGTTTTCGCATACTATGATATAAAGGAAGGGATATTCTTGTAATTTAGAAATCTGAGATGGTGTTCCTCTACGATTTTTGTAAATAAAATATTTCTTAAAACATGTAAGATATATAACCACCATTCACACACAAAACTATTGTATTAAAGCGCCAAAATTTCTAAGCGCTCTCTCTCTCTCACATATGGGCAAACAAGAACTAAAAACTGAATAGATGAATGTCACAAGGGACTAAGGGCGGAGACACAATCGCTCTCTCTCTCTCTCTCTATATATACATGTGTGTGGATGCCATAGGAATGAGAAAAATCAGAACAAGTCTCAGAATAAAAAGCCTTTCATTCATCTAAGAAGACGATGAACTTCACTTTACAAAACAACATATATTTGCACTTCAAGTTCCGAAAAGAAAAGAATTTGGTTTTGGACCCAATAGCGATGTTAAATTCCTTGTTAACAACATCCTGCAAAATCTCAAGAGCAGCAACCTAAGCTCCTCCTCTTCTCTTCCTTGAATTTTCCTTTGCCTGTAGTATCTGAATTCTCTTAGCCACCCTTACAAAATCACTAGAGAGAGAGAGAGAGAGAGAGAGAGAGAGAATTCACAGAGAAAGAATGAGATCAAAATCATAACAAGAACTTTTAATCCTCATAGATATGCCGTTAGATATGCACACATATACAACTATGAGTATGTGTGTTTCCCCATATCCACACATTGACATGTCACATGTATGTATATATATACAAGTATGTGTGTGTGTCAACAACAACAACTTACTCCCAATTGACGTCACCAACGAGCAGAAGATCATTTTCCAAGTCTTCTTAAGCAATGAGGTGACCAGGAACTTCATTCGATAGATCAAGACCATCATTATCTGAAGAGACTCCGGCTTCACCGCCATCAACAAACATCTGCCAGAGGGCCTTGGCAAGGCTTTGGTAGCTGTCATGCTTATGAAGGCTGATGCGCTGGCAGATCGACCGGCCTTCAAGCACCACGGTCACCGGTGGGACCATATTAGAAACGTGATCATCATCAAACCCACAGGGGAAGCTTTGATAATTATCAGGGTTAGCCATGAAAGGTGATGAGCTTGCACCAACTAGCCTGGTATGGAAGCTGAAGGAGGCTGAACGGTGGTGGTGGTGGTCATTTATGGCTGAGAGAGAAAGAGAGAGAGACAAAGAGAGAGAGAGAGGGAGCAATCCAATGTGAAGGTATTACCCTTAATTACAGGTATCACTTTGGTATATATTTTTATTGTTTTGTATATATAGTCGATTCCTCCTTGTAAAACTTTAAATTTGAGTGATAATATTTGATATTATAAAATATTTATGCAAGAGAGTACAAATACATAGAGAGAGGGGGCCAGGAAGGTGTCTGAAACAGTAAAAAAATATTCAATATTGTAACAGTACTACCATGTTATCATTTTGACATGGTATTACCAACCAATAAAATCGCACTAAATGTAACATTTTTATGCTAATTACCTAAAATTAAGGAGCCATCACAAGCTAAGCCCGTGCTGACGAATAACCAACCCGCAATGAATAGGGAAGGTATAGTAATACTATGAATGACCCAGTATCGAATACTGGTAAGTTGAAATATTTTATTTATACTAACCCAATAATTAATGTGACATCTTATCACAACATTGTTTATGTGAATCTATTTTATTGGTGTGTAATACCTGTTAGTTAAATTGATATAACCTTAATTATCATTGTATTGCATATTGAGGAGTTGGTTCCAATTTCAAAGCTCTCGTTTTATGGCTGTGAATGTGAATTACTCAAACTTGCAGACTAGCCACTTGTTTTTTCAATGTTCGTTTGTGCAACAAGTCTGGATAGCCATTAAACATTGGTTAGGATTCTTCAAGGCTTTAAGCACGATAAAGGCAGCTACCAAATAGATTCTCAAGGAACATAGAGGCACAGGAATTCAAGCTGCAGCTAAAAGGATTGGCTTAGCAAGCACCATATATATCCTATGGGACACACGAAATACAAGAATTTTTGAAGGTAGAATTCAGTCTCCAACTACTGTTACTAGAAAGATTCAAATTATGGTGTATAGAGTTCTATACTCTTTATTTCTGAATACTTGTTTCTCATTAGGGACATAGCTGCTTTGCTTAGCATTGACTTAATAGTTGGCTTTGTAGTTGCTTGGTTCTTTTGAGTTTTTGAAGAGATGTAATGCTCTAGAGCTTGCTCTAGTCTGTTCATTTTTACTCATGGGTATATGTACATGCTTTGGATTTATAAACTTTATTTACCGATCAAAAAAAAAAAAAAGGGAGCTCCCTTTCGCTCTAATCTGATTTGACTTGTAAGAAACAGAGAATAAATTAAAAAAACTATTTACATGAGAAGGACCATAAAATAAAAAGTAATGTTATAAAAATATAAATTTTTACACAATTTTCAGGCAAATTATGTAACGCTTTTGGTCTTTTCATTTCCAAATTTCCAATCAAAACATATTATGAGTCATAATTAATATGAAAAATACCACTGTCGCTTCATTTTATAAATTTTTATGTAAGAATCTATGTGTAAATTTTTTCATAGACAAAACAATTGGTTAAAAGAGAGCGGGTGATGTTTGCTTGTGAATGCAAAAGATGGCATTTTTTTTTTGTGTGTATTTTTTTTTATTTGCATTATTTCGGAACGTAGTGATGGTGAGAATTTTAAATAATATTTGTGGGGATGGCGACAAACTTCGTAAAGAAAAAGCAAACTAAAAATACAAATAACACATAAATCTGTACTTGAAAATAAAGAAAATAGTTGAATGAGGATTCATATATATATATATATATATATAAGTTGTGTTTGCTTTTATATTTTGGCTCTCTTTTTTGTAACGCTCTAAATGCTCTGATACTTTAAAAATGTTACGTCACAAGGACAATTGGTTAAATAACTATTAAATAAAATCCACTAATCTATAAATTCTAAGATTATTATGTTACCATTGAATTTATTCAAAAGTATTAAACTACATAAGGTCTCTTAAATTATACTTCGAATTCAACTACGTGATACGCTAATAAAAGGTTATATAGGAGAATATTATCATACTAATGTTAGATAACTACTAAATAAATCCACTAATCTATAAATTATAAGGTATTATATTTATTCAATAGTATTCAACTAGGTCTCTTAAATTATACATCCGATTCAAATACATGATCCACTAATATGAGATTATATAGGAGAATATTATCATACAAATGTTTGAAAACTATTAAATTTATAATAAATTCACTAATCTATATATTTTAAAATATTATATTATTAGTGAAATCCAATGGAATTAGATCTGAATAAAAGTAGTTTGGATTTCCCAACCCATTAGAAATTGAGATTGGAATTTTATTTTATTTTTTATAGATAGGAAGTGAGATTGGGATTTGACACATCCATTACACCGAATCCAAACTAAGAAAAATAACATAAAAATTTTATGACGAACCCAGCACACCAATCTTTATATAATTCATCCTACCTAAGCCCATTATTTTCCTTATAGCCCATGAACCCAACAGAAAACTGGAATTATCTCAAAGATTGGCCCACAATTCTTCCTTTTTAAATGCTATGTCATGTGAATAATTGATTAGATAATTATTAAATTTGTTCAGCTACTTTTATCATATATATATATATTTATATATAAGATATAATTGGTATGAGTAATTGATTGAATAACTGTTAAATTTGTTTAGCTACTTTTAACATATGTATAAGATATAATTGGTATTGGATTTATCGGGTGACTATAATCATGATACTAAAATGTTTTAAAGAGACAGTAGTGAGATTGTGCTACAAGTAATTTGATAAGACTGGCATTGAATTTATAGGGTTACTATAATAAAATAAAATAAAATAAATAATATATATATCTATTTATCGGGTAGGGTTGTGCCATAAGTATAACTATTTAATTTATTATTTTTAGTGAATAAATAAGATACTAAAAGGAAATAAATATTCATGATGTCGATCTTTTAAACATGCATGGCTGTTTAATTTGATGTAGCTATGAAGGTGAGTTTTATGAAAAAGAAGAACCTTCCCTCCGCCCTTGATTTTTTTTTTTTCATTGTGTATATGATTTTGTGATTTGTTTAATGGCTTTGGTTGTACACTTTGTTTAGTAAGACGTAATCATTTTCGTGCATTGCACGGGTGACACCTATTCTTGTATATACATTCTATCCAATGTGGCACTACCGATTGAGATTTCAACATCTGTCATACTTGAGATTCAAATGAGACACGGAGTAATTATGCACAATATTACTCGAGTAATGACCAACTACTAAAGTTATTGTTAAAGAGAAAATATAAATTTCTATATGGAAATTTTGTTTGTATTTCAGTATCTCATTGCCAAAAGGTTAGCGTGTTATATCGTAGCCGTGTCTATCGCATATGTTTTGTGAATGGAGATTTATCAACTTTGGATAGAATATATATCACTAGTTGTCCTCCTCGTCTTTTTCTTTTTAGCCAAATAAACTGTTTAAAAAAACATAACGAATAAGTTGACATAAAAAAAAAATTTAACTGGGGTGTTTGGAAATTTGTGAGAACAATTATTTTTTATCAGCTTTTTTATTAATGGGTAGCTTCCTCTTTTCCTTTTGTTACGAAAGAATTATCATATAAACATAAAAAAAAAAAAAATCACAACGTATTGCAGAGATGCTTGAGCCACGTATTACTAATTAATGATGATACCTCGTATCTTCTTGAGCCACACTGCTCAAAAGCTCTAAGAAGTTAATTAAAATAAATTGATATTTCTTTTTTAGAACGTGATTCTTGAAAATTACCCACGAATCACAATGTATTGCAAAGATGCTTGAAAAGCAAACTTGTAGACAAGTTGTTATTAATCTACTGCCTTAAGAGCTCCACAGATGAAATACAAAGCCTCACATTCCAAGCTTGTGCAGTTCGTTAGAGGTAATGATGAATGCTAAATTCAAAACATCGGTAAATTTAATGAAGTGATAAAGATTTTAGCTTCATATCAGAAAATACTGCTAAAGTTTGTTAAGCAATGCTCCCTAGAATTGGCGATATGCATCATTAAACATCTACAATGAAATTTTTGCATGTCTTTTCAAGTAAAATATTTGATTTTGTGGATATTCCATTTTGCTCTACTTCTAGAAATAAAAAAGAGCAACCGTCCATTTGGCGCTACTTTTCTTTTTTGGATATTTATTTTTTGAGTACACTGGAGTGGCGAAGACTAGGGTGGGGGCAGCGGATGACGAGGTGAATCTATGACCTAAGACAAGGGATGAGAGCGATTGATTGTTCTTTAAAAGTGTAATTAAAACACCTTAACTTGTGTTTTGTTAGCCGTAGTTTAGAAGTTTATATACTTGTTTAGCTAGATTTTAGTATTAATTTATTTTGTTTTGCTTTGTACAGGTTTTGAGCTTAATTTGGAGTAATTCTAATGTAATTTATACACAAGTGGAGAATGCTTTGAATAGTGCTATTTGAATAGATGAATAATGACTGTCAGCAGTGAATAGTGACCGTTCGAATGGATGAACAGTAACTGTTAGAAGTGAATAATAACCGTTTGAATATAAATAGTGACCGTTCGAATGGTTAGAAAACGTCAAAGGTTCGTACTTCAAACTGTTCGAACAGTTCGCACAAACTCTGCTTTTTTCCAGCCTATTTAAGGCAGTTTTGTACCCAAATGTCGGAATATCTTCTTCATTAGACTAGTTTTAGGTTTTGTTTAGCAGTTTTAAAAGCTTTTTAGAGAGAGAAACATTTAGATTTCCTTGTAATTCATATTCTCGTGATCAAATCAATTAAATTCAATTGTTTTTCAATTCAATTTTGGTTTTCTACATGATGATGAACAGCTAATGTTTCTTTTGGATACAATTATAAGGATCATACAAAGATCTCAAGGTTTTCAATGGAGGTAACAAAATTATCATTATTTCATCTTTCAAATCTCATAATTCTTAATAATTGAATCTAGATCTCTAAGAAAACTTAGACACCTCACCAAGTTTGGTAATTTTAATACACAAACCCTTGTTTGGTATTGAAATTGCACAAATTGATGGTATGAGTCTATGACTTTAAATTAACTAGAGTTAATTATCATTGAATTGAATCTATGATAATCTTTTCTGAGATCTTATTGAAATCTTGTGTTCTTGACTAAGTCTTTGAGTGTCTATGCACAAATCTTGAATTTGGTATTGGGGTTTCTTAGATCGATGGTACACTACCAGTGAAAGCATCTGGGCATGGAGCACTAGCTTAAGATCCTGCATCGCTTTCCCTATATCATAGTCTGAAGGAATAGAAAAAAACATAGCATTATGATCCGTGTGTGAGCACAAGAATCTCATCTTTTATAATTCTAAGTTGATAATAATTGATTTTATTATTTTTAATCGCTAAATCTTCCAAATTAAATACTCTTGATTGAGATTTTTTATTTGAGTTGTAGAGCCTCATTGAGATCTTGGGTGAATTAGATGATTGGATCAATTGGATCCCTGACTTTCTTTATTGTGTTCAATCTAGTGTTAATTACTTTCAATTAGTTTAGATAAATCAACCAACTCTCGCAAACAATAGATTTTCATTTTGCTTTTAGATTCATTGTGAGATGCTTCTTAGGATTAGTTTTCCCCAAAGTAGAATTTCACCATAAAACTTTCAAATAAACTACTTGTAGTTCAACTTCGGACTTCACCGAGAAATTAAACTACAATTGCGATCGTATTTTTGCAGATGTATATTGCACATCTTTGAAGCGATCAACGCCCCTACCACTACACTAACCTGCTCTTTCCAATAGCCCGTTCTAAAAGTGTGCTCCTTATCAGCACCACCGGGTTTCTAGGAGCACAATATTCTCTTGTCTAGATAGTATTTGAATTTTGGTTGAATTGCTAACAAAAACGAAGAGAAATAAATTAGTATTTGTCAAAAAGAGCCATATGAGATTTTTTTTATCTAAAAAAATGAATAAATAATTTTATTTTCCTTTTCCTTGTAAAATAAAAAAAATCCAAACATAGAGTTAATAATCTTCTATACTAACTATTATAAAACCAACGCATCAGTTGGTATGTGACGTATTTTTAAGGGTAAAATCATGAAATTCAACTTAACTAATTACATTTTTTCATTTAGTCATAATAGTGGGATTAGTGGCTTATTTAGTGAAATAATGGGGTTAGTGGGTCAAGAATAAAGGTATAAGTGGAGTGAGTTAGAAGGTGTAATGGGCATTCATGTGTGCCTCCACTTCTGGTTAGTTAAGAAGGAATTGTTCTTGTTCTTGCCATTAATTGTTTGCTGTTTTTCTACCTTGGAGCTTGTTTGGAACTTGGAAAAAAGAAGGGCAGGGAAAAGGAACAAAAAGTATATTTTCTTTCCTATTTGGTTTTGTTAAAAAAAAAATGAAAAGAATGAAGCAAGAGAAAGGGAGTGATTGTGTTTTTTTCTCCTTACTTTTTCCTTATTTTCCCTTTCATTTTCCTCTTTGGTAGAATCAAACAACCAAAAAAAAAAAACATTTTATTACATCACCTCAGAGCTTGTTTGGAACTTGAGGGAGGAAAGCGAAGGGAAAGGGAAAAGAAACCAAACATAAAATGAAAACAAAGAAAAGGGAGAAAGACAAGAAGAAATTGTTTTTTTTTTTTCTTACTTTTTACTCATTTTCCCTTCACTTTCTCTCTTCCCCCGTGGTAGAATCAACCAGAGAGAGAAATTTTTTTAATTATTTTCTTCTCCCTTTCCTTCTCTTTCTTCCCCACCTTTCAAACAGGCTTTTACCGATATCAAAATAGTTACAAGCTGCCCTAACAAAGTAATAATAAGGGATTTGGCTCCCTCCAAACCTTAACATCAATAATTCTTCAGATCCCTTATTTCACTACGGCACATGTTAGTCACCTAAATCTGATTACACTCGGAAACTGTAATCTCTAAGCCCAAATTAGTAGTTGATTAGTCGAGTTTTAGTTATTTATTTAACATTTTAACTCCCAAAATGTACTAAACCATTCTATTCGTGTTTTGCAGGAATCAAAAGTTAAAACGAGGCATACAGGCAAAAATAGGAAGACCGATCGATCGGCCATTCGATCTCTCTTGTCCATTTAATCGCTCGTTCGATCGCAATAGGGCCGTTCAATCTGTGACATCGGAAATGGTTTCTTCAGCAAAAATGAGCAAAACTTTAGAGGAGGAGTTTTATCGATCGATCGGCCGTTCGATCGGTGACGTCAGAAATGGCTTTTGCAGTGAAAATGAGCACAACTTCAGCGAAGGTCCGTTACCGATCAATCGACTGTTCGATCGCCCTAGACCATTCAATCGGTCGATGCAGAATTTATAGGTATAAAAGCTATGTGCGGGAACCGAAAAAAGGTTCGAAGCTTCCAGATTTTGGAGCAGTTTTAAGGCATTTTTGGGGAGATTTTGTAATATTTAATTAGTTTTCATTATTATTTTGTCCTATTATTAATTATTCTCTTTTATATTATTGTTATTCATTCTCTTTATATTCAAATTTAAGTTTCTCTTATTTTCTTGACACTTTTCTTCATTTTCTTGGCATTTTCATTTACTTTCTTAGTAACCAAACACTAATTTTTTATTGCTTAATGCCATATTTACATTCTTTTATGCTTTATTTCATGGAATCAAGTAGCTAAACATATCTTAGATTTGAATGTGAAAATCTAGCAAGGATCTTCAAGGTTTTCAATAGGGGTATATAAATTTCAAAGTTTTATTTCTAGATTTCTATAGTTCTACTTGGTCGTTAGACTTATTTGAAAACTTATATTCATAATCCGTTTTGGTAATATTTATGCGTAACTCACTACTTGGTATAGATATTGCACATTTCTAAGGTTTGTTTCTATGGTTTTACTCATTGATTTCATTTCTATACTCAACTAAATATGAATTCAAGGTTTTATGGTCAAAATATTCCGCATCAAGAATCTATGAAGTGATTATTGATTTGAGTTATAAAACCCTCTATTGAAACTCTTATTGTGAATTGATTGATTGAATCAATCATATCCAAGCTTTTTCCTTAATTGCACACACAGTAGATTTAATTACTTTCTTTAGATATTAATTGTTTGCATTAGTTAATTAAGAACAACCATCATTTAAAATCTACAAGTTTTCAGTCTCTTTTACGTCATAAAACCCCATTTGCATTTCATAATTAATATCTAGTGCTAATTGAGCGTTGATATTATATTTGCACATTTTTCTTAGGAAAGAACGATACTGTATTACTGGTTTATACTTCATCGCAACTCCTGTACTCTTGCGGGGTAACTAACTTCAATTGTATGATACTTTTGGGAACGAACCAAGATCCAACAAATAATGTTGTTATCCGATTCAAACCCACGTTCTCATTTTGTTAGTTTTTTTAACGTTAAGTAAAATTGGGGGTTTAAATAAAATAATATCATCTGTTGGATTTGAGTAACTAACACGTGACATAGTAAGTTAAAAAATCTGAAAAATTCTGAATATTAAAATCTGGAGGTGAACCGATCCCAATAATAAGAGTACCACATCGGTATTTTCACATGGATTGTGTCAAAACTCCCACCTATAAAAGAAAGGAACAAAGCAGCTTTTGAAGGCACCTTTGTGCTTGGGGCAATGACGCAGCCAGTGAGGTTGTGACTGAAGCGCGTCAATTGCTGGTTGGAAACTATTTCCAAACCCCCTCTTTGGCCTTGGGTTCAGCCTTTGGTTATCGAGAATTTCTGGAAGGGCTCCCTCTAACCAAGGGTAAAGCCCTACAAATCCCTCAGTTCAACAATTTTGTCCTTAAAAGCAGTTTCACAATCTACCACGTAGCATATAATATTTTGATTATTGGGGCCATATAGGATTCTCAAATTGTAATTGACTAGGGGCTGAGAATACTTTTGGTGAAAAAGTAATAACAAAATATATGATTATCACTTCAAATTTATGATTAAATTTTATATGTGTTTCCACAAAGACTATAGTTCGGCTCTTGATGTGATTTGTGTAATAGACATGCAAATTCATGGATTTTTGGTCGAAAATGCATGAACAAATTAGCTTTGGTTCGAGTTTACTTCTTGTGAACAATTAATAACATAATATTACGATTCTCAAGTTGAGGTTTCTCGATCTTTTGTTGTTTGTGTTTAAGAGATTATTGTTTGAATTTTGCTTTTGAGTTGATATTTTGTAGCATCTCATCTTTAAACTTAAACTAGATTACCCCTTACAAACTCAAAATACTTACCATAAAAAAAAATTACGAAAAAGAAATGAAAACTGTGGGGCTTCTACGAACTTTAAAATCTTAAGGATCAAAGTTATTTAAATTTAGCCAGAAAACATTCGCTACTGATCCAAATTATGATGAGTTATGTATATGTATACATTTCTAGCTGTATGCATGTAATTAATAAGTTGCTGCCCAATCTAGACTTCACATTTGAATCACTTCCCAACAGTCATATTTTATTGATACTGGGGTTAGTGAGTGTCCTATCAATCTTGGGTATGCCATTTCTTAATGAAATACTTTGAACTAAAAGTATAGACTAATTGAAACAATGTTAGCAAGCTAGCTAGGGCATGAAATCACATGCATGTTGAGATCAATCACTTCATTAGATAACCTCTCAATTTAGATTGTGAATATTTCAACTCTTCAAGTTACAATTAGATTTGTTGATAGTTCTTTGTCCTAGGCCCAAGGTAGATTTTGGTTTTCATTTTCTCCACATGATTCCAAGTGTCGTATTGAGTTAATGAATTCCATAACAAAAGAAAATTTAACTTCCATGTCGCCATTGAACAATAATTAAAAATATAGATCAGATTTAGGCCACGTAATAATTAGAATATTCTTTTGCATCTCATCCAATATTTGAGAAACTGGAATTTCTTCTTGATGACTTCGATGGTATTAGGGCCATACCTCATTGCTAGCTTGGTGCATAAATTGGTGGAAGAGGGAGCTGATTATGGATATAAAAGAAGATAAAAAAAAAAAAAAAGTGACTCCAAATTATGTTACATCAACTTGGGTACGAGTATTGGATGTGGGTATGTATCTAAGTTTCGAATTCATTTAATTTTCATGTGATGTCCAATACTGCCCGGGCACAACTATATTTTATATTTTTAAATAATTATCTTATTTTTTAAGATAAAATAGAATTTACAAACTCAAATATAGTATTTTAGGCATTAAATAGAAATCTTATGCATTATTCTATGATAAACTCAATTACTTATACATACTTATTAGATGCATGTCCAACTAGCCATATCGAAACATATCTCATACCTTTCTTTGAGTGTTAAGTGTCCCACTGATTACACCCTAAAAGTGTAATCATTAATGGCTCGCCTCCAAATACGGTATTCCTACAAATGGAGTTAGCACCCCGTAAGAGTACAGGGGTCGCGATGAAGTATAAACCAAAAGATCCGGTATCGTTCTCTCCCAAGGGACCTAACCCAATATAGATTCTAGCACTCAACTCACACTAACCTAACCTAGGATTGATTTGCAATTATGCGGGGAATTGGATCTAAAATAAAATGGGAAAATAGAAAGACCGAAAATATTTTGGGTTTTTGATGATGGTTTTGAATTACTAACCTAATGCAATGAAAATTAAAGCAATTAACACTAGACAATTAAAGTAAAGCAACGTAAAAATATAATTAAAACAATTAAAAGGAAATTGGGCTCAAATGATCCAATCACTCAATTTCATCCAAGGATTTCAATTGAGTTGATAACTTAAATCAAACACGACATTTAAGTGCGCTTAATTCGGAGGATTTAGCTTTGAAAATCGATTATTCTCAAGCAATTTAAATTACATATATGTTCAATGGGGAGTCAAAGGTTAATACCATCGATTTAACTTAGTCAATACCAAATTTGTGGTTTGTGCATTGATTAGCCAAACATAATCAATAATCTAGATTTTCTAAGTTATCTTCAATCAATTGTTGAGAATGAAATTCTAGAAAAATATAGCAATTATTCATGAGATGCCTCCATTTAATTCCTTAGATTATTTAAGTGATTTTCATATTTGAATCCAATCTAAAACTAGCTAATTAAACTCATAATAAAAACATAAAAATGGAAATAAAGCATACAAGGATTGGAAGCTAGCATTTACTTAAAAGAAATGAAAAGAGTTTAAGGTACAAGAAAATTACAAGAAAAATATAAGAAAATTACAACATAACAAAGAAAATTACAAATAAAATTACAAGAAATAAATCTAAACTAATAAATGAAGAACAAATGGAAAACCAACCTTAAATGAAGATCTCCCAAGCCAATCTACCGAAAATCTACTCCAAACTATCAAAACTACCAAAAAAACTCCCTACAAAACTCAAAACTAACTCTAAATCTAACCAAAAAACAACTCCCCTTTTACTCTCGGCTGCGGCTAGTGTTTTAGGGCAAAACTGTGCTCCCCGTTTGAAGTGTGTTCGACGCGCTTCCAAAGTACGTCTGGACGCACCGTCCAGACGCTTATTTTACCGTCCGAACGGCTATTTTACTGTCCAAACGGTCTTCGGACGATCTTTAGACGCAAAAAGAGGACTCTGGAATGGCTTCGAACGCAAAAACACGATTCTGGAGCTCCATCATCCGTCGCACTGTCCGAACCCTCTTTTGTCCGTCCGAATGGCTCAATTGTCCGAACACACCGTCCGAACGGTAAATACCGTCCGGATGGTCTTCTGGAATTTCAACTCTTATTCGCTGTTTCCACTCCAAAACCTACAAAATACACAAAAATACATAATAAATCAATTATTGGACTAAAACAAGATAATTAACTACAATATAAATCTAATAATATGCACATTAAGGACTTATGATTACACTTTTAGAGTGTAATCAATTAACCCTTAATTTGTACTTTGTTAGACTTATATTGCAATTAATTATCTTATTTTAGTTAGATATTTGTTTGAGTATGTTTTGTACGTGTTTTGTAGGTTATATAAGCTAATAAAGGCAAAAAGAAAGCAAGAATAATTAGAGCGGGTTCAAGGCGAATAATTTGTCCATGAAAATTCAGACCTGTCTCGGTATTCTGGCCATAACTTTTTGCTCCGATGTCCGATTGAGCTGATTTTTACATCATTGGAAAGAAGACTTCAAGCTCTACAACTTTGCATCTAATGTGCATCAACTAAATCGAGCTCTAGGGTGGTCAAATAATGTTTCAAAATTTCTACAGTCGAACAACCATGAATAGTACCCGTCCGAACGGGTACTGTTCACCGTCCGGACGATGAACAGACGGACTTCAAATGGACTTCAAACGAGCGTCGAACGCACCGTCCGGACGGTTACTGTTCATTCAGATTGTGTTTTTTGTGTCCAAAGCGGCGTTTTAGGGTTTTTTGTAAAGTTTTTGAGGAGTGAGGGTTTTTTTGGAGCACAGGGGCGGCGAGAGAGCTCCTCTAAGGTTAGTTTCTTCCATTTTTCTTCATTTTTAGCTTAAATTTAACTTTGTAATGTTAATGTAGGTATAAAACTTGTAGTTTTCTTTCATTGTATTGTATTTTCTTTCACTTTTTTGCATTTTGCTTTATTTTTTTTGTAACCAAACATCTTTAATATTTAAGCAAATTTTATATTTAAGTCTCTACATGCTTTCTTTACATTCTTACATGTTTTTTTTATGATGCATTCAAGTAGCTAGAATTTACATTGGGTTTAAATGTGAAAATCATTCAAATAATCTAAGGAATTCATTTGGAGGTATCTCATGGATTAATTGTCATATTTTCTTAGAATTCAAATTTCTAGTAATTAGGTGTGGAATTTTAGAAAACTTAGATTATTGACTAATTTTGGGGATTTTCATCACCCAAATCAATGGTATTAATTTAGAACTCTTGACTAGAAAAATACTCAATAATTGCTAGAAATTCATTCCCAACAGTTGATTGAAGATGCTTTAGAAAACCTAGGTTATTGACTATATTTGGCTAATCAATGCACAAACCACAAATTTGGTATTGACTAAGTTGAATCGATGGTATTAACTTTTGATTCCCCATCGAACACGTATATTATTTCAATTGCTTGAGAATAATCGATTTTCAAAGCTAAATTTTTCGAATCAAACACACTTAGATGTTGTGTTTGATTTGAGTTATAAACCCTATTGGAAACCTTGGATGAAATTGAGTAATTAGATCATTTGAGTCCAATTCTCCTTTAATTGCTTTAATTTTATTTCATTTTGCTTTACTTTAATTTCTAGTGTTAATTGTTTTCATTTCCATTGCACTAGTTTAGTAATTCAAAACCATCATAAAAAATTCAAAACATTTTCGGTCGTTTTATTTTTCTTTTTATTTTAGATTTAATTTCTAACATAATTGCAATCCAATCCTAGGTTAGGTTAGTGTGAGTTGAGTGCTAGAGCCTATATTTGGCTAGGTCCCTTGGGAGAGAACGATATTGGATTACCGGTTTATACTTCATCGCGACCCCCGTACTTTTGCGGAGTGCTAACTCCATTTTGTAAGAATACCGTATTTTAGAGGCGAGTCACCCACATAAATATTTTACAAATTTAGAAGAATTCACGTAATAACTTATTACTCTTAAGCATTCATCTCTACTCGTTATATTGTTGTAAAATCCATACCAAGCAAGTGATTGATTCACCCCCATTCTAGTATGCATCCGGGATTGATGTGGAGGGTTTCACCAAATAACAGATTAATTAGTTAGTACTTTTGGTCACCGACCAATTATTGTGCAGATATGTAGGGATTTTAAATGGTGATTATACTACAGCCACCTTTTTGACACCTTCTATGGCGGCATCACATGCAGTAATAATCTTAATCATATGACATAGTTAAAAACACATTTTCATGGTAAATGTTGATGAATACAAATCTGCCATTGAAGTGCTGTAATTGATTTTTGCTTATTTAGAGAAGCAACTATTTGCATTAAATATTATTTAATCAGAAAGTCAAAGATGTTGTCGAGGTACAATCACCATTAAAAATAAGTTGCCGACTCATTATAGATGAATGTTCGGCATTGTAGTCTATTTCTTTCACTCCTTGAAAATGGGGGACGAAATATATGGACTCGTACAATGTTAAAATATTTTAAAACTGATCGTGCAGGTACAGATTAAACTGATGTTTCTAACAAGCAATTATACAAGTGTGTTCCTTATTGGGCGTCACCCAATTTCTAGGAGCACAATATTCTCTAGTCTACTTCCTAGTATTTAAATTTTGGTTGAATTGGTAACAAAAACGAAAAGAAATAAATTAGTATTTGTCAAAAAAGGGGCCATATGTGATTTTTTTTTATCTAAAAAAATGAATTAATAATTTTATTTTCTTTTCTCTTGTCAAATAAAAAATTCAAACATTTAGGTTATGATCTTTTTATACTTGATATGATATTAGAAAGCCAATGCATCAGTTGGTATGTGACGTATTTTTAAGGGTAAAATCATAAAGATCAACTTCACTAATTACATTTTTTCATTTGGTAAGAATAGTGGGATTAGTGGGTTATTTAGTGGAATAATGGGATTAGTTAAGTTAGTGGGTTTGGTAGAATAAAAAAACATAAAGAAAAATTTTACTTCATCACTTTAGAGTTTGTTTAGAACTTGGTAGGCGAATGTGAAAGAAAAGAAAAAAGAAACTAAAAATATATATTTTTCTTTATTTAATTTTGTAAAAAAAAAAAAAAAAGAGAGAAAGAGAAGAAGTGATTGTATTTTTTTCTCTTACTTTTTATTTATTTTTTTTGTCTTTTCTTTCTCTTTAATAGAACCAAACAAAAAAATTTTTTTTTAATTATTTTCTTCTCCTTCCTCTTTTTCTCCTTTTCCAAATTTCAAACTGGCCGTTACCGACATCAAAACAGTTACGATCTGATGAGACCCTAAAAAGCCGCCCTGACAAAATAATATTATAGAGTCCCACATCGGGATTCCCAGGCTGTCTGTGTCAGAAATCCCATCTATAAAAGCAAAAGGAACAACAGCCTTAGCGGAGGCATCTTTGCGCTTTAGGGGGCAACGACGCAGCTAGTGAGGTTACTAAACGAGGCGCGTCAATTGATTGGCTGAGAACTGTTTCCAAACCCCACTCTTTGGACTGGGGTTCTGCCTTGAAAATTTACAAATTCCTCGGTGAAATTTTTGTCCTTATCTAATGCAGTTTCACAATCCACCTCATTTGTGTTTCCACAAAGCCCATAGTTTGGCTCTTGATCTGATTTGTGTAATAGACACGCAAATTCGTGGATTTTTCGTCCAACAAATTAGCTTTGGATCAAATTAACTTCTTGTGAATAATTAATATCATAATATTCTGATTCTCAAGTTGAGGTTTCTCGGATTAAGTGATTGTTGTTTGAATTAAGAGATTGTTGTTTGAATTTTGGTTTTGAGTTGATATTTTGGAGAATCTCATCTTTAAACTTAAACTAAATTACCCCTTATAATATTAAAATATTTGCCAAAAATAAATTGCAAAAAAGAAATGAAAAACTGTGGGGCTTCTACAAACTTTAAAATTCTAAGGATCAAAGTTATTTAAATTTAGACAGAACACATTCACTACTGATCCTAATTATGATGAGTTTTGTATATACATATATATCTAGCTGTATGCATGTAATTAATTAGATCTGTTGATAGTTCTTTGTCTTAGAGCCCAGTGCAGATTTTGGTTTTCATTTATACCAAGACGTTTATATTTATGTTGGCCTGCTCAAAAATAAAATAAAATAAAATAAATAAAATTTCCACCTCCCACAAAGCATAACAAGTGATTGATTCAGCCATTCTGATATGCACTTGGGCTTTGTAGCCATTATAGGAATGAACTGCACTGGATGAAAATTATTTTGAGAAATCGAAAATATTTTTTAAGTTTACATTGATAGGAAAAATAATAGTTGATTATAATGACAAGTGTAAGCTACACTTTTTATTTTATTTTATATATAAGTGTTTAGGATGAATTGATTAGGTTAGGTTTGAACTTTGGGTATTTTTTTCAGGTTCTTACACAAATAGGAAAGGAAAGAAAATAAAAAAAAAAAAAAAAAACAAAAGAGGGCAGAGGCTTTGACAGGGTCATGCACTGAATCGCTTCAAAGATAGTTATATTTTTAGCTCCCATAAGAAAACAGGTGCCGCGATTGAAGTATAAACTTGGTGAGTACCGAAATCGATTTTCTCGAGAACTAAACCCAATATAAGCTATGCACGTGTCTATTTATTATATTAAGATTAAGAGCCTAAGCATTCATAATAATCATGAGATATTAATTATTTTATATAGTCAGTATAAAAATAATTACCTCAACACAGTCCTGTTTAATACACATAATATGTACTTGTGCAAGAAGTTAGAACTATACCGTTCTCCATAGTGAAAATAGACTTATTAAAACTTTGTGCTATAGTCCTATTGATGGCGTGTTCAGTTCTCTCTAAGACTGTAAACTATAAGCTTATATTTTATAAGAATCAATGATATGATCTTTCGTATGTAAGTCGTACTCTATATACCAAATCATTTACTATATAGAATAAGAGACACTCATGCATAATTATTAAATAAATAATGCAAGACAAACATTATTCACACAAATTCTCATTAAAATTAAATAACTAATTTATTAATAAATACTAAAATCATTACACAAAACATGTGTTTTAATATAAATCTATGATGTTATGACCTCAAAGCTAAAAGCTAACTAAAATAAGAATAATTAAAATCGCGTGATGCTTAAAAAACATTTAACAATTTTTTTGAGATGGCACCACAATTTAAAATTACCCCACAAATCAGAAGCACGGAATAACTTCTCATCTCAACAACCAGGCATGGTGGTGTGTTAGTTGTGCACGCCCTAGTGTTGAAAAGATTTTGGTGGTGCAATGACGTTCCCACCAACAACAATGGGGTAGTTGGGATTTCAGAAAGCATTGTTATGATGATCAGGCTCGGCCTACATATTTGGGTTGTCCTACCTCGATCCGAATATGGTTGTCGTTTTATTATTAATTAATTATAAAAAAAAGTCATACAAGTTATAAAAAAAAAAAAACCAAAATTAGGGTTACCTTGTGCGTTCATAAAAAAAAAATTAAAATTAAAATGTAACATCGGTTAATCAGTTATGGTACTTTATAATTAGCACGATCCGATTCAAAGAAAACAACTTCTCTTTGTATTTTTTGAAGTAAATTATTAAAATTTTTCAACAAAATTTTGATAAAGTCTCATTTTTTATTAAATAAAAGGTCAATGATTAAATTTTTTTTACTTTTTATCCAACAAAACCTTCACAAAATAACAGGGATGGTAATTTCAATACATTTGGGATCTTCTCTCTTTTTTATATAGTTTGTATGTAAAACTTGAATTTAAAAAGATTCATTGAATCACTATATATATATATATATATATACATCCTATATAAGAAAAATATAATATTATAGACAAAATCAAACACAACCTTATTTCTTCTTCCGATCGAACCTTCTATGACTCCACTTCGATCTGTGGCAGGGCTCCAAATTAGACACACTCTCTCTCTATCTTTCTCTATATATTTATACTAACAAAGCAATTTATTACTTTTTGGGGTCTTTTGATCTGGTCGATGGATATTATAGTTATATCCTATTCAATTTTATTGGGCATAGAAAACCCACCGAATAAAAACCTATTCTCTATTATATTATTGGATAAGATGTACAATTGTGCAGAAAAAGTAGGTAAGACTCACAATCTATTATACAAAAAATTTAAAATTTTGGTTGCCTTGGCCCAGGGGTTGCCCAAGCCCCCTGGGCTTACCCAGGGCCGACCCTGATGAAAATGGTGGTGCTGACCGCAGTGGCGGTGACAATGAGATAAATACACAAAAATCAGAGGCAGCTGGCACCACATTGCAGAAATTAATATTGAAAAAATTGTAAAATAATTATTTGGATCAGCTTATAATTTGGCTTATTTAAGTAGGCAATGATTTATTTTTGCTATTTTTTTTATCTTTAGTAATAGAAAGTCAAAAGCATAAACTAAATAACAATAAAAATGCAGAAATTTGAATTTTGGTTGAATTGGTTACGAAAATGAAAAAAAATAAAGAAAAATGCTATTCTTCCAAAGAAAACTTGTATAAAATAATCCCATCAGAATAGAGTGACAGTGACATTTTTGTAACTAAAAGCCACCATGGTGGTTGTTTTGTTTATAATTGAATTACTCTCATTCCACCATTTTATTCTTGTGATAAATTTTATGTGAATTTTTGTTATTCGTTTACTTGAAAAAATGAGTAAGTAATTTGTTTTTCTTTCCCTTAACAAATCAAAAATCCAAACATGGAGTTAATAATTAGATAAGAAGGTATTCTTCTTTTATTCTTGCTCTTAATCTGTTTGCTCTTAATTAAAAAATTATAATTATTTTTGGTCTCCTCTCCAAACTTCAAACAGCCGACAGCAAAACAGTTACAATCTCATGTGACTGTAAAAAGCGGCCCCGACAAATAAGAGTCCCACATCGGGATTCCCATAAGGATCATGTCAGAACTACCATCTATAAAGAAAGGAAAGCTTTTGAAGGCATCTTTGCGCTTGGGGCAATGACGCAGCTAGTGAGACACTGACCGAGGCGCCTCAATTGCTGGTTGAAAACTATTTCCAAATCCCCTCTTCGGCCTTCGGTTCTGCCTTGGGCCATCGAGAATTTCTAGAAGGGCTCCCCTCTGAACAAGGGTAAAGCCCTACAATTCTCAGTTATAAATTTCATGGATTCCAATTTCAACCCAACAGTTTCTGAAGCACATCCCGAATCCCTGGATTTTCTTTCGCGAGCTTGGTGCAACTTTGCAGTCCAGACCTTCCAACCGGAGTTTCAAGACCGGCCACTCGTTCTCCAAGAAAATCCGATCAAAGTTTTCGAGAGTGACACTAAATCTGCTTTTCCAGTGAGTCTAATTACATATATATGCATATATCTATACGTTTGCAGTTGTAAGAAACTTTGATGTTGTAGAAGATGGAAAAGAGTATGAAGATGGAAGATGCAGATAGGTCTACACCACCATGGAAATCCAATGATGTCAAGGTAAGTGTTCTAATTGGTATTATATATATATCAAGTCACAAAGCCAAAGACAAAACTAACCATGAATTTTATTTGCTTTTCTTACTTAATTAGTCGTGGATATGGATGCAACAAGCCATGCACCCAGAATTGAACTACAACATCTGTTTCCGACAGAAATGGGTATGTTTGGGGTATGTTTGATACAAGGGGAAAGAGAAGGAAGAGAAGAGAAAATTCACTTTCTTTGTTTGGTTTCTAATTTAGGAGGGAAGGAAAGAGAAAGGGAAAGAGAGTTATTTTCTTCTCACTTTCCCTTCATTTTCTCTTTCATTTCCTCTCTCTTCCGATCCCTTTCCCTTCCACAAATGTCAAACGGTCTTAATCTAGCAATATGCGAATTAGTTTGTACATTATTTGTGTCTAGAGGAGATATAATAAGTTTCGAATGCAGTTTCCATGGAAGATAGGGACGCTAAGGCACGTATCGATTAAGAAATGGTGGAAAGAGATTAAGCAGAAGAGGAAGGATGATCAGAGGCTGCAACGAGCTGAAGTTCATGCAGCAATATCGGTAGCTGGTGTTGCTGCAGCCCTAGCCGCCATAGCGGCTGAGAGCTCGAAACACGATGAATTGAGCACCACCAAGGACTCCGCCGTGGCTTCTGCCGCCACCTTGGTTGCCGCCCAATGCGCGAAGGTGGCAGAAGCCATGGGAGCCAAGAGGGAGCAGCTTAGCAGTGTAATAAATTCAGCCATAACTGGCACAAGTGCTAGTGACATCCTAACTCTCACTGCTGCGGCTTCAACATGTAATCTCCTTTTTCCTCTTAACTATCTCATGCATGGCTGGCTCAAGAATTGAGTTGTAGGCCCTCAAACCCAAGCAAAACTCCATGATTCACGAGCCATAAGTTCATAACCACAGAAAAATGAAGAAATTTAAAACTAATATGTCTATATTTATAGGCCAGTTTGGTTACACTTTCAGTTCGTGTTTTTTGTTTTGTTCTAAAAAATTCACAGAAAAAAGCCTTTGGTAAAATGGTTCTGAAAACCGTTTTTGTTGAGACCGCATATGATAAATTAAACTTGTTTTTGATAAATATTTCAAAAAGCATCCTAGTTGTAAGAATCATAAAAAAATGTGCTTTCAGAGTTTCCGAAATTGTTTTCATACGAAACTAAAAATGATAGTGCATTTGGTAGTCCTATTTTTTTGTTTCCCAGAGCATAGAAAACGAGAATTTACTATTTTTTGCTTCCAAGAAGATGAAAAACGAAAACAAAACTATGACCAAACAGGTAGTGTTCTAGATTATCGCAATTTCACTGTCCTGAAAATTGATTAGAGGATCAACCAATGAATCACGCTCTTCTTAATTTATAGACTGGTTTAATTGCTTAGAAATTCTTTCAGCGTTATAAACTTAATAATTCACTTCTTGTTCATCTTGTTCTTTAGCATTGAGAGGAGCTGCGACGCTTATAGCAAGAACAGCATGCAAGAATAGATTAAACGGGAGTGCGCCGGTGTTGCCCACTGAGGAGAACAATGGTTCTGAATTTGATTTTGAGAAGTGCAGATCAATTCTTGCCAAGGGTGCCAAGCTCAACATCGAGACATCGGACGGTATGCATATGTAATTGAGATCATTCTTAATTGTAATTAAGTGGCTCGAAGAATACGTAATTGGATCTAGAATGCCAACTGATGCATGAAAGAGTGTAGAACAAAAGGATAAATAAGTTAGAATTGGTTGATTCACACAGAATACTAGAATAAGACATCAACTAGGTTACTTCACATAGAATAACAAAGCCGCAAGGAATACGAAAATACTCTTAATGTTATTGTTCAAAAACTGATAAGTCCGTAGTTTACTATGAATATTTATCTCTAGGACATCTTCAATCAGACCACCAAGTTTCATAGAACACTTAGCTAGTCACCTAGTGAGCAATTCCGTGACTCCTGCCAGCATAGGTTTGCAGAGAGTAAGTTGTACGTAGCCTTACTCTTGTGTGTGGCGAGACTATTTTCATGTAACAATCTTTGAAGTTTCTAGTTTTTTCATTTCATATTCATTTATGCTTGTTTTCTTTTTATTTCTTTTCCTACCATTTGGGAATAGGGAGGTGCATGTTGAGATCAGTATCTGTCATCCTAACCAATGAAGCCAAGGTCTGAATCTCATTACTATTTTCATGTTTTAATATATATTTTTCAATATTTTGGGAGTTATGCAATGACTATTATTTACAACTATACATTGTGGAGATGTTGGTTTGTGTATACCCTAAACTCAACCTTCAATTCTGAACTTTGATTTTATAGGTTATTCTTAAAATAAGGAAGCTCAATTTATTGAATGCCTTCGCCAGCAAGAAGGGAAGTATGTTTCTCTAACTATTTATTTTTATTCTTATTTCCCTTTTAATTTTAACGCTTCTACTTACTATGTTTTAGATTTGACCCTTCCAAATTGTATAGTATTAAGAGTCTTGTACACTGAGTTATTATTTACTTTTTATGTTTCATATAATTAAGATTTAGTCGATAGCATAGACAATTAACCTGATCTTAATTTTGAATTTTTTATAGGTATTGTACTAGACTTGCATGCGGAATTATATAAAGATTCAGAAGCTGATGAAACTGATACATGTTATCTTATTGTTTTGACGACAAAAGAAGGAATGATCAAGCTAGATATGATCGATGATTATCAGCAATACAAGATGTGGGCCATGACAATCAATCATATGCTAATGTTTTCTACTTCATTTACAAAGTACGAACTTTAATTTTACAAAAGTTAAAAGTAACTTCACTTTCATCTGTTTTATCAGCATATTTGTACTTTTATTAAGTAATTATGATGACTACGTTCATAATCTCATTTAAAGATCTATATTAATCCTTCCACGATCAAGAGACCGAATAAATTATTTCTTGATTATGCTAAACATAATTCAAGACAGCCATATAGTACTTAACAACATGCCATAACAAACCTTCCTTCTAAACTTGCTTGGAATTTGGCTTGGTGCTATGACTTGGCTTCTAAGGCTCCGTGTAGTAGAACTTTTTTTAAAGCTTTTTTAGCATGGTTTTTGTTTTTTTTTTTTTTTTTGTTTATAAGTCAAAAACGTTAAAATTTTTTTAATTTTTTTGCACTTTTATTTATTTATTTATTTATACTTGTCTTAACTTATAAAAGCAAAAAATTTAAAAAAATAAATCTAAATTTTTTATTTATAAACAAAAAAAAAAAGAAAACAAAACAAAACAAATGAAAAAACAAATGGGACTTAGCTGCCAAGTCATAGTACCAAAGTCTAACTGTTTCCAAGAGGAGGTGATATATCAAATAACACCTTCAAAAATTTATAATAGGGTTTCAAAGCCTAAGTGTTTTCAAAGACCCTTTTTAAAAATACTTTTCAAAAAGTCACATCTTGAAAACAATCTTAGTCATTCAATGTTTATGGTTCCTTAAAGAAAGTAAGATATCTAGTAGGGCTCTATAACCCTAAAGCTCTAAAAATTTAAAGGAAGTTTTTAGCCTATTTTCCAAATATGTTTTCAAAACTCATAATCTTAAAGGAGTTGGTCTCTCAATGGCTAATCTCTTAAAGGTGATGAGATACCTAACATACCTTTCATAACGTATACCAAAGTGGTTTCAAAAAATTTTCAAAGACAAGCTCACAAGAATTTTTTCCAATCCAAATTCCATCTCTAAGATTTTCAAAACAAGAACATTCCAACACTCTCTCAAGTCATTTCAAAAATCTCTTCCAAACTCCCTTAAGTTGTTTTTGAAAATACTCCAAGACTCTCTTGAGTTGTTTCAAAAATATTTTTAAAACTCCCTCAATTTATTTAAAAAACAATTTTAAAACTCTGTTGAGTTGTTTAAAAAACATTTCAAAACTCTTTTGAGTTGTTTCAAAAATATTCCAAGACTCCTTTGAGTTGCTTTCAAAAATTTCCATAACTTTTTCAAGTTGCTTAAAAAAAAGCACTTTCAAAAACATTTTGAAAACATTCGAGTTCAATTTCAAGAACTTTCCAAAGGCAAACTAAGTTCTATTTCAAAGACATTTTTAAAACAATCCAAGTCCTATTTCTAAGGCATTTTCAAAACATTCCAAATCTTATTCCAAGTGTGTTTTAAAAACTCTCCAAGTCCAATTCTAAGTCAAACTCTTTCAAGTTCAAGTTTCAAAAGAAATCTTTCAATACTTCCATGAGTCCATTTTCAATCATGCTCTAGCACAAATTACAATCAACCTGATTTTCGCCAAAATAAGATGCATAGGTAACTTAGAAAAAGCTAGATGCGGTCACCACATCTTTTAAATGGGCATCATGTCCTTCAAATGGACACTTTTCAAAAATACTACAAACCATCAGACTTTTAAAACTCACACCACTTGCTTGAACTACAAATGACTTGATTCTCACCAAATGAGACATGTAGGCAACCTTTAAATAGTTGCGGCCATAACTTTATTTTCAAGTCAAATACCTTTTTTCAAAATTCTTTCCCAAATCCAACAATCTTTCCAAAGTCTAGCTTCAAACCCTTTTCAAATCTTTCAAAAATCTTGTCAAAACTTGTATTATGCGTCATTCATCCAAAAAGTGATAACAAAACTCCTCTTGTAAAAGTCTAAAAGTGAATATAAAGTATGCATTAGTAATCGCTGATTCAAGTGAGTAAATTAAGGGTGAATAGACCCGTAGATACCAAAAGGGCGGGGTAGAGTAATGATTTTAGGATATCTTCTCTACACGTAACTAACTCCCAGATTATAAATTTTTATTTTGAAGACCAAAATTGGAGTCATATTTTCAAAAGAGCTTTAAAATACTTTCAAAAAGTTGCTAAAAATCTCTTTTTTAGAAACCTTCTTAAGAATGACGTTTTCAAAACAATTTTGAAAAACTTAAGTTTAATCTTCAAATTATACTTAGTTTTAGGTGACCTAGCACATCTTTAACTATGTTAGATGACGACTCCCAATTTTTTCAAAAAGCCCTTAGTCAAACCAAGTTTTCAAATTCAAACTCCTGTCGCATTTGTTCTTTTGGGAGGACAAGTTCCAATAAAGAGAGTACCGTGCTTTTCTTGAGTCAAGAGGGCTATGGTAAAAACCGGGGCGCAACACACGTATTAAAATTTTTACGTATTATACTTTACAAAAAAAAAACTCAATTAAAAACTATGATGTAATCTAATATAATTTTAGCACCTTATTAATTTTGTGAGGGAATATTCCACGGCCCAACCCAACGGATGAAGCCCAATATACGCGGATTAAAGTCTGGGCTGCGTGGCGGCCCAGAATCAGAATTAAGAAACGGGCCGACCCTGACCACCGACTTTCTCCTCGCCATGGCCCAAACCACTGAAAGCGAACCCAAACCGCTAGCGGTCTTCGAGCATTAAATGCAGAGTTGACCCGCATTAAATGCGTGGGTGGCTGCCCACGCAACGTCGACGTGCATGCCCGGTCAGCCGAAATCCCCAGCGGCGTTGCGCCAGACCTTGTAAATTGTCAGGCGGCGTCAATGATGGAGCCTACCCTGTAGGCCATGAGTGCCTGCTTGTAGGACAAAGCCGAGCACACTATAAGTACCCAAGGTGTCAAGGACCAGGTATGGACAATTAACTCAGAACATTCACAACTCTCATTGATTCCCATTACGATTAAGCTTGCTAACTTAATCTTCGGAGTGTGCTCGGCCCTTCAAGGGTCGACCCATTCTAACCATCCTCTTTTGCAATGAGTTTGTATTCATTCATTTGAGCCTAAGTGTTCGGGTCAGCCTTCCCGAAAAATCCCACTTACAATTGGCGCCGTCTGTGAGAAGGCTTAGAAAAACCATGAGTCTAAACAACTAGAGATATAGGAGAAAGAACCACGACGGGAGAAGCGTCAGAGCCTCCTCCAATAAAGATCAGACCGATTCGGCGCACTGCCAATCTACACTAGTAGGTTGGCAGAGAAGGAGAACACTAAGGTCGGAGATACGAATGCCCGCTGAAAGCCACCAGGAAACACCGAATGAAATGCGGAGGGATACGGGCTATGTCAGGGACAGAAACTTCCACAGAAACCACCCTCGGAACCTTGCCCCGTCGCCCTCTAGTGGGCGGATCCTGAGTAAGGATATACTCTATGCGGCGGAGAGGGAAATTCGGCGGCGCGGGGAAGAGATAGCCTACCTCACCTCCCAAGTTCGGGTCATGAGGGAGGTGTTCTCTGGAGGAAATAGGCACGGGAGGAAAAGGTCCCCTGATCAGGAGCAGGTTACTGGCAACAGGAATGATCCAGCGCTGCGGGTAAGAGGGAGTTACACCCCTAGTACCGGGTGTTGTGACAACAGGCGCACAGATTGGCGGAGGGGAAGGAGCGAAACCCCGCCAAATAATAACCTTGCTGAAAGAGATCGGCAGAGAGAGGACTGGGAGAAATGGTATAACGAAAAACAGAAGGATAGGAAGCAGCAAACTAAGGAGCGCATGGTCCATGACCTGATGAAAAAGGCCCTAGATCAAATTGCATCCTCGCCATTCACAGAGGAGATCGAGTCCCACCCAATTCCTCGAAAATTCACCCCACCAAAGTTCACCCTCTATGACGGAAAGATCGACCCAATTAACCATGTTCGACATTACAAATAGCTTATGGTAGTGTGGTGCGGTGACCAGATGCTGATGGGTCGAATCTTTCCCTCCAGCCTAGGAAGTGTGGCTTTACGGTGGTTTGATAAATTGCCACTTAAGTCCGTTTCTAGCTGGAGGCAACTTACCGAGCTATTTGCAGCTCATTTCATAGCAAACAGTTTGCAGCCAAAGGAGATTAATTTCTTGCTGACATTGCGAAAAGAGGAAGGGAAAGGATTGCGAGCATACGCCCGACGGTACTGGGAGGCTTACAACGAAATTGACGAGTGCAGTGAGCAATTGGCTGTGACCCAGTTCAAGATCGGCTTTCCCAAGGAGCACCATTTGCGACAATCCTTGATGAAGAAACCAGCCCTCACCATACAGGAACTGATGCTGAGGATCGAGCGCTATGCGCGGTTGGATGAAGACACGCCCCAGCCAGCATCGGCCAAGGTCGGCGTTGTTGTAGAGAAGGCAAATAAGAAGGATGTCAATAAACCCCGATCAGAAGATGGCAACAGGGGAAAAAGGATAACAGAGGGGGTCTATACAGTCTTTAAAGACCCCATTTATAAGATATTGCCCCAGATCCGCGACAAGCCATTTTTTAAGTGGCCACCAAGGTTAGGAGGAGACCCCGCAACCCGAGACCAGAAGAGGTTATGTTCCTACCACCGCGAGAAGGGGCATAAAACGAAGCAATGTCGGCATCTCAAAACCCATTTGGAAGATTTGGCCAAGGCTGGCCATCTCGACCAGTTTATTGATCAGGAAAAGACGAAGAAGGAGGCCGAGCAACCTCGGGTGGAGGACGCAACCCAGAAGGAAACAGAGGTAAGGCCGGTCCGGGTAATCAATGTGTTGCACGGTTTGGCTGAATCAGGAATCGTCGACCCACATAGATATCGAGCCGAGATGCAAAAGGCTGCACACTTGAGGGAAGTAATGCAGATACAACCACCTAGCAAGAAAACCAAGATCGGCAACGGCTATATGCCTATTGCCTTCACTGACGAAGATCTCGTCGGAGTGCAGACTCCTTATAATGACGCCTTGGTGGTCACGTTAAGAATGGCGGACTATGACGTTAAAAGATTGCTCATTGACCAAGGGAGTTCATCTGAAGTTATGTACTACAGCCTGTTCAAGAAACTGGAACTTAAGGAGTCCGACCTCTAGCCATCACTTAACCCATTGGTCGGATTCAGCTCGGATCCCGTTTGGCCCATGGGGAAGGTAATGATTCCTGTAACAGCCGGAGGAATCACATTGCAAATTGAATTCCTGGTGGTTAACGTACCCTCCCCCTACAATGCCATCATGGGACGAACCTGGTTATACCTCATGAAGGCCGTTCCTTCTTCCTACCATCAATTACTTCGATTTCTGACCTCTGCTGGAGTTGGGGAAATCAGGGGAGACCAAGTAACTACCAAACAATGTTTCCTAACAGCATGTGCGACAAAGACAAAGCCTGAGAAAGTGCAGATGATAGAGTTGCATGAAGACACCCCTACTATCGATGATGTGGGACAGACACTTGAGAACAAAGCTGTGGAGGACCTGAAGAAGATATACATTGATCAATAGGGAGACAAATACTTCGTCATTGGCACCTCTTTGTCCAAACAAGAGGAAAAATCCCTGATCGAGTTGTTGACAAACTTCCTGAAAGTGTTCTCCTGGACCCCTTATGACATGCCTGGGATCGGCGCCGATGTCGTTTGTCATCGGCTGAATGTTAACCCAAGTTGCCGACATGTTGTCCAGAAGGGGAGAAGGGCGGCTACCCAGCATGTGGACGCTGTCTTGGAGGAAACAGAGAAGCTTTTAGAAGCTGGGGCAATTCGGGAGATCAACTACCCAAGCTGGTTATCAAATACAGTGGTCGTAAAAAAGAAGGACAGCAAGTGGAGGGTCTGTGTGGACTTCACTAATCTCAACAAGGCATGCCCCAAGGATCCATTCCTTCTCCCAAAAATTGACCAGTTTGTGGATACAACCGCCAGCTTTGGGAGGATGAGTTTTTTGGATGCTTACCAAGGATACCACCAGATCCCACTCCACCCCAACGACCAAGAAAAAACAGCCTTCATCACTCCAAGGGGTATCTACTGCTACAGGGTTATGCCCTTTGGTCTGAAGAACGCCAGAGCCACGTATCAGCGATTGGTCACAAAGATGTTCAAGACGCAGCTCGGCAGAACTGTCGAGGTCTACATCGATGACATGGTGGTAAAAAGCAAACTGAGCGACACCCACTTAGCAGATCTAAAAGTGATGCTCTGCATCTTAAAGGAGTACAAAATGAGGCTAAATGCTTTAAAATGTGTCTTCGGTGTTAGCTCGGGCAAATTTCTGGGGTTCTTGGTCACGCATCGGGGCATTGAAGTAGATCCACTGCAGATCAATGAGATCCAGAGAATCCATGCCCCGAAAAATGCCAAAGAAGTACAGAAACTAACTGGAATGGCCGCAGCACTCAACAGGTTCATCAGCCGCTCATCGGATAGGTGCCGACCGTTCTTCCAGCTCCTCAAAAAACAAGAACGGTTCGAATGGACCCCAGAATGTGACTCTGCCCTTGTCGATCTAAAGAAATATTTGACCCAACCACCCTTGCTCTCCACCCCCTTCAGTACGAGGAACTCTTCCTCTACCTCGCAGTATCGGACCATGCGGTCAGCGCCATCCTACTCAGACAAGAAAACTGGTAACAGTTACCAGTCTACTATGTCAGCACAACCCTCTTTGAAGCAAAGAGTAGGTACCTACCCCTTGAAAAGTTAGCACTGGCACTGGTCGTAGTATCCTGTAAATTGGTGCATGACTTCAGAACTCACACCATTAATGTCCTCACTAACCACCAGCTCAAACCTCTTCTAAGGATGGCCGACTTCTCTGGAAGATTGGCAAAATGGGTCGTGGAACTAGGGAAATTTGATTTCAAGTTTCAACCCAGATCGGCAGTAAAAGGGTAGGTTCTTGCAGATTTTGTTGCCGAATTCTCCGTTGAGCTGCCGCCAGAAGTAGAACAAACCCCAGTAACTGCCCAACCACACAACGAATTCCCCCTGGATCTTTGGGAAACAACTGATCATTGGCAACTCTACGTGGAAGGAGCTTCTAATAACCGGGGGGCAGGATCATGCATTGTACTCATCACACCAGACGGGCTAACCATCGAATAAGCCATCAAGCTCGAATTCAATGCCTCCAACAATGAGTCTGAATACGAGGCCGTGCTCGTCGGAATACGTTGAGCCATTGAACTTTGGATTCTTGAGATCGTTATCTATTCAAACTCTCTGCTTGTTGTAAACCAAATTACAGGAGAATACGCAGCAAAGAACGATAGAATGATGCAGTACCTAGCAAAAGCCAAGGAATTGCTCGGCCAATTCAAAAGCTACAAGCTTCGATAGATCAGCCGAGACAACAACTCACATGCGAACACTTTGGCAACCTTAGCCACGGCTCTGAAGTCTGGATCAAAAAGGACGATCAATGTGGAAACCCTTGCCAAACCCAGCATCTTTCAAGAGGAAGAGGAAGCTCTAACAGCAGAACAACTGGGACCATCATGGATGGATCCAATCATCTCTTACCTCGACAAAGACGAACTACCAGAAGATAAAGCTAAAGCTCGACGAATCAAACATACATCTCTGAGATATTGGCTGTCACCAAGTAAGGAGCTTTACAAGCATTCCTTTACAGGCCCATATTTGCACTGCGTCCATCCGAACCAAGTATATGGCGTCTTGTTCGAAATCCATGAGGGGATATGTGACAGCCATGTCGGCAGAAGATCAATAGCACACCGAGCCATTTCACAGGGATACTGGTGGCCTTACATGCAGAAAGATGCAGCCCAGTACGTCCTAAAATGTGACAAGTGTCAGAGGTTTTCCCTCATCATCCACCAGCCAGCTGAAGATCTCACAACCATCACCAGTCCGTAGCCTTTTGCCCAATGGGGATTGGACATTGTCGGACCTCTGCCCCGAGCTCCAAGCAACAAAAGGTTCCTCATCGTAGCGACTGACTACTTTACCAAATGGGTAGAAGCAGAGCCTTTGTCAACCATCTGGGAAGTCGATGCCAAAAGGTTCGTGTGGAAGAGCATAGTTACGAGATTCGGGTTGCCCCGTGCCATTGTTTCAGATAACGGCACCCTGTTCGATGGCAATATGTTCAGATCATTTTGCGAAGGATTGAGGATCAGAAACTATTACTCGACGCCAGCCTACCCCCAATGCAACGGGCAAGTCGAGATTTCAAAATAAACTATGCTTAACGGAGTCAAAAAACGACTGGAGAAGGCCAAAGGGAAGTGGACGAAGGAGCTACCCAACGTTCTGTGGTCCTATAGAACAACCCCAAGGAGGTCTACCGGGGAAACCCCGTTCTCCTTGGCATACGGGGTGGAAGCAATCATCCCTTTGGAGGTCAGACTACTAACTATAAGATCGACAGCTTTCAACTTGGGTCTCAACGACCAGGCGATTGCAAAAGACCTTGATCTTGTCGAAGAAAGAAGGGAGGCGGCCCAAACTGGGAAGGCCCTTACAGAGTGACGTCTTAGGTCAGTATCGGCGCATACAGATTGGAGACTATTGAAGAAGGAAGACAATCGCCACGACCCTGGAATGCAAGCAACTTGAAGAAATTTTACCAGTAGTGCAAAGCTTCGTAACAGTTCATCAAATGTTTAAAGCTTTTTTGAAGAATCAATGAAAATGAAGTTGTTCAAACAAACATACTTCGGACACTCTGTGAACTCACAAAAACCAAGTGTAAAAACTTGGTTCTGTCTAAGTTGGATAGGTTGGCCAAAGAAGGCCAAAATAAAAACCAAGTGTAAAAACTTGGTCTTGTCCAAGTTGGACAGGTCAGCCAAAGAAGGCCAAAACAAAAACCAAATGTAAAAACTTGGTCCTGTCCAAGTTGGATAGGTTGGCCAAAGAAGGCCAAACTAAAAACCAAGTGTAAAAACTTGGTCCTGTTCAAGTTAGACAAGTCGGCCAAAGAAGGCCAAAATAAAAACCAAGTGTAAAAACTTGGTCCTATCCAAGTTGGACAGGTTGGCCAAAGAAGGCTAAAACAAAAACCAAATGTAAAAACCTGTTCCTGTCCAACTTGGACAGGTCGGCCAATGAAGTCCACAACAAAAACCAAGACAGATTCAGTAATAAACGTCAAGATAAGAGACAAAACGAACTTTTTTATTAAAAGCATTGATGGTTACAAAAACAGCTCAGAAAGAAAAAGAAACATTTATGCCGACTTCTCCCTCGGCTGCGAAGTTGCCTCCGGCAAACCACCAACAATCTCTTCCATGTCCTTAGGTGGTTCGACAGCGGCCTTCACTTTTTTAGCCCCCTCCTTCTCAGCAGCAGCTTTTTCAGCCACGGCCTTTAAGTTAAGCTCTCGTTTGTACTAGGCATTAGCAAGCACTTTCTTCGAGCAAACGACGTCGTCTTCAATGGTGTCGAAGAAGTCCGGGCAAAGACCCCAAACGTTAGAGGCCTTATCCACTTCTGCAACGACAAGGGCACCGTTCTAACCCCGTCAGAATATGGAGCGACTGAGGTCCATCATCTCTTGGGCCAATCGATTGGCCCCTCTTTCTTCACCCCTCTTCAGTGCGGCCTCTTCTTTCACCTTTAGCTTGGTCACTTTGGTATTAAGAGCCTCGACCTCTGCATTGGCCTTATGCAGATCTACGGACTGCACATTGAACTTCTTTTCGAGATCGGTCAGTTCTTTGTCTCTCCTCTCAAAATTGGCCTTCATCAACAGAAGCTCGGCGGAAGCCTGTTCGGCCTGCTTCTTGAAGGTAATTCGATCCTTATTGGCACCGATCCATTCCTCCTTTAGTCGGCCGTGCTCTTCAATAAGTTCCTGGTGCACCTCGGCAAGCTTCTGGAAGCGGGTCATCGCTTCCAAGGAATTCAGGCAACCCTAAAAAAGAGAAAGTCGTGTTAAAACAATTGATTAGAAAAGGCCTTGAAACGGAAAAGGTCGAATGACGACTTACCAGTAGTGAATCATGGAAGGCTCCCATAAAAACAGCCGCATCATTGGCCTCGCCCAACTTTACCATATCTTTTTTCTGGAGAACGCTCTTCATGACGCCGAAGGCTACCTCGGCCTGCTCGATCATCGAATCAGTTGTCGAGAGAGGTTGGCCTAGAATATCAGGCGTAATGGTCACAGTTTCACCGACCTCGTCCACTATGCCTTTTCCTTTCTGCTTTTTGGGCGCTGGAGTCGGTAAGGTATCCTCGGGCCTCCTTTTCTTCTGTTGCCGAGTCTCTGGCCTCTGTTGCACGGGAGGGGCTTCCTCCACAGGAGTTATCACCAGCTCAGTTGGAGGAGTTTCGGTGGAAGTGGTGGCGGCCAACCTCAGCGGCTTACCGGCAGCGGCAAACATTCTTTCCCTCAGACTCATGCTGACCTCTGCGTCAGGGGATGGGGTAGAATCCCGTGTTCTCGTTGGAATCTTAACTCGGCCGTCGGGAACAGTGTACGACGATGAACTTGATGCTGAGCTGTGGGACTTGGATCGCGCTTTGTGTCGTTTTTCACCAACTGGCTCCGATGGAGGAGCAACCGCGACTGTCACACCCGTAGGACTGTGCGCCCTTTCGATCGCAATGCCGGTAGGGATCTCCTCGAAATCTCCCTTGGCACCTTCCTTTGCCAACCTCGTGAGGGTACTCTGGGGAACACCCGTCTTGGCAGTAAAGGTCGAATATTGCAGCGGGTAGGAGAGCAAAATGTATGCAGCTCGAGCGACGTATCTTAGTCGACCCTCGCCGACGTAGTTCAGAACATTGTTGAGGTCGTCAGAATTGACTAACCAGTCACGTGCTTTCGACTGCTTCCCCGTGTCTGCAAAAATTCTAGAGTCAAGATTTGATGCACATCAAAATTTAAAATGATGCACAGTATGAAAGATCGGCATCAAACCTAGTTCAACGGGCTCTCTAGGGCATCGAATCGCCGGTTTATCCTTCTTAGGAACGTTGCCAAACTCCCATGGACCGGTTACCCAAACCCTAACGTCGTCGACGCCCTTCCCTGAGGAAGGCAGACACTTCACTAATTCTAAGGACTTCTTTACGGCCCGGAGGTAGACTTTGTAACTACCTCCGACTTTACAAAGAGTGTAGCAGTAGTCCAGTTCGGCGAGGCCCAGGTCCACACCCAGGCGCTGATTTATTTCAAGCATGCCGAAACAGATCCTATACACGTTTGATGCTAACTGGGAGGGCGATACTTTATTTTTTACTATGAATTTATGAAGAAGAGGGTGTAGGAGAAACCTAAGTCCCCCCTTTACGATGGCAATGACTGAGAATAGCACCCCCTTTTCGGTTTTGCCCATACGGTAGTCATTGGGATCGACTAGCTCTAAGCCGATCTCGTCTGGGATGTCAAACCTTGCCCTGAACGAAGCAAGGGCCGACGGGCTATCTAGCATTTTACGAAGATGGGATGCCATCAGGGGACAGCTGTCAAAACGCAGAAAATACAGTAAAGAGCAAAAGAGTTACGGACTCGAAAAACACTTACAGTGGTGAGTGCCGAAACAGCCGACGCACACGCTACTCAAAAGGCAAGGAAGAACCAAGTATTTTTCGACTGAATAGGGCATTACTGTTTTATACACACCAGAGCCGTCGGTTCATGCGCGGGAAAACGGCGTTAATCATAACGCTCTGCCGAAGTGTCACATCGGTCGTCGATTCAATAATGCCCTATCAATGAATCTTTTAAAGTCCCCGCCATCCATGCAACACGGCGACCGTTCCAGCCCTTGGCCGTTTCGGGAGCCAAAACGACACAAAGGCTGGGGGGCAATTGTGGGGGAATATTCCACGGCCCAACCCAATGGATGAAGCCCAATATACGCGGATTAAAGTCTGGGCTGCGTAGTGGCCCAGGATCAGAATTAAGAAATGGGCCGACCCTGACTGCCGACCTTCTCCTCGCCATGGCCCAAACCGCTAGCAGTCTTCGAGCATTAAATGCAGAGTTGACCTGCATTAAATGCTTGGGTGGCTGCCCACGCAACGTCGACGTGCATGTCCGGTTAGCCAGAATCTCCAGCGGCGATGCGCCAGACCTTGTAAGTCGTCAGGCGGCGTCAATGATGGAGCCTACCTTGCAGGCCATGAGTGCCTGCTTGTAGGACAAAATCGAGCACACTATAAGTACCCAAGGTGTCAAGGGCCTGGTATGGACAATTAACTCAGAACATTCACAACTCTTATTGATTCCCATTACGATTAAGCTTGCTAACTTAATCTTCGGAGTGTGCTCGGCCCTTCAAGGGTCGACCCATTCTAACCATCCTCTTTTGCAGGGAGTTTAGATTCATTCATTTGGGCCTGAATGTTCGGCCCAGCCTTCCCGAAAAATCTCACTTACAAATTTTATACTTAATATATATTTATAATAGCACAATTACTGATCGTTAAATTCATTTGACTTTTTTCAATTGTACATATATATTTGTGATATTTTTTTTAATAGCTGACATGTTTAAATTATTAAATATATTTTTTCATAACTTCTTATTAATGGTCAAAATATTAAATTAAAAATTAAAATTAATCAATTAACATATTCTTATATCAAGTATTGAAACAATAAAATTAAAAAAAATAAAATTTATTTATCTAGCACTTTAATTTAGCTATTTGTTAATAATATATCTTAAAAAGTGATAAATATATGAGACATAAATACTACCTACTAACATGTACAAAAGAATTTGCTTATAAATATTACTGTACTTTTTACCTCAACTTTTAACTAATGTTCGTGTGATATCCATATAATTATGTGTTCATATTTTTGAGATTCTCGTATTTGTATGCCCTTTTTTTTAATAAAAATTATATTAAATCTGTTCGTATTATGTACCGTTCTTTTTTGTATTTTACTAACTATGTCTCTGACTACTAATAATGATGCCAACTTTCAGCCTATATAAAAAGGTTTCAAGCTCGCTCTTATCATGAAAGTAGCCTATGGCTGTACTCCCGGAACACTCCGGGATGGAGAAGTATCATACGAAATATTGGAAAATGTCGGGAATGGCCGGAAAATACTACAATAGTAATCGGAACGGAACTGGTGTCATTGTATACCGTTTTCTTGCTGGACCGATACGTTTGGTGCCGTACCGGATGGTACGGAACAGTATTAACAACCATGCTCAAAACACTGTATGGGAAAGACAATATTTCAGGAGAAGAATAAATATTCATTAGCAATTTTTTGTATTCTGTAATTACGTATATACAGAGTTAAAGCAGTAACTACCCTCTTAGTGGGTAGTTACTTGAATTTGTTGGCAATGTTTCTTAGTTCCTCCTTCACTCTAAATGTAGTGCAAAAACCTTCTTGTCAATTTCCATGGTGTACATGGCTTGATTTTTGCCTTTGTTCATATGAATCTGTAGGATCAGGAGTTCATGCTTTGATGGTAGCATTACCTAGGTAGCTTCTGCTTTTCATGTGGTAGAGTTGGAGACTAGAGATATTGGCACTTGCGAAAATTTCTTGGTAATCTTGTTGGTGGATCTCTATGTCATTTGAATTGGCCATTTGAAATTCAGCTCTGATATTATGTTAAGAATCTATATGCTTAATTGAATCCTAAAAACGAACTTACAAAGAGAGGGTTGCTCAAGAGTCTATATGAAAGTGATGGCATTCATACATATCCAAGGGATGTGTGACCTTGCTTGCATTTATTACTCAACTCAATCTGCTTGGGATACTATGAGAGCTGAACAACCTAGAGTTTGCAGGGTGGAGAATTGTTTGGTTTTGCAGCACTAAAATATCCTTCAATGTGCTTTCAATTTTTGATGTTATGTAAAGCGAGACTAGCAAGAAGAGATAGATTGCTAGAATAGGGTATGAAAGTTGAAGTAGAGTGTCCTCTATGCAATGGATTTGAAAATCTAAATGGTACTTCTTTTTTTTTGCCACTAATTACTATGCAATTGTATGGAAAGCCATACTCTAAAATTCAGAACCGACTTGGGTCGTAGCAGTCAGACAGAGGCTTGGGCGCCCTATAAAAATATATTATCAAAAAAATAAGTTTGTTCGTGAATGCAACAAGAAAACTATCTCTTGTAGTGAACGATAGATCCAACAATTTCGCTAGGAAATCAAAATGGAGTAATCTTACTTATAACATTAATCTCATATTTTATATAAAGGGTTTAATAAAAAATTTTAATGCTAGTCATAGTTCACATTACTCATATCTACATATATCTAGTGGCTCTATGCTCTTATAATATAAAATAATTTTTTTATCAATGAAGTCTTCACCATTCTTTTCAAAAGGTGAGAGAGGAACAGAGAATAAAAAGGAGCATTTTTAAGGTTTCTTTAATTGGGTCGCCTCATGTTTTCCTTAACCTAATTAAGATGTCACGGTGGAAATTCCGAACATCATTTTTTTTGCTATTGATGTTACGACCTTAAAGTTAAAAGCCAACTAGAATAAGAATGAGTAAAATCACGTGAAACTTCAAAAACGCTAAATAATTTTTCTGAGATCAGAAACCATAATTTAAAATTGCCACACAAATCAGGAAGCACGGAATAACTTCTGATCTCAACAACCGCACATATCGTGGTGTGTTAGTTGTGCACGCCGGTGTTGAAAAGATTTTGGTGATGCAATGAAGTTCCCACCAACAACAATGGGGTAGTTGGGATTTCAACTCTATTTCAGAAAGCATTGTCATGATGATGGTGGTGCCGGCCGCGGAGGCAGTGACAGTGAGATAAATACACAAAAATCAAAGGTAGCTGGCACCACATTGCAGAAATTAATATTGAAAAAATTGTGAAATAATTATTTGGATCAGCTTATAATTTAGCTTATTTAAGTAGGCAATGATTTTTTTTTGCTATTTTTTTTAATCTTTAGTAATAGAAAGTCGAAAGCATAAATTAAAAGACAATAAAAATGTAGAAATTTGAATTTTGGTTGAATTGGTTACGAAAAAGAAAAAAAAAAGAAAAAAGAAAAATGCTATTCTTCTAGAAAAAACTTGTACAAAAAAATTTCACCAGAATAAAGTGATTGTGACTTTTTTGTGATTAAGAGCCGACATGGTAGGTATTTTCTTTTTAATTGAATAACTCTCATTCCACCATTTCATTCTGATGAAAAATTTTATATGAATTTTGTGTTATTTGTTTACCTAAAAAAATAAATTAGTATTTTGTTTTTCTTTCCTTGACAAATAAAAAATCCAAACATAGAGTTAATAATTAGATAAGAAGGTATTCTTCTTTTATTCTTGCTCTTAATCTGTCTGCTTTTAATTAAAAAATTATAATTTCTTTTTTTCCCCTTCCCAAATTCCAAACAGTCGACATCAAAACAGTTACAATCTTGTGGGACTGTAAAAAGCGGCCCTCACAAAATACTAATAAGAGTACAACATCAGGATTCCCACATGGATTGTGTCAGAACTTCCAGCTAATTTTCCTGACACAGCTTTTTTTTTAAGTTTATTTCCAAACTGAGTGCTGATTCAATTTAATTCAACATCCCAGATTGAGAGTCATTTCGAAAGCTTTTTTAATAAAAATGCTTTTTGAAATGGCATTTTTACAAGGATTTTTCCTTTAACAAATAACAAGTAAAAACAAAAATACTAAGTGTATGAAAATACACCACATAAAAATGCTATTTCAATTAGTGTTCTTGTTATAAACACGCTATTACAATTAGCGTTTTTTCTATGTTAAAAAAGCCAATTGAAATGGTGTTTTTTTTTGGGGAAAAAACACCACTTCAATTGGGGTTTATATAAGGAAATCAGCCTCGCTTTATCATCTGTGAAGCAGATGAACTAACTTGCAATAACTTCTAAACTGGGATCCCGATTGACGTGTCGTCAACTTTCACAAATCACTCGTGTCATATCAGCGCCTCCTATCAAGTTTTGCACTCCCCAGAGCCTTCGACCTCATTTCCCTACCCCAACGGGCTAGTTGGCCAAACTTTGAAAACCTAAGTTTCGAAATTTCAAAACTTTGCATAACTTCTAAACCGGGATCCCGATTGACATGCCGTCAACTCCCACATGTCACTCGTGTCACATCGGTGTCTCCCGTTAAGTTTCGCACTCCCCGAACCCTTCCTCCCCATTTCAGTACCCTAACGGCCGAGTTGGCTAAACTTTGAAAACCTAAGTTTTGAAATTTCAAAACTTTGCATAATTTTCAAACCAAGACCTCGATTGACGTGCCATTAACTCCCACACGTCACTAGTGTCACACTGATGCCTCCTGTCAAGTTTCACACTTTTGGACCCTTCCTCCCTATTTCGGTACCCCAACGGCCAAGTTGGCCAAACTCTAAAAATCTAAGTTCTGAAATTTCAAAACTTTGCATAACTTTCCAACTGAGACACCAATTAACATGTCGTCAACTCCCACAAGTCACTCGTGTCACACCGGTGCCTTCCGTCAAGTTTCGCACTGTCCGGACTCTTCCTCCCCATTTTAGTACCCCAATGGCCAAGTTGACCAAATTCCAAAAACCTAAGTTTTGAAATTCCAAAACTTTGTATAACTTTCAAACCGGGACATCGATTGACGTGCCGTCAACTCCCACATGTTACTCGTGTCATACCAGTGCCTCCCATTAAGTTTTGCACTCCTCGACCCTTTCTCTCACTTTCGGTACCGCAACGGTCGAGTTGGCCAAACTCCAAAAATCTAAGTTTCAAAATTTCAAAACTTTGCATAACTTCCAAACTGGGGCACTGATTGACGTGCCGTCAACTCTTACAAGTCACTTGTGTCACACTAGTGCCTCCTATCAAGTTTTGCACTCCTCGGACCCTTCCACCCCATTTCAGTACCCCAACGGTCGAGTTGAATAACATGAATATATATGACATAAAATAGAAAATGACAAATATGACCCAAACCAAACTCACACATATATTACATGAAAACATAATAATTTATTTTAAATCATACTGAACCAAAAACTGAAACAAGTTTTAGGGACCATATTCATAATAACATAATGGTTTGCCAGCAACGTTAAGGCTACTAGGTAGATAGTTAACAAAGTCATCGGGACCTTCTTTTTTTGAAAAGTCTGAAAATTCTGGGTCAAAAACTAGCAACGGATTTTCAATAATTTTTATTAATCGTTGTGTTGAATCAACACATTCTTTTTTCACATGTTCTGTAAAATGATATCTATCCAACCATCATTGCATTTAATCAATCTCACGTTCGAGTACTTTCATGACCTTGCTGTAAGATGACATGCCGAACAACTTAGCTGAATGGGCTTTTAGGACACCCAGGCCATGTCATTGGCAATACATCTCTTGTTCACATCATTTATCGAGCAAGTCTTCCCACGGCAACTTATACATTGGTTGTTAGTCACCCCACGGGGTGGACGTAAGGATGCATCACTAATGAAGATGTGACTGACTAGATCTATCGTATCGTGCAGTAGGATAGGTTTGTTAAGAAAGTAATGCTTTCGCCTATAGCATTTTTTGCCAACTGGATTCATGTATGTATGCACTATATAGATGGCTGAGGATTGGTTTTCATCCATATCGCCACTTGAAACCGAACGACTGGACGATGCCGTAAATAATCCTTTTCAATTCGACATCTTTGGAAGTATGGTTTAACAATTCTTCACTTAATTACACGACACGTATATAGGCAATACGGTATAATGCATTAGTAAAGGGTTCACGTGAATTCATTGGGTTACAGAACAAGCTTTTTGTGTAGCCTTCACGTGAAGACTCAAGGACAAGCCAGGCTTTAGCATTGACATGACATCTTAGAATAACCTTCACATGAAGACCCGAGGATAAGCCAAGCTTTAGCATTGACATGACACCTCAGAACAAAGGCTGACATACAAGTTGAATTATACTTTATTTATATTGTAATAATATTTTTTTACAAAAACCCTAATATGAAATTACTTCTCCATAACAAGCCCTATAGTATACAAAAAAACAAAGAAAAACTAAGTACCCTAACTACTATACAGGACTTCTTATACCACATCGAGGTGGCCTCCTATCTCTCGTTGGCCTACGACTCTTATAAACACGTGTGATCTGACGTAGTCTCTGTGGTTGTGGTTGTGGTTGTGGCTCTGCCTCTGCCTGCGTGATCTATGAAGCCTCTTAAGATGGCCCTTCTGGGTATGATGGTGGATATGGAGGTGCATACTAGGACGACATGGCAGATGAAATGCGACCCTCTGTATACATGAAAGGCGTTTTGATACGCTATCTTGATGCTAACAATGGGTCCACATATACATCAAAATCCTCGTCATCGCATAGTGTCTAGTACCCAGATCCTTGGTCATACGCAATAGGGTGCTAAAGTGGTAGGAGACTGTGTGACACAGGAGGGGGAGTGGCTGGACCTACTGGCCATGCAATTCGCTCATGCTCATGTAATACATGAAGTGATATGGTACACAGGTGATTACATCATAAAATTATAATTATAGACCTTTAATTCGCACATTGTTAGATTTAGATTAGTGTTAATTTTCTTATTTTAGTTAGATATGTGTTTGATTATTTTTTTGTGTGTTTTATAGGTTATAGAAGCTAATAAAGGCAAAAATACGCAAGAATGATCAAAGCGGGTTCAAAACAAATAAACCGGTGATGAGAAGTCTCAATTGTCTAGGTATTTGGGCCATAAATTTTTACTTTAATGTCCGATTGGACTAATTTTTGCTTATTGGAAAGAAGACTTTAAAAGCTACAACTTTTCCTCTAATGTGCATCAGTTGAATCGAGCTCTAAAGTGGTCAAAATCAAGTTGAAAGGTTGTTGGCCCGAATAGTGAATAATGACTGTTCGGACGGTGAATAGTTCCCATCTAGACGGTGAATAGTGACCATCTAAACAGTGAGTCCGAGTGGTGAACAATGATAGTCCAGATGATGAATAGTGCGTCCGAACGGTGAACAGTGGCCTTCCAGACGCACTTAAGACGGCCGTCAGACGCACCGTCTGATGATCATCCGGACGCTATTTCGACTTTTAAATTGCATTTTTTGCATCCAAAACTGAGTTTTAAGGGAGTTTTTGAAGGTTTTCTGGTAGTTAGCATTAGTTTTTAACTAGGGGATGGCAGGAGAAGCTCCAAAAAGGTTGGTTTTTCTATTTTTTTTTTTTTTTTTTAGCTTTGTAAGAGTAGTATAGAATTAGAACTTGTAATTTTTCTTCATTGTATTGTATTTTCTTTCATTTTTTGTATTTTTCTTATAACCAAACATTTTTATTGTTCAAGTAAAATTTAGATTTAATTCTTCATGCTTTCTCTTTCATTTTTACATGTTTTTCTAATGGATTCCAGTAGTTAGTTTCTTAAATTGGGTTCAAATATGAAAATCATTCAAGGAATCCAAGGGTTTTAATGGAGGTATCTGATGAATTTATTGCTTTATTTTTTTAGATTTCTAATTCTTAGTAATTGCATGTGGATATCTTAGAATACTTAGATTATTGACTAAATTTAGAGATTTTAATCACCTAAGTCGATGATATTAATTTATGGCTCTTTACTAAATAATTACTCCACAATTGTTAGGAATTCATTCATATCAATTGATTGCAAGATGCCTTATAACACTTAGGTTATTGACTATGTTTAGCTAATTCAATGCACAAACTCCTAATTTGGTATTAACCCTAGTTAAATCGATGGTATTAACCTTTGATTCCCCCATTGACTATGAATCTAATTTCAATTGCTTAAGAATTATTAGTTTTCAAAGTTAAATCCTCCGAATCAAACACTATTGATTGTTGTATTTGATTTGAGTTATAAACCCCATTGAAAGTATTGGATGAATTGGGTGATTAGATCAATTGAGCTTAATTCCTTTTTAATTGCTTTAAATCTAGTTTCAATTTGTTTTAATTTAGTTTCTTAGTTGTTAATTACTTTTATTTTCATTGCAATAGTTTAGTAATTCAAAACACTTATCAAAACCTAAAAGATTTTCAGTTTCTTTTATTTTTTATTTTATTTTAGATTTAATTCATATAATTACAATTTAATTTTGAGTTAGTTTATTGTGAACTTAGTGTCAATAGCCTATATTGGGCTTGGTCCTTGAGGAAATACGATTCTAGACTTTTCGGATAAAATTACAACCACCAACCGTGTACGTGTGGATAAATAGAGCTGAGGGTAAACTAAGTTTTTGGGGCCGGTGAGGGGACCAAAGGCATAAGGCGAGCACTAACAAGCTTTGAGTTGAGGAGCAATTGGTGAATTAAATCTCCATCAATCTACCACAATGGAGGAATCTTTGGCTTAGACCATTGGTAATTTCGTTCCATTTTTTGTGTGATACCATGTTAGATTTTCATTCTTTCTTTTTTATCTTTATTTTAGGTTTATTTTGTTTGATTTGTATAGATTTTGTTTTGCTTTAATAAATTAAATGGAGGATTACTAGTGGAGAATTAGGGATTGTGTTTAATTATAAATTGGTGGTATATGTATCTTGTGGAGATTGGAGGTTTGGTTGGTTAAAATTGCTTAAATTAGTGGAATTTATCATGCCGAGATTGGAAGTTTGGATGGCAAATTATTGAGCATTGTTGTTTATGATATGTTGAGGCGCGGTGCGCTAAATTTGTTTGTGTATTGCATCTATCTTCCATTGTGTACTTCATTATGTTTGGTGGCACATTTTTACACCATCCATCATCCAATATGTCTCTTAGGGAACACATTAGAGCTAATGACCAAAAGGAGCCTCCTCACTCACTTCACAATCTTGGATAGTATAATCAATCTAACCTTGGTAGGAGATATAAGAGCACATATTCACAACATCATTTTGAGCCTCATTCTTACAATGAGCCCTTTGACTATTACCATGCACCATTTCCACCAAACTCCACCATGTGAATACCCCTAAGCCCAACTTTTACCCTATGATGCATATCATATTCCTCACAATAGCACACAAGAGGACCCCATGGAGGATACTCTAGAGGATACTCTTCAACTGGTCATAAAATTTCAAGGAGAAGTAAACTCTAGAGTAAATGAGGGCCTTAATGATATACAAAGTTAATTGACTTTTTTAATGCAAACCTTGGTTGTTTAAGCAGAAGACAAGTCCCTTGTGCCATCTCCACTTATTCTTATTAAGCAAGGGTGTCTAAGTGAACCTATTCATCCTGTCACTAACCTTAGGATTGAGGACACCATTGATGAAACCACCATTCCTCAAGACTTAGAGTCTAAGGATGACATTCCTAAGGTAAGTGAAGAAATTATTAAAAATGAACCTCGGGATGAAGAGTGTGAGAGAAAGGAGTCCGAAATTGGGGACTCCAAACAAAAAGAAAAGGGTAGTACTGAGATTACTCTTAATGATGATGTTGGTTTATTAAATGTTCGGAATGTGCATGTCGATAAGGATGTTAGTGGTTTAGAGGTCATTCATGTCATGTCTAAGGATCATGAAATCCCTACTTTTAAGCCTCTAGCACCTAGTCCTACCCTACTGGAGCCTTTGAAGTTTCATATCCCAACATTAGAACCAAACATCATTCCCATGGCTGACCAATTAAAAGAAGGGGAGGGTCAATCACTTCATGACATGAACAGGGCACCTTTGTGCATGATCATTCTTTATTTTCTACATATCATGACCTTTTTTACCTTATGTGCTTTCATACTATATCATTGGGTTCATCAAAGAGGTCGCTATTGTATATTCTCACATTTACATAAACTCTTTAAAAATCTCTACTTTGGGGGTGTGAGATGATGATAAATTCCCACTTTGTGGCATTGGGTGATCCTCTCTCCAATTTGTGTAGGAGTAAGAGTAGTTACTTTATTTCTTTGTTTTCTTAGTTTGTTTTCTCATTCTAAGTTGGGGGTGCATTAGGCACCCTATTTTCTCTTCTCCCACCATTTAATGGCATTCCATATTTTGTTCTTATACATTGAGAATAATGTATCATTTTAAGTTGGGGGTGGGTGGAGACTTTGCCTCTAGTTTTTGTTTTTGTTTCTTTGTTTTGCACCCTACAAAAAAAATTAAAAAAATAAATAATAAAAAAAATAATTCGTGTGAAAGTGCCACTTGAGATTAGAATATAGGAATTTTTTCATGTATCTTTACTCAAGATGATGTTGAATCACTCCTCATACCCAACATGTTATGGGAATTGCTTAATTCATGCATTTGTAGAACGAATTACATCATTGTGCACAATCATGCTTTATAACATCATTTGTTACTAGTTTTTGCATTTTCATCCTTACATTAGTGGAGATTATTACCTTGTGAGGTTTAGAGTATTTATCACTTTTTGGAGTGTTTACATTTACTCAAGGATAGTTTCTTCACCCTCATTTAATTCAATAGCTTCATTATGCTTGTATTTAGTTCATGAGTTGAGTTTTGATCTTGATATTAACACTTGTACTTTATGAAATGCTTCAGTTGTACAACTTTGGATATGATTCTATACCCTATTCTTCTTGATAGCCAAGAGTTTCCCGCTGTCAAACCGTGCTGACCCTTGTTGATCTTTTACGTTTATTAAAAAGTGCAAAGTGATTTTCTCTCTTGTATTGCAAAGAGACACCTATGTGAGAAAAGAGTGCTTTTGTATTGCTAAAGAGAATAAGAAGAAGAAGAAGAAGAAGAAGAGATTGATTTGGGGAATTCAATGCAAAAGAGCATATTGAAATATGAAAAGTAGGTGCTAAATCTAAGGAGGATGATAAAAGAATGGAAACAAAAGAAAAAGTAAAAAAAAGAACAAAAAGAGAAAAAAAAAAAAAAGAATGAAAGAGGAGTTCAAAAGTTGAAAATATTTTTAGAGAAGAATGAGAAGTGGAGAAAAGTGTATTAAATGTTGAAAAGGGAGAGTTGTTGTTGTTTTGCATTCATCATTTCATGCCTTGATCACACATGATATGACCATTTGCTTCATTTATTTACCCTTACCTTTCACCTCTTTTGCATTGCCCTCTTCACCTTTACACGGCTTAGTTGTGCTTTATTGAAGTTTTTAATAGAGTATAAGCTATTTCTTGTCAATTTCTTTGAATCAATCCTTAACTATAAACATTCTTTCATGAAGCTATGCTAAAATCGATACACTTCTATTTTTTTCAATTTTTGTAATTGGTATGTTTACTTGATTTGTCTATTTACATTTACTCCACCGTTGAGCATACCATTGTAAGAACCATGTAGGTCTTTAATTCCGAGTGTATATTTAGTGAGGATTGAATAAAAAATTTAAAGGTTGGGATTTGGGTAAGTGAGTTTCATTTGTGTCGTTTAGCATGATTCTTCAATCACACACATTAACCTCTCTTTTGTATGACTTGTTGCATATTAATGCAAGTGTTGGAGTTTAGAGTGGCATTTAATGTTGACTTGAGTAGGATTATACATCCATTCCTTATTCTTATCTTGATTTGCAATTCACAAAAGGATGTTTGTGGGTATTATTACTGGAAGCATTTATGAGACACCACTCGTCCACTAAGGATAACCTAGGGGTTTAAAGGCTTGGTGTATAAACTGAATGCATTCATGACTTCTATGAAAGTGGAGATTATCCTTTAGGTCTTTGATAGTTATTGCTACGGACTAGCAAAATGCAAGTTGGGGGGTGTGATTACACCATAAAAGTATAATTATTGGTCTTTAATTCGCACTTTATTAGACTTAGATTAGTGTTAATTTTTTTATTTTAGTTAGATATGAGTTTAATTATGTTTTTTTGTGTATTTTGTAGGTTAGAGGAGCTAATAAAAGCAAAAATACGCAAAAATGATCAAAGTAGGTTCAAAACGAATAAACCGGAATGTCTTACTCTACAATTCCCAGTTACACTTTGGTATGCCATGTGCTATCATTAAAAGAGCATATCTTTTCACGCTTTGGTATGCCACATGCTATCATTAGTGATGGTGCTTCCCATTTCTGCAATAGACCTGCTAGATTGTTAATGAGGAAGTATAGGGTTGTTCATAAGGTTAGTATACCTATCATCCCTAAATTAGTGGCCAAGATGAGTTAGCTAATCAGGAGATTAAGCAAGTCCTTGAGAAAACTGTTAACCTTAACATAAAGGATTGATTTTTAAGGTTAGTGGACGCTTTATGGGCTTATCGGACTACTTATAAGACCATCTTAGGTTCCTCTCCTTATAGACTTGTGTAGGGAAATGTTTGCTACTTTTCGGCTAAAATTGAACACAAGGCCTATTGGGTCATTCATCAATTTAGTGAGAACATCCATAAGACAGGCCAAAATAGGAGGTTGTACCTCACCAAGCTAGAAGAGCTTCGTAATGATGCCTAAGAGAATGCCAAGATCTCTAAGGCGAAGATGAAATTCCTTCATTACCAACACATTAGTCGAAAATCTTTTTCGATTGGTCAAAAGGTCTTACTCTACAATTCCTGATTACACTTGTTTCTAGGCAAGATTCAAAGTAGATGGTTGAGACCTTACATTGTTAGGGACATATCATCATATGGGGCAATAGAAGTTGAAAATCCTAGTAATGGGAATGTTTTCAAAGTCAATGGGCATCGACTGAAGCCATACCTTGAGAATTTTATAAGTTTCATTGAAAGTGTAAATTTCATGGATCCACCATTGCTTGAATAAAAGTAATACCCCGTGATTTATACAATTAGGATAGTTTAATATAATTTGGTAGATAGTTTCTCTTTGATTGGGGGGACTACCTTGTTCTCCTCTTGTGTTTGTTTCTTTCCCCCTTTGTGTACCCTTCTATGCCTCGAGACATGGCACTTTTCTAATTTTTTTTTTTTTTTGAGGGGGGGAAACACTTTTGTCTTTTGTTGTTTTGTGTTGTTATTTTCTATAGTTTTGTTTTTGTGACTAGCAGACGTTAAAGAACTGGATAGAGTTATGTCTGTAACTAGTAATTGTGTTATGACTTCGCATATAGATGGTTGAGTGCTTACAGTTGCATGTTTTATCTATCAGGTATTTCCATTTGGTATTTGGGATGAGATAATTCGTCGTGCAAATATGGTGAGGAAAGTTGAGCTCTAAGAGGAATAACCTCAACCTCTCACTAGTTGCAGTTTTCTAGCCTATAAGAGAAGAGTAAATGTACTAAATAGGTGTCACCGTTGTTGTAAATATACATGTGTGGATAAAAATTGTAAAGGGAGTAACCAACTAATGTCAGGCAATTAAATTCTTTACCTAGATATTATTAAAAGGCAAGTAAATGCTGAGGCATTGAGACGACTTGGAATCACTAAAACGGTAGACTATCTTGATTTTGATGTAAAAAATCTGACTCAACTTTATAATAATTATTCCTCTTAGGGTGTGTTAGGTTGTAAGTGTTTATTTTTTGTACTTATGTTTATCTGTAAATATAACTAACAATTATTTTGCAGATATTTTGTATATTTCAAAAAACAAAAAATAAATAAATACTAAGAAAATCATCATTCACAAGGCTGAGTTGCATACACTTCAACCTCTTATTGTATTTGTGATGTATATATATATATATATAAAAGTTTCTATATCTTTTATAATTTTGTATAGTTTACTGTGAATGCAAAGGTAAATTTTGAGAACTTGTTTAACGCATATTTTTATTGACCTTAGCATAATTTTTATTTTATCGTTTTATTTTAATACAATTGCAAAATTTTATTTTAATGCATAAAAAGAGGATATTTTATATCACTGATTATCATATCATGATAAGTTTAGTATTTTACATATTGTATAGTTTCATCTTTATAAAAGTGGAGATTATTCACCAAGTAAGCTTTAAAGTCAATCACGCCTTTCAGAATGTTTACATCTACTGTTGATAAAATTTATTTACATCACTCATTCAATAGCTCCGTTATACTTGTATTTGACTCAATTGTTTGAATTGCTATGGTAATTCAAGGTATTGAATTCTTAGAACTTTGAGTTGTTGTACATTTTCAAAAATAAGTTGAGGCAATCTTTGATCTTTTTAATCATAGATTTCTTTCTTGATATAATTCTCTTAGAACCATATTTAAGCCTATTTTTTTTGTCTCTTGCTATATATATCATGGCTAAAGTTGTATTCCTAAAAAAAAATACAAATATCTTCACTTATGCAAGTTGAATTAAAAAATGGAGTGTTCTATTTGCAAAATGAAAGAAAAAGTAACTAGCAACAGAAGAAAGAAAAAAAGAAAGAAAGAAAGAAGCAAAAGAAGAGGTTGTCTGTTGAAAAAAAATAATTGAAATTGAAAAATTGAAAGTCTGTAATTATTGATCAATTCATGCCTTGATCATATATGTTTTGAGCCTTTTATCTTTTCTTTCTTCCTACTTTAAAACCTCATGGCCAAATTTCAACCTGAACAAAGTCCTCAAAGATTTGATGTGTACATTGCATGTTCATTCATTTCGTAAAGAATTCACTTATCAATTGCTTGTGTGATTTTAACAATGAGTATTCTTTCATAGAGCTATGCCAAATCGTTTCACTTTATATATTCACGTCATTTCTTTATAGTTGTTTTCTTTAATTTTACATTATATTTACTCTTTTACAAGGACAACCTGTATGAAATGTCTATGTTCTTTCTTACTTTTGAGAAAATATCCAGTGAGGTTGAATCAAAGCTTAAAAGATGTACCCGTGTTTTTATGTTGTAATATTTTTTTTTATCATGTAATGATCACACACACACATACAAAAGCCTCTCATATATTGTTCTAAGACATTATCTTACTTGTATATTAAATAGTAAGATAGACATAGCATGCTTGTGTTTTGATATATGTCATACTTTATCCTCATAATCCTCTATGGATACCATCTCTAGAAACTCTCACGAGACACTACTCGTCCACTAGGGGTAACCTAGAGGTTTAAAGATTTGATGCATATACTAAATGCACTCGTGATTCCTATGAAAGTAGAGCATACCTTTTTGCGGGAGACTAGCAAAAAGCAAGTTAGGGGGGTGTGATTATATTATAAAAATGTAATTACAAGTTTTTAACTTTGTGTTTGTTAGTATTAAAATAATTATAAATAGTTTTAATTAATTTACTTTTAATCCTAATAAATTTTGTTGAGCATTTTGTAGATTTTTAGATAAAAGATGGAGTAAACTCACATGGAAAAAAAGGTTCTTAATTGATAGGAGCCCACCCACATGGGCAAACATCTATTTTTTAACAACCCCACCAAAACAAGTAAGGCAGGTTTTTACTTTTGGATAAAAAAAAGAGTAAACTCACATGAAAAGATGAAAATTGACATGGAAATTCACATGAAAAGATGGCAACTGACATGGAAAGAAGACAAAAAAAGAAATTAATAATTAAAAAAAGAATAATGTATCATTGTAAGAAATGGATGGCTTCATCTTATGAGTCTATAAATAGCAATACCAAGAGAGGCAAAGAGAAAGAGCTTGAGAGGAGGCAAGAGAGAGAGATATATAGGAACTTCCAATTATTTATGAAGTCATTTTTTTCAAGTCAAGTCTCTTTAATATTATGAGTAGCTAATTTTATTCTTGGAGTCAATTTTGAAGATTATCCAAGGATCTTGGAATATCAACAGAGATAATTGATATTTTTTGATAATTAAATCCTAGATATTTGAAAAAATTTAGATTCTTAACTATGTTTGTAATACCTTCTGCCTTGACAAAGCAGCTGGTATATATAAATCGATGGTATGAATTTATGGCGTTAATTTTGCTATTCTATATTTAATTATTATTGAAATTATATTTTTATCTCTAAATTTTTTAAATCAAAGGCTCAAGACGAAACCAATTATTTGAGTTACAAAACTTTTATTGATATTTCGAGTGAATCGAGTGGTCTGATCAATTAGATCCAAGACCGTTTTTATTATTTAAAGTCTAGTTCCATAATCATCAAACCTTCCAAAGCAAAATATTTTTCTTTTGGTTACTATTTTTCTACACCAACTATTCAGATCTCAACGGTATTATTCTTAGTGAAATTTAAACAGGTTGGGTTAGGTTCCAACTGAAGCCATTGCAATACTATGGTATTTAGTATAGCTTAGTCGGTATCTAATCTTTTACCGTAAAAGAATTTTTAGCTCCAATTTTGCATGTTTTGTTAACTGTTCTCTGTGGATTCGATCTAGACTTATCGAGTTATTACTACATCACAACCACGTAATGGCGAATTTCAATCACATTATTTACAAGTAATCATAGTCATTGCTTAATTGTGTCTACTATCAAACAATATATTACAAACAAATAATCTAGATAGAAGAAAAGATTCATACTGACGCCACATTTCCTTTATCAATACTTTCTATAGAATAATTGCTAATTTAATTCTTGCAATTAAAAAGCAAAGCTATATTAGCAATACATGGCCTTGCTTTTACTTGGATCACTCATATAGAGACATATCAATGGATCACTGATGTTTTCAGAAAAGGGCATTTTCAGAGAGAGAGAGAGAGAGTGAAGATTTCAAAACATACATGAATGTATGTGTTAACTTGGCTACGGTTAATACAGAGTGGTGAGGATCTAAGGGATAGTATTAGCAGAGAGTCAGTTTAGAATCGAAATGAGCCAAATGTGAAACAATGCAGGCTGACTTTATTATAATCCATACCGAACCTTGTCCATGTTTGTAGTTACAAAAAAAATAAATAAATAATTTGTCCCATGTTTGCCTCATCCTTCAACAATATTTGTCCCATATCAATAGGTGAAGAATAAAATAATATCGGCTCCTTTCACACATTTTCTTATTTCAAGAAGGAACGACGTCTTATTTCATAGACTAGTTGAGGTCTAAAGGCAATTGGGTAAATTTTTTGGAGTATTGGATATCAAGAAAGCTATATTGCTATGGGTAATTTTTATTCAGCAAGTTCTCATAAAATGAATATGACTAATTGGAAAACAAATACATAAAGAGGGATATGAGGTTTAGTTATATATACCTACTGCAATCACACTCTCCAATGTGAACAACGTTACCAAACTTGTCTGCAAGGACCTGTAAAGCAAAATGGAGATGAATTGACAGATCACAACATGATCAAGTGGTAAGTTTTCAAAGAAAGCAATATTGACCAAGTACATTCCCACCCCACCCAAACTTCTTGGCATGTAATGTAATGTTAATATAGCCACAACATGCTAACAGATAAATGCATCAAAGTAATTCGATCTATGACATAAAGGCAAACAAGTATGTTCCGTATGGTACAATCACAAGCACTCAATATGCTTCTATTCTCGACTCCAGATTTTAAGGTCGTCTGAAACCCCACATCTGTATCAATCTGTGTCACCTGTCTACATGTTTATTGCAAATCAACTAATGCATCACAGATTTTATGACTAGATAAAAAGGATGAAATTCCCTTGACAATGAAATGGTACCTCAGGTAGCTCTTCTAGGCGAATCTACACTCTATCAACTTGCGGTAAGATAACCTGATGACCCTGAGCAATTTAACGAAGAGAGCCAGAAGCGAGAGTGAGCCTGAGAGAGACCCACGAGTGAGAGAGTGAGAGTGAGATCTGGGAGAGGGAGGGAGAGTTCTCTCGTTCTGACTTTGGATGAACGAAGAGGGAGGGAGACTTCTGGCTTTGGACGACGTGATCTAGGGTTTTTGTCCCGGTTAAAAACTTTATTTCAAAGGGCATTTTTAACTGGGGAAAAGCGCTAATTCGATTAGTGTTTCTTCCCAATTAAATACGCCATTTGAAATAGTATTTTTAATTGGGAAAAAACGCTTGTGTACGCTAGTGTATTTTTGTATATTTCTTATTTTTCTTTTTACTTGTTATTTGTTAGAGAAAAAATACGTGTAAAAACACCATTTCAAAAAACGTTTTTTATTAAAAATGCCTTTTGAAATGGCACTCAACCTGGAATACTAAATTAAGTTGAATCAGCACTTAGGTTGGAAATAAACTTCAAAATAGCTCTGTGTTAAGAAAATTAACCGAAAACTCCCATTTGAAATAGCGTTTTTAACTAGGAAAAAATTCTTGTGTACGCTGGTGTACTTTTATACATTTAATATTTTCTTTTTGACTTGTTATTTGTTAGAGGAAAAATACTTGTAAAAATGTCATTTCAAAATAAAAATGCCTCTTGAAGTGACGTTCAATCTGAAATGCTAAATTAAGTTAAATCAACACCCAAGTTAAGAATAAACTTCAAAATACCTATGTGTCAAAGAAATTAGCCCAGAACTCCCATCTATAAAATAAAGGAACAAAGAAGCTTTTAAAGGCATCTTTGCGCTTGGGGCAATCACGCAGCCAGTGAGGTTCTGACTAAGGCGCGTCAATTGCTGGTTGAAAACTATTTCCAAACCCCTCTTCGGCCTAGGGTTCTACCTTAGGCCATCGAGAATTTCTGGAAGGGCTCCACTCTAACAAAGGGTAAAGCCCTGCAATTATCAGTTCAAAATTTATGTCCTTAAAAAGGCAATTACACAATTTTCTCCCCTACCCTCAGTGCGGTTAGGGTTTAGCCTTTAGGTTACCTGTTTTGATTATATTATGAAATCTTTAAATACTAAGTATCTTTAGAATATATAAACATTAGGTTTTAATGTTATTTCTTGGAACTTAGGGTTCGTTTGGAATGGTTTACTTTAAGTTTTTTTTTACTTATAAGAAAATTTAGATTTTTTACTTATAAGTCAAAAAAGTAAAATAAAAAAAGCTAAAAAGAATATATCAAACGCGCCCTTAGTATTTTTCTATATCAATTTTATATAGTGGGCTAGTGTCTTTATAACTAAAATTATTTTTGATTTTTTGAGAACTATATTTATTGAGAAATTTTGTTGGTTTTAACCTGTTCCAATTCGAACCCCGATTAACTTAAATAGAATGTAAATGGGGTAAGGAGGTTCAGCCCGTCACAGATTTAGAACAGGGTATGGTGTGAAGTTTTCTTATTAAGAGGATGGTAAGATTTAGCTTAATCTGTATTGAACTTGCCCCGTTATCATTTCCACCTATAGTTCAATCTCAGCATGCAACAGTGGCACAAGGCTCAACTATATACTCACAAGCACCATTTTTTCCAGGAATAATTGTCAGTTGGAGGGAACTGAATAACGTTTTACACTCCAGCAGGCTCCTTTACCCACTTCCAATGCAGCAGTAATAATGTTACATATAAGAATCCAAAACCAACAGTTCTGTCAATAGAATCCATCTTCAGGCTCAATAGAGAAAAATTACAGAGTTGATTAGCTATAACTAAAGAGTATTGCTATTATTTATAATGTCGTGTATATGAATTAGAGGAACCAAGAAAAATACTTCAAGCAAGATGAGAAAAACGAATCATATAACCAACTGCTATAATGACAACATGCGCACACACCTCTTTTGAAGTAGGCTTCCCACTTTGAAAGTGTGTGGAAAGCCATTATTTATAGTAATCAGTCAAAGACTTGGGCACCATGTTAAAGTATAAAAAATAAAAAATAAAAATTATCAAAGGAACAGCTTAGTTAATGCAACGGCCTTTGCTACCCATTAGCCGGAGGTGCGGCGCCCAACTGTAGGTAGCATTTCTCTAAATGCAACAAGAAAATTATCTCTTGTAGTTAACAACAGATGTAAGAATCTCGCTAGGGAGCCAAAGTAGAGTTATCTTACTTATTACATAAATGTCATATTTTATGTAAAAAGTTATAAATTTATTTTTTTGTTAAATAATTTTAATGTTAGTTATAATTTACATTAATCAGTGATCATCTATCTAATGGCGCTAGGCTCTTGTAATATTTATTTATTTTTATCAATAGTCTTTACCAGATTTTTTTCAAAAGGTGAGAGAGAAGAAGAAGAAGGAGCAGCCCTTTAGAATTTTAATTTTTGGTAATTACTTCTCTAGGTCAATAATTAAACATCTGCAGTGTTTTTAGGTCCACTAAATCCTTTACAGCCTTAAAGCTAAAGCCCAAGTCATCTCATAGGGAGAAGAGAGGTAAGATCACGTAGTGTTCAAGAAAGCACTAAATAATTTTTTTGAGATGAGAGGCCACAATTTAAAGTTGGCCCACAATCCAGGAGCACTAAAATAACTTCTCATCTCAACAACCTCACACTTCTATCACCTGGTGGTGTGGTAGTTGTGCACACCCTAGAAGTGTTGAAAACGCTTTGGTAGTGCAATGAAGTTTCCCACCAACAACAATGGGGTAGTTGGGATTTGTTTTCTCTTTCGTTCAATGATGGTGGTGACGGCCCTCATGGTAGTGACAGCCAGATAAATACACAAAAATTAGAGATAAGGTTGAACCACATTGCAGAAATCTAACAATATACAAAAACATTGTGATATAAATGTTTGGATCAACTTAAAATATGGCTTATTTAAGTAGCTATTCACTTTTTTGGTAATTTTTTTTTTTTTGGTAAAAAAATAAAAAGTCCTTAACATAAATTAAAAGACAATAAAAATGTAGAAATTTGAATTTTGGTTGAATTGGTTACGAAAGTGAGAAGACAAAAATTAGTTTTTGTCAAGAAAGAGTCACGTGTTATTTGTTTAACTAAAAAAATGAATAAGTAATTTTATTTTTCTTTTCCTTGTCAAGTAAAAAATCCAAACACTAGAGTCAATAATCTTCTGTATACTATTATAAAGCCAACGTCTCAGTTGGTATGTGAAGCATTTTCTAAGGGTAAAATTGTAATTTTAAATCAACTTTAAGTTATAGGCCTTTTTAATTAGCAAGAGTAATGGTATTAGTGGGTTACTTAGTGAAATAAGGGGGTTAGTGGCTCAATGGGTTTGAATTAAGTTGTAAGCGGGTTGAGTTAGTATTTGTAATGAACATGGATAATGCTATACATCCAGAAAATTTATACAGAATTTATCATCAGAATGATATAACTAAGTTGTGGACTTGTCACTTTAAAATAAATAACTCACTTAAATGTTTATTTATTACAAAATTGTCATCGCTATACATTCTGGTGTAAAATTTTGTACAAAAATAACATTTTTCAATGAACATACATGTGTACCTCCACTTTTGGTTAGTTAAGAAGGAATTCTTCTTATTGGTTTGCTATTTTTCATCATTGCTTTAGAGCGTATTTTGAACTTGGAAAAGAAGAGAGAAGTGAAAGGTAAAAAGAAAAAAAATATATTTTTTTTTATTTAATTTTATAAAAAAATTAAAAAGAAAGAAGTGACATAAAGAGAGGGATTGATTTTTTTTTTCTTTTACTTTTCTCCCACTTTTTCTACTTTTTCCTTTTTTTTCCGTTCTAGATAAAATCAAACAACAATGAAAAATTCTTATTTATTCTCTCCCTACTTTCCTCTCCCAAGTTCCAAATTAAAACAGTTACAATCTCGGAGACCGTAAAAAACGTCCCTGACAAATAAATAAGTCCCATCCGACCAAAATAAAAATAATAATTGAAAGAGTCCCACACCAGGATCCCGAGGCGGTCTGTGTCAGAAATCCCATCTATAAAATTAAAGGAACAACAACCTTAGCAAAGGCATCCTTGCGCTTTGGGGGGCAGTGACGCAGCTAGTGAGGTTTCCCAAACGAGGCGCGTCAATTGCTTGGTTGAGAACTGTTTCCAAACCCACCGATAAACTTTGTCCTTAATCTACGGAGAAGATTATTGCTATTATTTATAATGTAATGTCTTATGAATTATAATGTCATGTCTATGAATTACACGAACCAAGAAAAATGCTTTTAAGCAAGATGAGAAAAATGAATCATAGAACCAACTGCACTAGTGACAACATGCAGATTTTTCTTTTAAAGTAGGCTTCCCACTTTGCGTCCCGTATGCTTCTTTAATATCCCGGTAAGTTGGCATCGGCAAGAATAATTTACAGAAGAATTTCTTCTCTACCCCAATTTACGAAGGGCTGCTGCAATGAAAGAATCGTTACCACACGTCGCGCAAATACCTCCCATTCATCTGTAGATTCTTCACCATGCTCTCAGCCTTGGAGCTGTCCATAGATCCCTGAAAGCAAACATTCCCATCATTTTGTTTGGTCTTACAAATTTAAATTTTTATTTGAACTCCGATTTCAAATTTGCGCCTAAAAAACCATATAATTAACAGAACATGTAGGACTTGGGACTCTCGGACACCAAATGGAATTTGACAGTTCAATGCCAAGAGATGGTCCGAGACAATATCTGTCAACATACAAATATAGTTGTCACAGAAAAAGTTGTGGATGTGTAAAAAGCAAGCCCACAGGTAGGGCTCTTGGTCCAGGTTGCAAAACTCTCTCTCTCTTTCTCTGGGTTTCCTCCTAAATACGAAAAGGATGTGTGGGTGGTTGCACTTATGCAAAGCCTTGCGTTATAATAGGTAGGTGGACAATCACACTACATACATCTACTCAATAATTCTAACCAGAGATTCAACCCATTTGCACATACCTGCTCCTGCACAATGGTGTGGAGAGTTCGGTGGACATCCCTGGCCATGCCTTTGGCATCCCCACAGACATAAATGTACCCTCCTTGAGAGAGAATGTTCCAGATGTCTGAAGCCTGGATACACCAACAGGAAAAGAAGAATATTAATAACCTTCTCAAAATAAACAACAGGTGAAATTTGAAATCTTATAATATTTTAGTTAATAAGAAGGATGATAGGTGAGATAGGTGCCATACTTTCTCTGTCATCTTATGTTGAACATATTCTTTAGTAGGTCCCTCCCGTGAGAAAGCAACAACCAGCTCAGAAATTGCGCCAGTTTCGACAAAGTTGTTCAGCTCATCCTCATAAATATAATCCTGTAAATATAGAATGAATTTCATAAAAAACCTTGTAAACAAGTACAATATTCACAGAGGATTAATCTAACTGATCAGTAAATCACTTGCCATTTTCCGGTTTCTGCATCCAAAGAACAAGATGGCGGGTCCCAGCTCGGCTCCAGCTTCTTTCAAAGCTAATCTTTCCTGAAATATGACAGACATATTAGCTTCATCATTCTTCAGTAGCAAGTGTAACAAGGACAAAACAATGAACACATCTCTGAGTTCAAACCTGCATGAAACCCCTAAAAGGAGCCAATCCGGTGCCAGGGCCAATCATGATAATAGGTACTTTATTGTCAACAGGAAGCTTGAAGTTAGATTGCCTAACAAAAATGGGTGCCCAGCTGCAATCACGGCTTTCCTCCAGCGGCACAGCATACTGTATAGGGACCCAAGAAAGCTAAAATGCTTTAGGAGATTGTAAAAGCTACATCAACTGAAATTGTATTGAAGTCTAGTCAGAGTAAATGTCATTGTAGATGTAAACATTGGCTCTTTATACATGTAATATGAGAAGTTCACAAAATAAAAATGAATCATCTTAAATGGCCATTCACCACAACATTAGTCCACTGACGCTACTCTTAAATACACGACTTCACCACCAAAATTTTTTGAATAAAACAATACCTTCATCCAAGTTGAACACACTCCTTTGTGAATCCGTCCTGTTGGAGTTTTCTCATAAACTAATGCACAAGTAACATGAATTCTAGATGGTGCCATCCTGTAAAACACAACTATAAATAGTTAGTACACACATTATTAAAAGAGAACCATGAAGTTACAAGGAGCACTCCCAAACTATAATATTCCTTGTGAAGTGAATAAAGACTGAAGATAAAATGGGATATAACCAGCCAAAATAACACTTCATTTTCTTGTGATACATAGTAGAACTTCCTCAATAACCGATGAGGATTTTATCCTCCTTTTCCTAAAATGGACACCAGCAATCTAAAACACCTCCTTAAGTTTCATAGTAGCATGATTTTCATTCTCTAATTTACTGGCAGGTCCACCAGGTAAAACCTCCATGCACATAGAGCCCATGTTAACAGGAGTGGTTCCTCTCTCAAGACCTCCTACGATGAGTTAACTGGCCAATTGATACATATGGATCATCACATAATTGTCTCCACTAGTCCAAGTAGATTAAGCATAAATTTTACAATGGGAGCCATAGCTCATTCTTGCTGCACATGTTTTAAAAGTGCATTATAATCTTGAAAGACTGGTGGCATTGTATAACGTAACAATTCCTAGTATACACCTTGGGGAGGATGAGATTGAATAATATCTTGGCTGCATGCGTGGGGCAACTGCTGCAAAGAAAACTCCAAGCGGAGGTTTGGCTGATGGGAATTCAGCCATGACCTCAAGTAGGCTTCTCTGACTTGCAACTACCCATTGTACATATTCATCCTGTAGATAGAAAATATACACATATTTAAGAAGTATCATAGAGGGACCACTTCGATATGAAAACTCTGAACAGAAAGTCAGCAAACCTTTCCGGCAGGAGATGCAAGATGTCTCAATCGCTCTGCTTCAGTTGGATCAGAAGCATGAGCAGCCAGAGCAAGTAATGCAGACTGGAAAACACATACATTCAGCAAATTAATTAATCAAAGTTCACATAGTTTTTTTATGAGCAATGCATCACTAAAAATAACAGACCTACCTTCTTGGGAAAGCTCAAAAGATCCGCATATCGAGTCAGTGCAGTTCTTAAAGTACAGGGTGGAAAAGGAGGTGGCAAAGAGCTTCCACTAAGAGGTGTGCCATCCTCTTTATTAGTGTGAACGGAGAAATAAGTATCAGGTGATAAACCCAATAATCTTTCAGCCTTGTCCACAGTTTCAATCAGATTCTCACAGTACACACCAACATGGTCCCCAGTTCCATATCTGAGCAAGAGGGAAGCAAAGAAATATAAATGAAAAAGGTTGATACATTATTTACATGCATGATTAATTCTATCCATTTTTTGATATTCGAAGGATAGTTGTTTTCTACTAAAAGCTAGAGTAGAATGAGTCAACAAAAAATTTGTCATCACCCTACTACAAATATGCTTCCACAATGAGTGAATTAGAATAGCAACTTACACAAGTCCAGTCCCAGATATGTCAAATTCCAGATGCGTGCAAGAACGATCGGAGGCTGGAGTATGAAGCTCCTTTTTCACAGCCACATTAGCCCTTAACACAAAATATTTGTTAGGTTACAGACATAAAAAGAATATGACAAACTAAAAGTCCAGGATTTAAAACATTCTTTTGGTACCTGCATGGATGTTGAGCATCATGAGCAGCATGACCATTTGCCTTACTCATGCTGTTCTCCAATAGGGATGCATCTGTGCAGTCATGAAATACAACACGATATTCCAACACGGCAGCAGTGTAAGGAGTTGCAACAGCTGCATCATCCTCATCCCTAAGCAACTGATCCAACTCGGGCCACACCAACTCCCGCCTACATTAGCAACAGTGGATAAAAATCAATAAGCTTTTATATCCACATATCGGTGTTGAGTAGTAAAAAGTGGATGCTATGTGTTCCAGGTAATGATTTGTGTTCTGAATACCATGCAGCAAAGTCATCTTCAATGCATTGATCATCATCTCCGAGGCCCACTGGAACAAGACGCTTCCCTCCTGCAAATGATAAATATAGTGCAATTATGGTTGGTGAAAGAAACACCAACTCAAGGTAACAAGAGCACAATGTGTTATCCTTTCCCTCTTTATTTATTTGCCAATGTAAAGCCTACCTCAACTCCTGTTAGTAATTTTACTATCAACATTTTAAAATTCCCACAAATTGACAAAAAAGAAGTCACTAAAGGAGGGTAAAACGGGAAACAGAAACATACCCTGCTCAGCAAGGTGCTCATCCACCACCTTTGCTATCTGTTTCCCAATAACACAAACACAAATTCAAACTTTTAACCGACAACAACAATGTCTACATGTACAAACACAAACAGATATGCATAAATTTGATCAGAGTCTCAAATAAAATTCAATTCAGACCTTATTAAAATGCTCATATTGCCTGTTGCCGAGGCCAAACACTCCAAATGTAAGGTTCTGAAGCCATTCCCGTTTCTCTTTACCCTATGAACAATCATATATAACAAGCAATGAACCCCCCCTAATCTACTTTCTAAGAGAAAATAGCAATATAGACTAAAATTAATCAAATTTACCTCTGTAAACCATTTATAGAACCTGGCGGCATTGTCGGTTGGCTCACCATCTCCGTATCTACACCACAAACAAACAAACAAATAAATTTCTTAGATATGTAAATACATACAATCAGATATAACTATACATGTTCGTAGGTGATTTAAGAGGCAGGTAGAAATTCAAACTCACGTAGCTAAAAAGAAAAATGCCACACTCTCTTTCTTCAACTTCTCATATTCTTCATCATCGGCAGCATAATCATCCTATGAATCATTCGTTCCATCAGAAACGTCGACATCAATAATCGAATACCTTCAACACTAAGTAGAATTTGTAAAATAATCGCACCAAAAAAGAAAAGAGTCAAACTCACCAAATCAACTACTTTAAAGGTCGCCTTTTCGTATCTCGCTTTTGCTTCCTCAGCAAGTGCCTGAAAATAAAAGTAATTGAATAACTCAAGCAACCGCTTGACAACAAATTCAAAAAATAACACTAATTCAATCACTCTAGCAACCAAATAACAACAAATCTAACAATGTAATAGGTGTATTCCAACCAAAGCCAAAATGGTTAGCGTTCCAACCTTGGCGAAACCTTCGGCGGTACCAGTCTGGGTGCCGAAGAAGATGGTCACCTTCTTCTGGCCGTCGTCGACTTCCGGCTCCGGTTCGGCCTTCACAATCATCGGCCTCGGGGGCTCCGCCGCCTTGGCCGACTTCTGGCCGGACGATCGCCGCCACACCAGCAACACGACGCAGCCAATCAGCACCGCCACCGACGTTGTCAGTATCATCAGCAGCTCCCGGTTCTCCACTAGCTTCGCCAGCGGTGAATCGCCGGCATCAGACGACATCGACGGGTCCATGCTCCCCCCCCTCAGGATTGCGGTCATTAGATCGAACGGCGACACCTTCACCGAGCTCGATTGCATGTCGTCAATTACGGCGCCCGAAATGATATTCCCGAGGACGTTTAGCCGGCGATGAAATCCACCGGCAAGTTAAAAGAGGAAGACGGAGAGAGAGAAAGCTACTATGGGAACTGCAGTGAGAGAAAGAGAACAGAGTCTGTCTCCGTGTCTGAGTTTGGTATGAGAATTGGTGAGGTAGGAGAGACTCTTTTCAGACGGAGGGAGACGGAGGGAGAGGTGGGTTTAATTACAAACCCAACGCCTACCAAACCAGACCAGTCAAACTCACCTAACACAAAATTAACCATGGTTTAGATTAAAAAAATTCAAACTTTAAAGTTGAATAATTAACCAAACTTGAAAAAAGTGAGTTTAACGGTTTTTTTTTTAGGCTACACGGTGTCCAAGTGTTTGATTAAGTACATCATTGGGCTCGTCCCATACCAATATTATGAATTGTATAAATAATAATTGATCATACAAAAATTGTAAAGAGTAATCAAACTTAAGACTTTGAACTCAATATAAAAGTCTATAGATCACTTGTTGATGTTTAACTTTTATTTATTTATTTATTTTTCAAGTCGCTGTTAAATGATCTTTAATTAAATTTGCTTATATGTCGAGTTTAAGTAATTTAATTTATACCAAACACAATTACATATAATTTTATTGAGTCAAGTTTGAGTGAAGTTGAAAAAACTAAAAAACTTCAAAATGTATTAAATTTTAATTTGTTTACATAACGAATAAATAACTAATAAAATTAATTAATTGAGTTTAAATAGTTTAGTTCGTTTTATCTCCCGATCTTATTTTTTGAATTTTTTTATTAAGAAGTGCTACCGACATTCACAGTTGTAGGTTACTCTTCACTTGATATGATCGCGACATACATCAGGTAGTGACTAACCGCAATTGTGAATAGCATTTCACTTTTTTTGTTTGTGTTTTTATTTTTTGAATACCAAAAATGCCCTTTTCTTTGTTTTAAGTTTGTAAAGATTCTGAAGAGTAATGGAAAAAAAAATAAAAAATGTCATCGTGCGTGGCGCGGGGGTTCGTATGTGCTGATGCTGGCCGTGGATTCTCTCTGGTGGGGCTGTGGTTGGGTCACCAATGATGTACACTGCCATACTAGCCACCGAATCAGGTATTAAAACATTAATCAGCTAGTCCCAGCCAAAGAGTCAACTAAGTAGTTGTAGGGTCGCAGGATTCGTTTGGCAATGTTGTTAATTTTTATTTTTTGTTGTATATTTTTATTGTATATTTTTTGTGATCAAGTGATAGATATTTATAGATTATCGTTATACTAATAGTACTAGACTAATGTTTTAATAAGAGAAAACACACTAATTTTAGTATTTTTAGTTTTTTTTAATTTTGTAAAATATTAAAAAAATTTAAATAAATGCCATTTTTATTTTAAAAAATAAACAATAAATAATAAATAAAAACAATAAACTTTACCAAACAAGGCCATAATTTGGAGTTTTAGTCCCGTTGTTTGTCTCAACAATATTAATTAAACAATCTTAGGATTAGCACATTAATGAATTAAATATGTTTCATAGTTAAAAAAAGAAGTAAAAAAATTTATATAACTAATTTTTTTAACATTTAAATTTAGGCATTTTTTTTATAATAGGGGATCACTTAATCTAAAATTGAGAGATTCAACAAATGTTATGTTTTAGGATTATTTTTTTAGTTATCCAATTTTAGGCACTTAATTGAAGATGCTAAATCAGTTCTCAGTGCTACAAAGTTTCTTAACGCTCAGTGCTACTATTCTTCTCAGTGAATGCAATCATGTTAGAAGAAACGGAAATAGTATTGCTCATGTTTTGGCTAGATTGTTGTTGATATTGCTGATGAAGAACGGGTGTGGATGGAGAAAATGTCAAAATCTATGCAACCTTTTATGTAGGGATCTTTCTGCTGCCTCCTAATGTACACTTCACCCATCAAAAAAAAAAAAAAAAAACTTAGACTTGGCTCATTTATAAACTAATGTATTTTGAACTAATCAATGAAAGTTGATTTTATTTGTCCCACCAAACAAGCCCTAATTAACTTAATTTCCACATATAGAAAATTGGCAAAGGAAACAGCAATCTAAAAAAGTATACATTCTCGATTTTAAAGTTATTGACTATAATTCAATTGTTTGTCTGAAAGATAAACGTAAAATACAAACAAAAAAAATTAATATGGTATTACAATTGTAGTAGCTCTTTTTCCTCTTGATGAATACAAATGACTTGATAGGCTGTTACTATTTTGGGAAGTTGGTTCAAATCTTGACTCCTAGGTTGTTAGGGATAGACTAGGAAAGTAATTATCCATCATGTAACCCATAATTATTGAAAAAAATTTAATAAAGAAAAAAATTAAATAGTTAAGATTAAATACTTTATTAAATACTTTATTAACTACTTTATTAAATACTTTACTTTAATAAAGAAAAAAATTAAATACTTTATTAACTTAAAGTATTCAACTGTGTTGTGGAGGAACTACTTGAAGGGTGAGGGTGCCATGACACCCCCACTTTTTGTATAACCCTCTTATATGTAGTGGACATAAATAATGTTTTAACAAAAATTTACACTATTGGCACCCCTCACAATTTAAATTCATCCTTAAGGGTCCTAACCTCCCACAATTTATGACCATTCTTAGGGTCCTAATAAAATAAATATCAAAATTTTGTATAGTAGATTACAGGTTATACCTATTTTCTGCACGTCCTAACCTAATAAAATCAATAATTTATTATTCTTTTTTGAAGTACACCAATCAACACAAGTGTGTTTCACCCATTAAATAGAAGCATATAGACACTCACACATGTATTAAGATATTACATAGTAGTTAAAATTAGTTCTAAAGCACGAATACATATGTATACATTAAAAGGAAGTTGTATTGAAGTTCAGCATATGATCATCATAAATGTTTTTTCGGGATTAAAACGCCGAGTTCCACTTGAGTAACTAATTGAGTTGAAATGTAAACAGTTAAATTGTTTTTTTTCAATATTTTGCTGAGGTTCAATAAAAGTTATTTTTCATGTAGTGAAATTTAGTCTTACATTCTAATGTATTTATCATATTTTAGCTTAGAAAGGTATGTGAAAAATTTTTAAAATAAACATAACAATAGGCGGAAATTTGTATTTTAAAGTTTCAGCACCCCAAAACCAAATCTTGGTTCTGCCCCTGCAACTGTGTAACAAGTTAAGCTGACAGTAAGTAACAATGAAGAATATACCCAAAGGAGTGCACAAATTACATTTTTATGGAAAACCCTGTTTAGTATAGTTTTTGTTTGTCGTGTTTTCGAAAACCAAAAATAAAAGAAAAGGTTAAAACATTATCATTTTTATTTTTACATGAAAACAATATTTGAAAATTTAGAAAATAATTTAAAACTATTTTCCTAAAACTTGGGTGATCTAAAAAATAAATTATGAAAATATTTTTCAATAATAGTTTACCAAACGAGTTTTCTAAAAAAAAATTTGTTTTTAGTTTTCAAGAACAAGAAACAATTTTTGAAAATGAAACCAAATGCATTACTTTGCAATTATTTTTGTTACTACGAATCAAATTGATATTTGACTTCTTGACCAATTTGGCACAATCCGTTTGGTACATTCAAAAGGAATTAATCTCTGGCGGTCAAGCCTCAAGATTTGAACTTTAGTTAGTCAATGTGAAGAACACATTCACTTAACTAAGACAATCTCTCATGTTCATGTTAGCAAAATGACATCGTATCATTATTACATTGAAAATTTTCTCCTTAAATGGGTCAAGAAAAGGAAAAACTAGTCAGTGATTAGGTAGTACTAAGTACTTAATAATAATTATTATCAAATGATGACACGTGATATGTGAATACATCAATAATTAGAAATTAAAAAGTAGTGAAAAGACTTTTAAGAAAACATCCTATTAGATTTTGCCGTATGATATTTTTCATTAAAAATTTCTCCACATACCACAAATTTAGGTTGTTAATATACTCACAAATCACGTGTCATTATTTAATAACAATTAGAACCAAGTAAAAGTGTTTTCATTTCCTCCTAGTGCATTTCAGTTCATTTCCACAAATTATCGCCTTGTCTGCATTTCAGTTCATTTCCACATTTCCACAAATTATCGCCTTGTCTGCATTTCAGTTCATTTCCACAAATTATCGCCTTGTCTTATATATTAGAATAGATGGTAGGAAATGTCTCGGAATGTGTATGATCGACCATTAACGTAGAGGCCCACGAATTGAGTACATGAGGTCGATTTCCTTATAAAGTTTTCTTTTAAATATACGCCAAGCTCGGCAAGACACAAAACCACGCAAGCATTGCTAATTTTATAGGTCTTTTCATGGTATGAGTTACTACTAAAATCTTAAGAAATTCAAGTTGATTTGAAAGTACAATTCATATTTTTTTTTCTTGCGATTATATATTTCTATGGTTAAATTTGGTGTACATGGAGAATTATTCTCATTTTTTTCAAAATTTGTTGAATATCTACGAAACTCACACAAATTTAAGCCAAAGAAACAAACAATGATACATAGCCATTTCTATTAAATTTCAAATACAAAAAATTCTGAATTTGGTTGTAGCACTCCCAAAAGGTGGTGGAATATTTTTCATTTGAAAATTTTTTCATTTAGACTTAATATTATTGTAAATCCAAAATTTATTTATTCTCCAAATTATTAAAGGTGGTAAGGCAGATTTCCTTTTTAGTACCATTAAGATCAAATTGTAGAAAGCAGCATTGCTTTAGTTATAGAAAAATATTCTACAGAGGATATAGTTAAATTCGCAATCGAGACAAATGGCTATGAATGCAACAAAAATGAGTATAACTGTAACCATATTTCATAAAACGCTGTACAATCTACATTGACTAGGGAGATAAAATTGGGTCTATGTACTAATTTTCTAGGCTGCAAATCACCAATCACACGTATAATCTATTGATGAGTGGAGTTTTGCCTAGAAAAAAAAGGATTTATTTTATGTTTGTTATAAACTATCACCAACACTTGTATGAAAAACAAAAATAATGGACAATAAATAGAAGTGCCAGCATACCAATTGATATAAACAAAATTAAAAAAAAAACTCATGATGGGACCGATCAAGATTCCATGCATGGGGCCGATCGATCAAATTCCCCTGACTACACTTGGAGTACTCAGGGGAATTAGGAATAATCGATGGAAACCGATCAGGACTCTCCGTATGAGCTGACTGGCGCTCGTATCGAAGACATTACACCCAGGGTATATGTCAAGCAAGAAGACAATAGAAATCAACCCTGAGAGCTCCAGCTAACTTGAGCTCGACCAAGCAGCTACATTATCGAGTAGGACCCTACAGACCGAGCAGACCATGACATGGCACGGCTGAGCAAACCATGACTGAGCGGATGGTACCAATCATTTCCTCTACTGCCACGCTAGTGGGGGTTACCACTAACAACCCAATCATGATAACGTGCTACCAACTTCAAGATTTCGTGTGTAGTAAGAGGTAGTCACCTCCCCCGCTCTGATGCACGCCTAAGGGAGCACCACATGTGAAGTTGGACAACCACTCCCCCACTACCCTGTCACCAGTCAGGTCCTCTAATGCCACGCTGCCACATGGAGAGACAACCATCTCACACTATCTCCATGCATGCAACACCTTCCTAGAGCTACTAGGATACCTACCTATATAAAAGAAAAACTCATTTTCTCTAATAAGGTACGCAAACATAAACCCTAGCCCAAACTCTGTTGAAATATCTCCAGAAACCTAACTTTGGCATCAGATTGTCATTGGCAAGCACCACACTGGCGTCCCTCACCCCTCTTTCCCTCCCAAATCACCGGAGCAGTTTACCGCCGGCCTGGAGACTGACTTTACAAATTTACTGCATTATCAGTTGGCGCCGTCTATAGAAACGATTGTTTCTATCTTTATGGTCGTCACTAGGTCTGGCACTTTACGCGTTCCCCTACCAATGGATAACCAAAACACCAACAAAGTTACGAATGACGAAAGCACCAACAAAGTTACAGCCGTCGAAACCTAGATGGCCGATGTGATGGCCAATATGCAAATACTGATCACCCAGAATCGGGAGTTACTTCAACGACTCCCTGTTGCCCTAGGAGGAGGAGAACCACCTTAAGCTCAACTAGAAAATTGAGGAAGAAGCCATGCCAGTAGGCTAGAGAATGAAGACCCCGTTTTTTCAGGCGGTGGCATGTTACCCCCTAACAGCGCATTACCACCCAGAAACGGCAATGCCTAACCAAAGAAAGCATAGAGTCGGGCCTCTGGTCCTCACCTGCGACATCACTCTTAACACACCGAGGTTGAAGGAGAAAGGGTAGACAACCCCCCGGCCTGGGATGAGTGTTTTAGAACCCTCCAGGCCCAGATGACCGGAGTCATGGAGGCAGTGAAGACTAGGACTCCGAACACCGTCGAAAAGATGGTGAACAAAACCGACTCCCCGTTCACTCAAGCGGTTATGCAAGTTCCCCTACTGTCCAAGTTCAATATGCCAACTATAGAGATGTTCGATGGGACTAAGAACCCGTTAGATCATCTGGAAACCTACAAGGACTTGATGCAGCTATAGGCCGTCCCAGACAAGACTATGTGCAGAGCCTTTCCAAACACTCTCAAAGGAGCAGCTAGAGTGTGATTCAACCGGATTCAACCCTCTATTGTTAGCTCCTTCGTTTAGCTCAGCAAACTGTTCATTGGGTACTACATTGGAGCCTAGAGGTAGAGAAAACCAGCAACCAATCTACTTAATGTGAAGTAGAAGAAAGACAAAACCCTTCGCGAGTTTGTCACCAGGTTCAACCTGGAAACCCTTGAAATGGATGATGTTGATAATAAGGTCACAGTCACCGCCTTTATGAGTGAAGTCAAGACCCATAAGTTTATGTTTTCGTTGGCCAAGGAGCCTATGAAGACTATGGCGGACCTTATGATCAAGGTCTAGAATCATATAAATGCAAAAGATACGATGAAAACGCGATGGGAGCGTGATGGGGCGCCACCTCCCCAGTCAGAAAAAAAGAAGAGATCACCTGAAGATAAGGACGGCAGAGACAAGAAGGCCCCAAGAAGCGACAGGTCAGAAAGGGACGGGCGGCCAAGCAACTGGTTCACTGCCTTTGAACGTAATTTCACCCCCCTGAACATGCCGCTGGAGCACGTCCTGAACGAAATCAAAAACGACCCAGACCTGAAATGGCCTGGGAAGTTAAGGGACCCCTCAAAAGAGAGAAACCGAAGGAAGTACTGCCGATTCCACAGGGATCACAACCATAATACTGATGATTGTTTCGACCTCAAGCAATAGATAGAGAACCTAATCAAGGAGGGGCACTTGAGGAGGTATGTTGCTGGCCACGGGTAAGACTGAGCACGCGTAGTAGAGAGGAAGAGCTCAAAAAGAGCCCTAGCACACCAACGTTCGATCGGAGAGATAAAGGTCATTACTGGAGGATTCAGAGGTGGTGGTGAGTCTTCATTTGCCAAGAAGAACCATGCTACGAGAGCCAAGCAAGCAGAGGTGTTCACTATAGACAGGCCGCGCATGAAGGCCCGACCAGATGTTCCAGACATAGTGTTCACTGAGAACAAAGTAGTAAAATTGAGTCACCTACATGATGACGACCTGGTGGTCAGCGCTATCATTTCTAACTTTAGAACCCGGCAAATCCTTATTGACAGTGGCAGATCGGCTAACATCCTCTTTTGGGGAGCCTTCGAACGACTACAGATATAGAGAGAATCACTAAAACCCATGACCTCTGCCCTGGTGGGGTTCACTAATGATAGGGTCACCCCCATAGGGTCCATTGAGTTACCCGTCACCCTGGGGGACGACCCCCAACAAGCTATGAGGCTGGTCAACTTTTTGGTCGTGGACTGCCCCTCGGCCTATAATATGATCATAGGGCGTACGACCCTGAATCAGTTCAAGGCAGTCACGTCCACGTATCACCTAAGATTGAAGTTTCCTACAGAGCATGAGGTAGGAACTATAAAGGGCGATTAGGTGACAACAAGAGAATGCTACTTGGCATCCCTCAAGAGGGACGTCGGCAAGGAGGCCCTCGTGATAGAAGAGATGGAAGTCAGAGACGAGGAAGAACTTAGGCGAGAAGAACCCGTGAAAGAGCTAGAACAAGTCCCCATCCACAGTACAGCCCAGGTGGATAGCACACGTTTGCCGAAGGTTGTAATGATTAGGTTTGCCGCTCCTGAGCAACTCAAGCAGGAGCTGTGAAGATTCTTGAGGGACAACGCTGATGTCTTCACATGGACCTATGAAGATATGCTAGGTATAGACCCCAAGATTGCTGCCCACTACCTTAACATTTCACCAGAGGCCAGGCCCATCAAGCAGAAAAGGAGAAGCTTTGCTCTAGAGCGTAACGACGTCATCACAGAAAAAGTGAAAAAGCTCGTCCAAGCTATATTCATCAAAGAAGCACAGTACTCGACCTGGCTCTCGAACGTGTGATGGTGAAGAAGGCGAATGGGAAATGGCAGATGTGTATGGATTTCACCGATCTTAACAAGACTTGCCCCAAAGACAGCTTCCCCTTGCCTACCATTGACCTTCTGGTCGACTTTACTGCCGGGTACGAGATACTCTCCTTCATGGACGTCTCAGGGTACAACCAGATCAAAATGGCAGAACGAGATCAGGAACACATCATCTTCATCACTAATAGAGGATTGTACTGTTACAAAGTGATACCCTTCGACCTGAAGAACGTCGGGGCAACTTATCAGAGGTAAGTCAACAGAATGTTCAAGTCCCATATAGGAAGGAACGTGGAAGTGTATGTGGAGGACATGCTAGTAAAGAGCAAACGAACTCTTGACCACTTGGGGGATTTGAAAGAAACCTTCCAAACCCTCAGGCACTGCAAGATGAAGTTAAACCCAGCTAAATGTGCGTTCAGGGTGGCCTCAAAAAATTCCTAGAGTTTATGGTATCACAGTCTCCATATATATATGCACCCGCTGACAGCCACATACATAAAGTGGCACTCCCAAAACACATCAACAGTCTCCATATATATATACACACACACAAAGATCAAAGCTTAATATTACACTTCCCGTAATGGGGTGCTTCATTGCCAACCCTACACACGACCATCTTCTTTTTCTTGGTTCAACATCTTCCAATCGTGTTCTCTTCATCGTTAATGGTCGATTTTAAAAAAATTCCCAAAATGCTTCGTTTGGCCTTTGTGTATTTTAAGCATTCTATTAGGGCTATCGTTACTGAGAGGGTATAAAGGAGGGAAATGGGAAGATTTTCCCAAAAAGCCTTCGGAGCTCTCATCGTCCAGCTCACATGAGGGAGTTTTCATCCAAAACCCTCTCACCCGTTATCAATTGGACGGTTAGGTCATAATTCATTAAATTTAGGGATTAAATTGACTTAACTAGAAGTGCAAGGACTAACTTGAGACACAATGTAAACTACAGGGACCAATTGTGTAATTTGTTCAATTTTTAATTATTGAAAAGGGCATTTATAAATTTTCAAGAGGAACAAATTGATAAAAAAATTTCAAAAATTATGACTAAAAATGTAATTTTTAAAAGTTGAATGGGCAAGTACCCCTCTAGACCTTAAGTGACTGCACCACTGATCTCACCTTTAGTTTTGGTCCTTTAATGCAGGGCTCTCCTCGATCGTGCAGGTCAATATCCGACATATGTTGATTGATTGGCCAAGTTATGGACTCCACCCTCGTTCATATTACCAGCCTTTGTTTGTGACTCTTACCGGGGCTATCCTATGTTTTATGTATCAACCTTATATATAAACGGGTAATGTTGTATGATTATAAATTTTTTTTTACATAACTTATTATCAAAATGATATGGTTGAATGAGAGTCAATAAATCATGTGCGGGAGACACGTTCCTCAGGTCTTTGGGCTTGCCATGTGTGAGCGGGACTCTTTAGCTTGAGACGGCGGGGGTGTTTTGTGTTGGACTAACTCTCTCACATTAAGAGACTTGGGGTGCGTGTTGCTTTAAAAACCATTCCCCACTTTCCGTTCTTAACGAATTGTGTTGAGTTTAGTTAATTCAAAAAAAAAAAAAAAATGAGAGTCATTCACTTTAAAGTGAAACAACTATGATAATGGTTTTTAATTCTAAAAATGCCACTGTAACATTATTGTGGTGGTTTTTTTTGTACAAAATGTCTACAAAAATTGTTTTTTTATAAATAAATTTTGAATTAAAAAAAGAAAATGCAATTTTTTTTAGAGAAAATCTCACCAAAATGATATGACATTGTGTTATTTTGTCTTAAAGTGAATGATTCTTATTCAACTATATTATTCTAGTGATAATTTCTATATGAATTTTTTGATTGTAGTGTTGTATAGCATTTTTTTATGCAAAACAAATATGCAGATAAGCTACTCTCATATCTGTCAGAAAGCATTGCCTTGCAGCATCTCCAACCATTTGCGCATATGCCCAGTCTCAAGCAACTTTGCGCTAGAGATCTTGCAGAATAAGTTCAACTCCACCGGTGACTACGAGGACTTGAATCCAAGTGCTCTCACTTGCGGAAGCGAGTTGAACAAACCACTTCAGTAGAAAAAGTACAAAATTTAACTACAGATGCTTAAAACTATCGAATTTACCACTTGACCGTTTCAATTTTCTTTTAATTTAAATTGAAAAATGCTACTCACAGTCAGAATTGTCGGTCAGTCTCAATTGAATCTCACCAACTGATAGTGAGACCCAATTAATGTGTCACTCATCAGCTGTGGGTCAGTCACTAGCTAATAGGTGATATATCAACTGGGTCCTACTAACTGATGTGTCACTTATCAGTTAGTTACTGACTCACTACCGCGGCTGTTGGTAGCAGTCCTTATTTCAATGAGAGTCAATAACTTCTCATCAAAATGATGTGGTTGAATGAGAATCAATAAATCATGTGCGGGAGATACATTCCTCAGGTCTTTGGGCTTGCCATGTGTGGGCGGGACTCTTTAGCCCGAGACCGCAGAGGTGTTTTGTGTTGGACTGACTCTCTCATATTAAGAGAGTTGGGGTGCGTGTTACTTTAAAAATCGTCTCCCACTTTCTGTTTTTAATGAGTTGTGTCGAGTTTGGTTACTTAAAAAAAAAAAATGAAAGTCATTCACTTTAAAACGAAACAACTATGATAATAGTTTTTAATTCTAAAAATGCCACTGCAACATCATTGTGGTGGTTTTTTGTACAAAATGTCTACAAAAATTATTTTTTTTATAAATAAATTTTGAATTAAAAAAAGAAAATGCTAGTTTTTTAAAAAAATTTGTAGAGAAAATCTCACCAAAATAATATGGCATTGTGTTATTTTGTTTTAAAGTGAATGACTTTTATTCAACTATATTATTTTGGTGATCATTTCTGTATGAATTTTATGATTGTAATGTTGTATAGTATTTTTTTTTTTGTGTAAAATAAATATGTAGATAAGCTACTTTCATATTTGTTAGAAAGCATTGGCTTGCAGCACCTCCAACCATTTGTGCATATGCCCAGTCTTAGGCGACTCTGTGCTAGAAATCTTGCAGAATAAGTTCAACTCCACCAATGACTACGAGGACTTGAATCCAAGTGTTATCACTTGTGGAAGCGAGTTGAACGAACCACTTCAGTAGAAAAAGTACAAAATTTAACAGCATATGCTTAAAACTACTGAATTTACCACTCAACCGTTTCAATTTTCTTTAAATTTAAATTAAAGATTGCTACTTACGGTCACGATTGTCAGTAAGTCACCAAATAAGTGACCGCATCAATTGAATCTCACCAACTGATAGTGAGATTCAATTGATATGTCACCCATCATGGTCACTAACTAATGGGTTACATTTTCAACTGCAGCTGCTTGGAGCATTCCTCATTTCAATTTCACCCCCCACCCTCCCCCCGCGCCGGTCTCTCTCTCCGAATCCACCATTACAAGCCTGAAGAAGTTCTCAACAATGCTTTCAACTGATACAGACTTCGATCTCAGAGTATAATTTCTCAAAATCCTGACAATGTGCTTCAAAATTCAGCATCTCTTACTCATTTACTGTTCTTCAAAATCCAGTTTCGGAATCAGGTGAGCTCATATTCTTCCTCTCCAATTCCTTGGTTCTACTTCGTCATTCCTTGGGAATTGCCTTGAATCTACTGTTCTGATGCCTTTACATAGAGAGTACACATTTGCCGATTAGGGAAACATGGAGCATTACGCGAAGTACCTGAACCAGACGCTCGTTGCCTTCGGATTTTCGGCGTCGCTTGATCTTTTTGCAAGTGATCCGGTGTGCTATCTTTTGTTTTTGAATTTGTAGTTCTGCATATTTTTGCTGTTAAAGGTTTTTGGTTTTGATTTGGAATTCGTGTCTTGGGTAGGTTTCGATTTCGCGAACTTGCCATTGCATATATGCTCTGTTACAGCAGAGGCAACGCGATATTGAATTTAGAGAGTCTGCTAATGAGCAGAGACAACGGTGTATTTGTTTACATCTAACATTTTGTACTGTGAGGGTTAGGAATTAGGATCTGTAAACTTGCTGAAACAAGTTGGATTTGTTTCCTTCTGTGAATTTTGTTTGCTCCAACCTATAATGTAATTATCAGATTGGAGTGGTTTGCTTCTTTGTTTTCAGGTTTCCAAGTACGTGTTAATGGGTGGAAATGGGTGTGGCTTCAGTGATGTGGAAACAATGATTGGAACGAAGTAAACGCTGTAAATAAAGTAGATCGCGGGCCAACATTGTTATCCCCTTAGTTCATGTAGGTGTAACTGTGGTTGTTTCCAAACACAACATGAATCTTTTGCAGTTCAATGATATGTTTCTAATTTGTTTTTTTGGGTAATTGAGACAAAATTAAATCGCAACCCTGGGTCTAATTGTAGGCATCTATAATGTCTAAACATGTTACCAAGTGTGAGAGGCCAAGGTATTGACTTTCATTTTCTATCTCTCACAACAAAGTACAATCCAAGCAGTTATTTGTATTCGTGCAGGAGACTGAGTGACTGATTGAGTTCTGATATCATTTCGGCACCGGCTGAGGTATACATTAAGAATCATGTTGGGTCTCTTCTACTTCTGCCTATTTGGATTCTGATGGTGTATCTGTCATTGTGTTGCAAGTTATGCCTTATAACTTGTTTGATGTATTTGAGGTTCTCATCTATCCAATCATTTCTTGAAGTTCTTGCTGTGGGTAGTTGTGTTCGTGATAGAAAATGAGCTGGCTACAGTCGAATCATGTTTGGAAAATATGTAATTGAGGATAAAAATCGAAGTTCAGTCTACAACACAAAAGAACTACCCATTCTGCATTCAAAATCGTTTGGACATGAGCAGGGAATGGAAGCACCATAGGACAGGCACACGGCAGCAAGAAAATTAATAATTATACAATACTTATCACAAAAATTTATATATGCAGGATATGTAGATTTCTTATGAAGGTCTTAATTTTTATGGCATTTGGATTCATGGTTGCACTCATAATTTATAATTTATTTTGTCTATAAAGAAGGCCAGACTTGAAGATAACAGCTGAAAAATATGTCCAATTAATCATATTTATCAAAAGTATATGCCCTATAGAAGATAGTAAAATACTGGTGCAAATTATTGGATCCCAAGCTTATTTGCAGTTCTAGCTTGGTAACTTGATCGGGTATTGTTACTATTGTAAATTTTGTAGCCATAGTAGCTTGAGAGGGATAAAATTACGTACAGAGAGACTAATTTAACTATCAAAGTCTGGTTTACATAGTATCGTAGTATTCTTATTATTAGTGGTTTTGATCTGACTCTTTGTTGTTGGTGTTCAGGGGGTCTGAAATCACCAATCTAGAGTTGCCGACCTAAACATGCGAGCTTTAGATTTTCAATCTATTTCGACACCATGGTTGACATTTAGCTGAAGTTTGCTTTACGGCAGCAGACAAGCATGATCTATACCTAATTTGACTAGGAGTGTCCATGATGATAGAATTGGATTCTTTGAGAACTACTAAGCCACAATGTTAATGTGATCAGTATCTAGCTGTTCCTTGTTAAAGTGTACTCATCGATAACAGTATGATGGGAATAGTTATGTATCATCATTTTTTACCTCTGTATATACATTAGTTTTTATTTTTGTTTTTTTAAAGTATATGGAACAAAACAGTTATATTATCATGTTAGGATAAATGTTAGTGAAGGGTTAATTTATTTCTGGGGATTGATTCAGGATTTGCTGCTCATATTCTTTTTCTGGGTACTAAGGAAAAGGACAGACAGAGGCACTGGAATGGTGTGCTTAAAAGGGCCTAATGAACATAATTCCCGCCATATCGGCTTGGAGAAGAGGGCCCAATCCAACTTGACAATCTTCATCCCAGGTTTGCAAGAAAATCAGCGCAATCATTCATTCGACCTTGCTTGAGGGTGTGGACGAAGTAGCATTTGTATCTCTGTGCAAGGAATTTGCAATTTTCGATCATGGCTTGGTTGGGGTGGTAGGAGCAGCAATCCTCTATAGATGCCCCACTGTTTTGCTTTCAGGCTTGTAGCTATAACAATGCCTCCCATGAAACCTGTCATTCATAATCCTCGGTCATTTTTTAGTACTCCTCCAAATTAATCTGGCTGGTACTAGGCATCCTTTTGCACTCCCATTCACATTCAGTTTACATTAGTCTTATTAATAGTTTTGTACTGGCCAGGTCCGAAACATACTGGTCGGATGTTGCCTTTTCTGGTCATACCGGCCATTCAGCAGTCATTCCGGCCATTCCAGCTCCCGGCTAAAGGGTATTTGAAACGTTTTTATATTAGTCCTTGTCAGCCTTTTGTCCCTTCCAATTTCAATTTTTCAGAGATGCTGTCAATTTATCTTCGTCAAGCTCAGTTATTTTTAGGGGACACAGAACTTTAGATTTTTGGAGATTGATTTTAAGCATAGACGTGTTACAGAAATTCTCAAGGACATCCAGAATAACGTCGCAACATACCTCATTAGCTTGTGAAAGTAAAATAAGATCATCACCAAAGAGGCGAAGGGAGAAGGCCACACTACCATTCCTAGAAGTTTTCAGACCTTTCCACTCCCTACTTAACATTTTCTCAATTATCATCCTAGACAATGTATCCATGCAAAGAATGAAACGATAGGGGAAAAGAGTGTCCTGTCTCAAGGCACTATTAGGTTTAAAAAATGAAGTGTCTCAATTCCACAGAATGGATGATTCAACACCCGTGACATGACCCATGACCTGATTAATCCAGTTATTTGAAAAATGAAGCTTTTCAAAAAAGTCAATTAAGTCTATTGTAGGCCTTTTTGAGATCAACTTGAAGAATCATACCACCCCGTGTTCTTACTAGTCTTGAAGAATAGAGAATTTCCTGGGTGATGATGATGTCAGAAATGGACCTTGTTGCTATAAAATTGCTCATATTGATTAGTTAAATGTTATTCTTTCAGAAAAATTTATACAAAAAACTCACAAGAATGATGTAGCAGTAACATTATTGTAATTAAGAGCCATTAATGTGGGTGTCTTGTTTTAAAGTGAATGACTATTATCCAACCACATTATTCTGATAATAAATTTTGTATGAATTTTTTTAATTGTATAGCATTATTCTTAGTTTATTACACCTAAAAGAGGAAGTAATGTTTCACGGGCATGGACGTTCGCCAAACTGTACAAATGAAATCAGCTCAATTGCACCCCCTCCCCCTTGTTCTCGTGATCAAACATATAACTTGTATCACCCATGCTGGACTTGGAATATTTATTAAGCACTCAATCTCTGGAGTTAGGGTCAGTTAGATAGAGTAATTAAATGCTAAAAACTAAACATATTTAGAGTTCTTTTGGCGTAACTTCTGCAAATCAAAGTCCTTCGTTAAAATAGACTTTTCAAAAAGTTTTTCCTATGAAGTCCTTTTTCAAATGGTTAAAGCGTTTGGTGAAACATATAAAGCAAGACCAAGATTATTATCCTTTACCAAACATATAAAGCAAGACCAAGATTATTATCCTTGAACAATTAGGTTTATTACAATAGAATTCTTTCATTAAATTCACTATAGGCAAAAGCATTAGTGAATAATTGATTTGTTCTTGTTTCATCATAAAATATAATTTTATTGGTACTGGAATTCAATTCAAACAGATTAACTGATTCATAAGTACATCAATTCATGAATATTTTACTGAAAAAAAAAAAAAAAACAAAGCAATCATTTAGCTGAATTCTCAGCAACATCCATTTAAGAATATTCTAGTGCCAAAAAAAGAAAAAAAGGAAGCAAAAGAGTCATATTTGCCCAAATAATTCATATCAATACCAATTAGTATTTGAGAGGGGAACCAAAAAAAAAAAAAAAAAAAAAGAAAGAAAAGCAAGCGATCTACAGGAGAACACATATGATAGATATAACAATTTGTATGTATGAGCTTTGAGAATGATGACGAGATTGCTTGGGTCTTTAGTCTTTGCAAATTCTAGATTTGTTATTATAGCAAGCAGTAGGGTCGGTAACGGCAAGATATAATAAATTTTGAGGACAAAATCGTGAATTTATCGATTATCATTTAAATGACAGCTTACTTCGCGAGAAGTTGTTTCGGAAGCCACTCTCCTTGGGCTTCTACAGTAGACACTTCTGATACAAGTCCATTTAGAAAATATTACCAAACAAACAATGTTTTGATGGAAGAACTTCTAAGGCCCATTCTAAAGCCCAGAAGTCCTTTACGAAGCTCCGCCAAACGCTGCCTCTGGTGGTGCAGTAGCTTCTAATTGAATTTGCCTTTTCAAGTACTAGAGCTTCTGCAGAAGGAATGTGGAACTGTTTCACCTAGAAAAGCTTTGAACTTCCATATCTTTCTATTGGGAAGTGGTTTAAGTGTCTAGCCTAACATGTACTAAGCACTTTGACGGTCAAAAAGTGCTTTTAGGCCACCACATTGTGGTGCCAAATGAGGCCTTAGCGGCTGGGTAGTCGAGTACTTTTTTTTTTTTTTAATTTATAATTATGCGGTAAGGAGTGTTTGGACCAACTTAGGTACACTTCGACAAATTGTCTTCCTAATTTTGTCAAAAGACAAGTCATTTACACTAGGGCTAGGGAGATTCACAAGAAACAAATCTCTTGTGACCTTGCTAGGAGAGTTGTCAAATTTCAAATTTAAAATGTCTAGATTTATCGCTAGTTCTATCTCCACCAGGCACAATGGTACAATTTTTTGATTTGAACTGTTTATGGATTCAAAATACATAGACAGTTTCTTTGCATGTAGGGTAAGACTGTATAACATCTTTTACTCTTCTTTGCTACATCTCACAATGGCGGAGTCTCATACATTAAATTATCTTTTATTTTATTTTATTTTATAATGTTTTGAAATTTTCAATGTCTTTAAGTATTCATAATTAATCAAACTCAGTATCTAGAGAGGACATTTGTGCCTCATCAATCATGCATTCTTTCTTGAGGGTGATGATAACAGTTTTATTCGAGTCCTTGAATTTGTATTCTCTATCCCCCACCTTGAATTTTAATGGGTAATGCTAATAGAAAATTCATAAATAACGATGTGTTTAAATGAGAATCTTTTACTTCCAAACAAAACACCTACTGTAACAACTTTTAATTATAAAACTGTCACTGCCACATCATTCTGGTGAGAGATACCAAACAAATTTTTTGTAAGAGTAGCATTTTCCATTTTAATATCTATAGCTTTGTTTTTTTTATTTTAAGTTTTTTGTTAACAACTTCGACGTCAACAATATAGGAAGCTCATTAATGCCCCCTAATCTTGGTTGTTTCTGCTTGCTTAGTCAATAGCACATGCAGAAGAGGAAAATCCTAGAAGTCATCGATATGTATTAGTAATTTATTGATTAAGAACAAGAGATGGAGTAGATATTCAATGGATCATTCTCGAAGTCTCTACGTGGGTTTCTTTGCAATGGGTCAACATGCAATTGAAGTCAATCACTCCTGAACATGAGTTAAAAACAATTTAACAAATCACAACTCAAGTGGGGGGCCTTCTTGTCATTTCCTGAATATGCAGAAAATCCATGTTTACGTGGCACTTTCTTGTGGTGACAAGGGGCCAGGCTACTCTGCAATGGATCGGTGCCAAGTAGATAGAAAGAAAGCAAGAGCCATGTCTTCAGGGTTTGGTAACTGCATGCACATGTATGATGAGAGACCATTAACATGGCCAAAATGGTTAACGTAACCTTCATAACAAAGGTAATTTCTTCTTTTCTCTTTGGTTTGCTTGCCAATGAATAAAGAAGCCAAATCACTCCAAAAGAAAAGTAAGAAAAGAGAAAGTCACAACTGAAAAAACAAAATGAAGGAAAAATATAGAAAATCAATTAATCAATAGACCAAAGAATAGCTCCTTAAGATCATGCATGTGAATACTCCATCATTCGCCTTTGAAAATGGAGGATTCAATAGTCTATATCTGCAAGTTTTCTCTTAACTTTTCTACATCATATGTATGATACTACCATGTCAACACCTCTCTCTCTCTCTCTCTCTCTCTCTCTCTCTCCACATATTATAAATGGAAGTTCTATGAACATTGCACCATTGTGCAGTAATTTGTCATCATCAGCACTTCAATAACCTACAAGCTGCTAGCTAGGAAGAATATAGCGAACGAGAAATGGAATTTGAGGACCGAAATGCGCAAAAGAAGCCAGTTTCTGTACTTCAAGGAGATGGGTTCTACTTTGATAGACTTCTTCTAAGACAGTCTTCAGTAGGCCACTCATCTCGCGTATATTATCGCGGTGCTGAAGGGGTTCCCTTTCAGTGGGAGAAGCAGCCAGGGACGTCGAAGAATCCACCAGAAAACGAAGTCATTCCACCCCCTAGCCCTCCCCCGGCAGTGCATAGTTTGGGGCTGCCCAGGCCTCGTGTTGATCAACCTAAGGAGAACTCCCACCGGCAGAGGGTCTGGTTCTGGAAGAGAAGAAAGAAAAGCCGATCCAGCCAAACGGATCAAACATATGGCTTGGTAAAAATCAATGATATTAGCTCTAACAAATCGGAAAGCTTAGAGTTTCGCAACTCTAACAGAGGATTTAATTCAAGTTCATCATCCTCTTCGTCAATCTCTTCATCAAATTGGCCTGCTTTGCAGTTGCCGGGTTTTCAAAAGGATTCGCTAGAGGGGCCTTTTCGTTGCAGTCCTTGGAACATCACAGCAATCCTGGTTCGTGTTGCTAGACGGGCTTAATTACTATTTGTATTTTAAGTTTTGGGGCTTTTATAGATTATCTTTAACATGTGTAACATTTATCAAACACCTTTAAGCATAAATATGGAGAGTGACACTAATATTGCCTAAAATTTTGGGAAGCTAATAAGTAATAGCTGACCTTTCAACACATAAATTTCTCGTTTATATATTCAATAGAGATTACTAGCAAGCGCTCAAAACTCAATACAAGATGAAATATTTGACACCTTCATCTACATATCAATCCATGCCATTTTCTATGGAAGGAAATAGGAGCCCATGTATGTGGGGTGAATTTGCTCAACAATTTTTACTGGTGTCCTTAATACTACTTGAATTATGCATTTTCTCGTTGCCAGAAAAAAATGAATTCCAATGTTAGGAAGAAGGAAGATTTAATGGAGTATAAGAAATTAGTCAGAATTAGTAAAATGTTGGTGTGGGAATAAACAATTCGGCTAATGAAATTGATACTTGGATTATATTCTGCTAATCCAAAAACTAAACCAAGTACACTACGTCCTCCCTCCTGCACTGCTGCACCAGAACATATGATCGTTATGCTTTATAATTGTGGAAACATTAAGATGAAATATTTTTAATTAAAAACCTGATAAGATATAATGTTTATTTTCTTCTTGAAATGCCAAACAGAATGAAGGGAACACAAACATGGATTATGGCAGCACACACAAGGCAGTTTCTGCAACTCATGGCAATGGAATCTTCCTAAGCAAAAGTCCTTCAAGGAATTCTTCAGCAGGCCAGTCTTCTCGTATGTATTATCGGAGTGCTGAAGGGGTTCCCTATGAATGGGAAATGCAGCCAGGGAAATCCAAAGATCCCCTAGATGATGAAGTCATGATTCCACCACCTAGCCCTCCACCAGCAGTGCAGAGCCAGGGTCTACCTAGGCCTTGTGTTGATCAAGCCAAGGACTCAACCCCATCAAGGGTCTGGTCTTGGAAGAAAAGAAATAAAGGACAAGAGATTAAGAGAGTTCAGAAATCCACCTCCTGTAAAAATCAAAGCTTCCAGTCTTCCAAATCTGGCAGGGAATTTGTAGACCTGCACAATTCAAGCTCTTCGACCTTGTCGTCGTCATCTTCCTCAAAAGGTTCTCTGTTGCAGTTGATGAGTTCTTGGAAAGATGTGCAGGATCGATCCTTTTCTTGCAGCCCTTGGAGCATCAGAGCCATTCTCGTTGCTGTAGGAAAACGGGTTTGATTTTATGCCTCTGTCCATGTGCATGTGTGGGTTTTTACGTATTTGTAAATTTCAATACTGTAATATATCTCAAACTGTATATGTATGCAATTGGAAGGGGTGATATTAAGCTAATTAGCATAGGAGGAAAAAATTAATCGAACATGGCATTCTCTCCCAGTCTATTTTTCAGGGAAAGTGACACAAAATGAATTGAGAGAACATGACTGCATTATTTTCTGGATTATATTATATTATTATAAAAGTTAAGAAATCACTTGTTTTGATGCACTAATGCTTTGATTCAAAAAAATTAATACTATGACATGATTGTTTGGATCATTTAAAATCAATAATGATGTGCCAAATTATTAAAAACTCATATACACACTCGCTAAAATACCAAAAGATTCTTTTGTAAAATGATTATATATGTGTTGCATGTTCACAAGAAAAATTAATTGTCAGACTACTTCTTTCAAAAGTAGATGTTGAATTCTTATAATTTTTATAAAGAATTCAAGGGGGTATCTGTGAACCAATATATCCTCTACATGGACCATTCTATTATTTCATGATTTTAATAGATGCATCCACACAGTGGTCATATGTTTGTTTACTTTTTACTAGTAATATTCTTTTGCTGGACTTCTTACCTAAACTATTCGATTATGGGCACAGTTTTCAGATTACCCGATTAAGTCAATACGATTAGATAATGTCGGAGAATTTACATATCAAGTTTTTTTATGATTATTGCATGTCAATAAGAATTAATGTTGAACACCTAATTGCTCACTCACATACACAAAGTTAATGGTTTTGGAAAATCTTTCATAAAACAACTTCAGTTAATTGCTCTGACATTTATTTATGAAAACAAAATTGTCTATTTTTGCTTGGAGACATGCCATATTGTACACTGTATCATTAGTTTATGTTTGACCAACTGTTTATCATTAGTACTCACCATTACAACTTGTCATTGGTCAACAACCAAAAATAGAGAAAAAATAGAAAGAGAAAAGCAAAGAGAAAATAGAAGGAATTAAAATATAAATAAATCTTCAAAGATCATATTGTATTGTATTTAATTCTGTACTAACAATAAAGTTTTAGGTGGTCCAAAATATTAATCCCTAATTGTTTCAGAAAAACTAATATGATAAATATTTGATAGTTTTTGAAAAACTATTCACTATACTTTGTGTTGAATTATTTTATCTATTTTATATTTTTATAGTTGTATATTCTTTGTGCATAGCATCGGTACGCATCGTCTTAGAAATCATTCTTATTATACAGAGAGTTAAATACTATACTTTTTTTCATTCGTTAAAATTTTTCTCCCTGGGGCAAGTATATATTGTATTATTTTATAATCATTCAAAAATAAGTATTATGTAATAATTATGTAATGAATGACTTTATATAGACAATACTTGCTCAGCAAGTCTTCAAAGGCATTAAATATTGCCAACTCCACCTCGCTGGAAACATCCGATTGCGGACATTCAATTAGTATAAATTGGACTCGGCTTACAGTTTTATAACAAAATGTCCAATTTGCACGAGAGAGTGCATTTCAAGGTCACACGTGTAAACTAATTATCACGGTCACGTGCCGTCAACTGTTCCACCGCCATGGAGTCCTCAACCCACGTGACAAGTGTTCGGCGGGTGTGTGGTGCATGCACTGGAAAGAGAGGAGAGAAGGGCACGTGCAAGTAGCGTTAAATCTTGACCACCACAAGCTGTCAGAGGGGACAGTCATAATTCCTTCTCACTAGCAACCTGTTTGAAATTTGAGGAGAAAAAGCAAAAACAAATTTTAAAAATTTAAAATTAATTTCTCTTTGTCTCTTTATTTTTTTTTTGTAAAATTAAACAAAAAAAAATACCAAACAGTATTTTATTTTTCTCTCCCTTTTTTTTTTTTCAAGTTGCAAACAGGCTTAAAACAACATATATATACAATGTTACATGTATACGTGTGTGTATATATATATATATATGTATTCACAGATACATACAAGCTACCTCCATCCATATATGTATGTTTCTATTTACTCGCAGATACATACAAGCGTCAAGTGGTAGCCCTAGGATATAGGTTACCCATATCAAAACAAAAACAAGTAAAATGTGCAACTTTTAAAAAGATATCGAAACGAGCCTATGATATACAAGTCTCTCTCGTATTTTCTATGAGATTCTATTTTTGTATTTTATTTTAAATATGTTTATTATCTGCAACATTACTTATTTCTAAATTTTGGATAAAACTATATAATTTAATTTAATATGTAGTTGGAACTTGTGAAAGAAAAAGCGAAAGAAAGAAAAAGAGATGCGAGTGAAATTGTACGAAAAGAAAATAGAAGGAAAATAAAATTTTCGTTGTTTAAATCATAGTTATTAAAATGAAAAACGAAAGTGAAAAACGTTAAGGGAAATGAAAATGGGAGGCATATTTAAAAAACGGGATATGAAAAGAGAAAAACTATTAGGAAATTTGTAGGAATCTTATTAAGAAATTTTTGTTAAACTAAAAGGTGACTTTTAAGCTCCGTTTAAAACTCAAATTTTTAGTGAAAAAAGAAAAATGTAAAGAAAAAATTAAAAATTCAGATTCCAAACAAAGTGTTAAGAAATTTAGTGGATACTTTTAAAAAATTTAATAGAGACTTTTGAAAAACTTAGTAAAAATTTAGATGAATAATTTCATAGATACCTAGTTAGAACTTAAGAAAAAATATATATAAAATTAATATTTAAAGTTTTTCAAGCATTTCTCATAAGTTTTTCAAATGTTTCTATTAAGAATCCTAAGAGTTTCTTAAACGTTTCACAAGATCTTTTGAAACCTTTCTCATGAGTTTTCAAAACGTTTTTTAATATTTTTGAAATGTTTCCTCAACATTTTGAAATGAGTTTTGTGTCAGTATCGGAAGTACATTTTTGAGAAAATACGATTCCCCCTTCCAAATGAATTTTCCGACAACTATTGTTTAAATTCCAACAAATGAGAAAAAACTAGGATATCTATTAAAACAAAAACAAAAACAATGAATGAAAAATAAAAAAGAAAATATATCTCTCATTTTTTTGGAATTTTTTTTTAATCTCTCCTTCTAAGCTAGAAACTGAACCAAGAAAAATTATTTTCGTTCTGGTTCTCCTTATGTCAAGTTGCAAACAGGATATTTAAGCAAGAATGGAACTAGGTGTGCATAATGGGACTCGGGAGCCGTGACTCCTACTTTGAAAAACATCACTTTAGGTCCTCCAAATTTTTTATGTTTATAATAAAAAATAATGTGTTGGTCTCCTAAAATTTAAAATATTTATTTTAACCTACCGAAATTCAAAACAATTTTTATTTTGGCTTCTTCTTAGGCTCCTGAATACGAGTGTTGAGAAGCACTGGACCTAATTGGGCTGCCGCTTCGAAGAAAACACAAGTTTGACCGATTTGAGAGGATCATATGGAAAGTACTCCCTAAATGGACAGAATGTAAAAATAATAAAATACACACAACCTTTACCAGAAACATATATAAAATACCTCTCTCTCTCTCTCTCTCTCTATATATATATATATAGCTACTGTACAGAAAGCCATGTGGGAGGTGACCATGAAGTAATGATATCAAAAAACAGAGAGAGACGGGGGGGACAAACGTGAGGAAAGATTCGATCTCTGACCACCTAAATGCCATATTACTTTAAACATCGTTTGACCGACGACAAAAAAAATGGGGCCTTTTGAATTAACAAAGGACAGCCAATTACTTTATTTATTACACTTCACAATTATATATATGTACGTAATATATGAACCGTAAATTATTTCCCTTTTAGTACTGTAAAATCAAATGCAAACAAGCTCCCGCCGATTTCTCTGCCAATCTGCTCTCACTACCTTCACATGCAGATAGAGCATAACTCACTTTTTTGGTTGCTTGTTAGTGTAAAAGCATTTTTAGCATCCCCTCCATCCCTGGTTTTGGTTTTGGTTTTGGTTTTGGACCCCTCCTTCCTTGTAGTATACTGATCATATATTGTCTCTCTGACCTGATGCATGCCTAGCTACCTACTACTTTTACTTTCATGTGGCCTTTGCTTGTCCTCCTTGGCTTGGACCTATCTTTGCTTGCATAGTAATGCTATCTTGTGGATGATTGGACTTGATAAATGCTACCATAGGTTGCAACGATCGCGGCCTGTCTGTCAGGGGATCTCAATCAAAGCGGCTACTATAGTGTAATTACGCGGTTAATGCTAGCACTCATTTTCAATCAATTACGAGGATTAAGTAAAGCTTAGTTGTCAATTTGTAAAACATCAATGTTACGTTGGAAATTTGAATTTGTTTAGGGAAATGAAGTTAATTTTTTGGGTCGAGAAATAATTTAAAAAAAAAAAATTGGAATTGAGTTTTCTTCTATTGGGATTGAATTAGGTCCTCACTCAGAATTGAAAGATTAATCCACTTAAGCAAATTTAGTTTCTCAGGGTCAAGTTGGGTGATGTGCATTAGTATGGGCCATTAAAGTAATTAACTTAGTATATTTTAATTATTGTCCTTTTTACAATAATCCTCTAATAATTTTACAATGTAAGTTGTTGAAAAATGGCTTTGATTGCACACCAACTTTGAAATGTTAATGAAGTTTGGGTCGACTTAAACACAGCCTGAACTAATGAACATTAGCTAGGGCTTAGACTTTTTTGGTTAAGCTTCAGCCTGTTCTCAACTACTTGAACCCATAATAATTTAGGTTAGGCTTTCAACTACCCTTGCCTCCCCCAGTTGAAGAGCATCCCTCTAGTGAGGCTTTCAAATAGGACTATGGATCTTGTTTAAATCCAAACTGTAATAGAATCATGAATCACAAGATTTAAACTCCAAGGCTCGTTTGGTACAGTTTTTTAAAGTTTTTTTTTATTTTATTTTTTGGGTTTATAAATAAAAAAATTAAATTTTTTTATTTTTTTGTTTTTAATAATATAAAATAAGTAAAAAAATTTAAAAATTCAAAATATTGGTTTTTTTGGGCTTATAAATAAAAAATAAAATAAAATAAAAAAAAGCTTAAAAAATGCCCAACCCAACAGGCCCTCAGTGGTCATGCAGTGTTGTCCCAATTCAAATTTAGATACTTCTATTTAAATTTGACCTTAAACCTTTCAAGATGTCTGTTTTTTAACCAAAAAATTATTTATATCATTTTCTATCAATTTTTCAGAGTAGTTTACTTTTAATCATTACAATGGAAATGTTTCATACTTAACAGATTCTTGACACTTCTTTGGCAGAGATAAAAAAATTCAATCATGAAGGAAATCATTAATCACAACTAAGAAAAATATTCTTTTTATAATCAACAATACACACTTAATATATATAGTGTATATAAACTTATATATAATATAAATAGCCTTTTAAAGTAAAAATAATTATTTAAGTAAGACGTTTATAACTTTCTAGAGAGACAAATTAAAAGTAGTTCTAAAATTATAGGCAAAAATAAAAAATTTAAAAATTTAAGGGGACATTTAGAATTTTAAGAAAAGAAATTGAAAAGCATTTCTAAAATTTTAAATAAAATAAAACTTTTAAAAAATTAAGGAGTGCATTAAAAAACTTTTCGAAGACAAATTAAAAATTATTTTTAAAATAATAAATAAAAATATAACTTTCAAAAATTTGAGGGACAGTTGCCCTCTCTGAACATGGGCTAGCTCTGCCCCTACTCCCTCGATAACAACCATGCGTATTGCATATATATATAATCCTTTATATGCCAATTTCACACGGAGCAATCCCATCCATAGCGACAACTGTATCTATATCTACTTTAGAATCTAGAGTTATCCGGTCACCGTCTGTACGTACGTAGCACCCCATTTGGGTACCCTCTCTATCCAGTAGCTTGATACCAGAGACCGCTTTTTGGTAGATGCCATTACAGTCCGATTTTATACCGGACATGGCATCTTACGCAACAAGCTGGCCCATAGTCTTACATACATGCACACGCACATATATATATATATATATAACTAGTGATGTATCGACACAAGGCTCGTATAAAAACAAAATAAGGCAAATATATATATTAAATAATTGGTCAGAAAACAAACATGCAGTGTAGAATCAATTATAGACTTGTTCTAATCCTCTTTTATAATATAAAATTTTTTTTATATGCATCTTATATAATACTATCTATTTATTTTAAAATATAAAATTTTAAAAGTAATAATAATAATTATGTATATTAGTTAAAATTAGAACTCAAAATTATAGTGAAAAAATTAATTAAGTTATTATTATTTATGGATCAATACATAATTACAAATGTAAAAGTTGAAGCTATTGATGCATGTTTTTGTAAAATATGGTGCTAGTAAGCAATATATAGATAAACTTTGGCTAAAGGTATATTTATGTAATATATTAATTTTTTATGAATAACCTACATCAAATATAAGTCTTTTTAGTAGAAATCTCCATTATAAATGGGAAATGGCTAGATCTTTATTGCATATAAAGAATTATAAGAGTAAAAGTTTGGGTAAACACAACTCTTATATATAAAAATATATATTATTGTAACATGTATATAATAGTACTCCAACCTTAGAGACATAATTAAATTTAGATTATATATTATGTTTCCTGAAATAATTTGTAGAAACATAGTTAAATAAGACGTTATAGGTAAAATTAGATTACGTATTATGTTTTTATGAGATAATATATAGAGACTTAATTGGGTCTTTATACAACATGAAACTTTGTTAGATTTAATAAGAATTAGTAGGACAATAGGACTTGTACTTAAATAAGGTATTTTATTGGATTATTATGAGAATGAGTAGATCAATTCTTATAATTTTTGTGAGGTGACATTTTAAAAATATAAGAATATAAGGAGTGCCACGTTAGAGTCGAGTAAACATTTAGGCGAACACTATATATATATATATATGTGATGTATATAAATGCAAAGACACGTGTTCTGGAGGGTGACGTGCATGGCATTAGTGTTGGTGTATTGTAATAAAAGTTTCAAAATTATTCATATTATTATCATAATTTCAGTTACCATAATTTTCATGACCTATTTGTTACAAACATTACATTGGAGGTTACAAACTATTTATTTGCATCTTTTATTGTTTTATGTTATCATGTTGAATGGTATTTAACGTGGTGTTTATGAATTATTAACTATTGTATAATGGTGTAACAGTCGGAAGTTTTCTAAGTGACCTATTTCATCTATCATGCGGTGTATATATAAAGGTGCATAGTCATTGTTTTTAGATAGAGGAAAATAAAGAAGATTATTCTTTATACAAAAGCTTCATCATTATATATATTCTCCTATTCTTCTATTTTTGTACATACTTTCTACCAGTGTTTTGTGACAACCACAATTGGGACGGTTCATTTTCTTCCAATTGTCATGACACTTGAAAAGAGCGGCTTGTGAGCACTTGTGTTGAATTTTAGAGCTGTTAATGTCTACTAAAACATTCATATAGAGAGGCACAAAAACTTTAAAACAGCGAATATGTCGTGCCTCACTAAGCAAGAATGTCTTAATATTTGTTTTCGTATTATATGACGTATTTTTTTATTATTTTTTTTAATATAATAGTGGATGATAATTTCTTATGGTTTATTCTATATTATATGATTTTTAGACTAACAATTAGCAAATCTAACTGTAAGGTTTTTTAGATTGACAATTCATGAAAAAAATACTTTGGGTGTATTTTTATAGTTAGATAGATGTGTAAATCTATAAGAATGAGCTAAGGCACATTGGAGCTGTTAAGAAGTCAATATCAAGCATAAAAGGGCGAAAAGGAGCATAGCGTTCTTATGGCTCTCAAACCATTCAAATGGTTCAAGGTCGTTCAAACGACTAACCAAGGCATTCGAACAAGGTGCATTTGAATGCACTATCAAAGCGTTCCAAGTCGTGCTTTTAAACGGCCCGGACAGTGTTTGGGACATTCAGATTACTACTTGACGTTTACTTAGAAAATCTATCCTAATAAGAAATACATTCGTCCAAGACGCTATAAGATACTCCAAACATTATTTAAAAGTTCTGAAGGCTTCATAGATGGGTTATATACTTCATAGATAATATCCTCCTATTTAAATAGTTTTAAATTTATGCTTCCAAGCTATAGAGTGTTGATACTTCTTATCATCCTTTAACATCGCATATTGAAGCTTTGGTGGATTCTAAAGCTATTGAGACTAAGGAAAAACGATGAATCTTGAATTTGAGCAAAATTGCTACTTCTACCTTAGTTGTGAATTAATAAGTTGAGTTGTAAGTTAAGTCTTGTAACTACTTAATTGGTTACAGTGTAAGTTGTGTGGGTAGTGTATGACCCCGTAATTTTTCGATTCCCACATTAAATATCGCGTGCACTGTCTGATTACTTTGCATGTTGAGTTGCATGCAATCAGGCAAATCAACGTCCCCAAATGATTTCACTATCCTCTCTCCCTCCATGCCTCCCGTTTTGGCCTTTGGATGCTCACCATGCATGTCAGCATACCTGCTGCAACAAATGCCACTCCACACGCTTTTTCTATTATACCCACGTTATGTGAATTGAGTGTTATACATAGTTATTAGAATCATATCAGTTATTGAACCGATCATGGTACTAGTTTAACGGTTCAACCAGTTATACAATAAATAAATAATAAAAATAATTATTAAAAAAATTATCAATAGTATAAATGATACTTTCTTTCATACAATAACTCAAAATAAATATAAAAAATAAATACTTGATAAGAAATAGTATAAAAATAAATAAGTATTAAAACATTCAAGTGGGCTTATTTTTCTCTCCAATTTAATATATTTTAAACTAATATTGACGACTATTTTTATTTGAAATACAGTATTACGTAGATTTACTCATAACTCTTTAACTATGTGAATGTTATATGCAATGCAATTAATTACACAATAGTAAAGTAAAGAGACACAATATATAGTGAAAACTCAAACTTGAAAAAAAATCACGTTCAGCAAACCAAGCACTAAAATAGAGCAGTTTACACAAACATAACTTACAACTACTAACAATTGAACTCCACAATTTTTGTTCAAATTTGTTCAAACTCCAGTCTAAGATTGCTTGCTCAACTCTTTGAGTGTCTGCTCTCCGGACTCTGGCTTCAACATCAAATCAACACGGTGTTCTCCGTCTTCAGAATCCTCCAAAGACAATCTCTAATATTGATGTCATCGGTGAAGGTGCTCGCAAACTATTGATCTCAGAAAATCAATTCTTCACCTTTTTTAGATCTTTCTGTATTTCTTCTCTATATGTTTTTCACAGTCTGAGAATTCTACTTCTCTCTCACTTCTTTTTGTGTTCTTATAGCCCCCTTAAAATCACCAATAAAATAGGCTGGAACTATTTCCTGATTAGCTGTACAAACTTGGCCAAAGAGTCCTTATAAACTAGCAAGCTCGGATGAGAGAGTGTTTTAATTCGAAGCCAAGCCTGTAGTATCACTCGAACGAAGGTTCTATCGCTCGAGCGATAGTTCGCTTGAACAAAGTTCGATCGATGTTCAAGCGATGCTCTCTGGAATTATTTCTCTTGTTGACCCATACTACTTCCCTCAAATAAACTTAGAGTGGTCTTCGAGCAATGCTTTTTGTAATTCCAATTCTTCAAAACTTGGCCCATTTGCTCGAGCGGTATCTTGGTTTGCTCGAGCGATGCTGTCCTTCTTAAGTTGTTTTGACATGTTATAACTCTATTTTCTCAAGGAATATACTACACCATCCCCATCCCTTACACTAAAAACACTTAAATCGACATTGCAATCCTAATAATCTCCCCCTTGATGATTTCATTTCAAAAAAAAAAAAAACTAAAAGGATAGTCAAGATACAACTACCCCCTTAGGATATAATCCCTCTCATATAACCAACAAGTCAAACAAACTCAATGATCCTTCTTGAATTACCTGCACACCACACTAACAACAAAACCCAAGTGACATGCAAGAGAACTAAACGAGTGAGAGTATAAAGCAGGTAGATATCATAATTCAATAAACTCAACACTTCATTTCAAACCAACTCCCCCTCAACATATGACAATTCAAAACATCATCAATTCATATCATAGTTATTAACATAACATTATAGCCAAATTGCCAAAATCCCAAAACATAAGAGCATAAACATTAATGTCAAAATTCAAAAACCAATTATGTCAAAATCCAAAAATTCAAAAACCATAAACACAAGAAAAATGTTAACATCAGCCACGACTGATGGTGGCCACCTTAGTTGAGACCCACCAGTTGATGATGGGCCCAGACTGATATGACCACCATCAGTCGGCGACTAATCATTAGTTGTAGCTGATGATAGCTATCCTCCAAACATAACCATACTGCCCCTTTTGTTTTGACACATAGGAACCAACAGAGAACTAGGATGGAGGGGCCGGGGGATGACCCGACAACAGAGCCCAAATAGCAACAAGATCAGTAGACATGCCTGTCACAGACAACTCCATCCACCCCATTCGAGAGCCAAGATCCTCAAATTGCTCAGTAAAAACATGACGCATGTCATGGAGGTCAGCATCTCAAACAGACGATCCTCAATAGCCATATCATACTCACTCTCAATACCAACATCCTCTCCTACCTTGGCCTCATCTGCTATATCAACATCCATCGGGGCAGCCATGCCAGGTCGAGCCGGGACATGAGACACACTCTTGGAAAGGGTGAGCTTGTTGATTGGCCCTTGAGACTTCTTTTCTGCGGTCGGGTGAATATGAACTCTTTTGACTAATGAGAAACTAGGTGATAAACACTCCATATGGTAAAGCTCCATGAAACAAATTGGTCAACCCGACACGAACAATGGTATCAAATGGAAACTTAGAGAGATCTACTAGCACACCATTGCCAATAGCATGAATTAAGTGAAGTTGAGAGATACCTAACTCTGAACGGTGGCTGTTGGGATCTAGATTGTAGGCACATATTAGATTGAGAAGCCTATAGTGAATGGTTAAGAAACGATGAGCCATGATGGGGGAATGATGTGGCTAACCCAAGTCATCACCATGAATAGCCGTACCCAAATCATAAATAGGCAAGTCAGCATAGGATGTGAGGAAAGGGGATGCAAAACGGGGAATGTCTAAAAACTTTGAAATCACCATTACAGTCCTAACATTATTTTTAAAAGAAATAGAGTAAAACTTGATAATAATATATATTTTTAAGAAAATAAGGTTCATTATTTTTTTCCTTGTTTTTTTTTTCAACCTATACCCTCCTCTTTCTCATCTTTATTTTTCCTATTTCTGGTTTAGTTTATAGTTTATATATTTTAATTACAATTTTTATAGCACACATATCGATATATCTAATTATAATTTGAAAAACATATTTAAATATAAATTTAAAATAAAAAAATAATGTAAAGTAACAAAGCGAGTATTTTGCATTGTTTGCCTTATCCTTTTTGTTTGTGTCATCCTCTTTATTCTTTTTTCTTTTTCCATTTTGTGGTTTTAATTTAAATTTTTTTATTTTTTATTCAATTTTTCATCAATAGAACCCAAAAAAAAAAAACATGGTTTTAAATCATGCACAATTTATGCTATTTTGACTTTCTTTGAAAATAGTTATCTAAATACCGATCAGTTTATCGATTTTTCAAATTACCAACAGGTTAATTTGTTCGGTTCAATCCGGTTCATATGCATTTTAGATAGATTAGTTGAACCAGACTGATTTAAGGTCTGGCTCCTAGTTCAATCAGTTGAACCAACCGATCCAGTTCTGTTCTAATACCTATGGTGTTACATAGAAAAACTTATATAAAAAATTTCTCAAAATGATGTGGCAATGACATTTTTGTAATTAAGGGCCATTAAGATAAGTTTTTTATTTTAAAGTGAATGACTCACATTCAATCACATCATTCTGATAATAAATTTTATGTTTGTATATAATTACTCATTAGTAGATTTTCTTGTATATAAAAGAAACAAACCCATGCTTGATATGTGCATTAGAGAATAATTTATGGATAACCCATGCTTGGCCCAAAAAAAAAGTGTACTGATCCAATGAAACTAAAATTTAATTGTGTACTATTTTCGTGAAGGACGAGGAAAAAAATGGTTATATTATGGAGTGGCAAGATTTAATGAATGGAAGGTTTTTGACAATAGCAGAACACCCCTTTAGATTTATGAAATGTCACTAACCTCCCATCTCATTGTTCTCCGACAAACGCTGTTAACGAAAATCACGCTTTTATATTTTTACCCTCTATTATTTCATTATATTATAAGAGAAAACCTATAAAAAGTATTATCTCTCTTCTATCCCTCCGCCATATTCACTGGCTAATTACAACCAGTGCGCCAGATTCTACCGGTAACAGCAGGCCTGAGATAAAAGAGGTAGCGCCACTCACCGGCGTCCATGGCAATTGTATCTCTCGACCACCTCTTGCAATCACCGCAAAACCAACCCAACACATGGCCGTATGCCGCCATCCCCGAACAGACCCGACCCATTTCAGTCTCTCCCACACACGCTGCTTACCAAGCCAACCCGTGACACCACCACTCCTCCTGCCACCCACACTACCACTGTTACCACCACCAACCTAACCCAACCCACCCCAATCCTGCCAACCCAACCCAAACCCACCCACGCCACGCCACTACTGCTACTATTGCCAAACAAATGCAACCCACTCCAGTACCACATCTCTTCCTCTCCTCCCCCCCCCCCCCCCCCCCCCCCCCCCTCGCCCAATTGGTCCTCTCTCTCTTTAACCCAATTAACCATCACAACGTCTTATGCCTTATTTCTTTGTCCAATCAGTCATCCCCACATCCACACCCACGCTGATTCAAATCCAAACCCTCCACCATTATACACACATTCCTACAAAATCCGGACGCAAACTGAATCTACCAGCCTCTTTCTCATCCTCCCTCTGTTTCCCTCCACTACCAAACCACTCTCACACCCTAAATAACCTGATCCTCTTCTGCCCCTTCTTCCCCCTCCATTTCTGCTCCTCAGCCCAAATCAAAACGCTGGGCAACGAAAGCAAATACTGCGAGGGCATTTGCATTTTTTTATTCATAACGACGAAAGGGTGGTGCGATGGTTAAGGGTTGGCTGGTGCTATATATGGTTGAGTTGTGATGTGAAAAACTCATCAACTACCCACGTGAAATGGGTTTGAAGGTTTGATTTTGTGAAGTGGGTTTGATCGGGTGAAGCTGGTGGCTGTCAGCAATGGTGATGGTGATAGATGCAAATAGCCGGTGGGTCACTATATAGGGTTTGATTTTGTGATTAATTATGGGGCTTTAATTTTGTTACATTGCATATCGTCTCTCTTTCTCTACATTCTTAAACAGAGCATGGACTTTAGTGGAATCTTAAGATTGGTGACAGAAATGGGTCTAGGGAAATCTAAGTTTGATCTTGTTACTGTGTGATTATGGGATTCGATTTAGGGAAATGGTGGTGGGGTTTGGAAAGAGGAGGAAGAACGTGTTTGTGTGACCAGAAAAGAAAGGTTTAACAAAGAGAGGATGAGGACAAGAGTGTAGTATGAGTTAACTTGTTTTCTTTTAAGATTTAATTGTGCCAAATAATTTTAGAGTTTAATTTTGATACACTATCAATATTTTATCTTATAAGCAATTTCAAATTCGGACGTATAGAGGGAGAAAATCGAGATGGAAAGGAAGAAAACTCTGCAGAAATTCAAATATGTCAGCTAGGAGATAGTTTGAGTATTTTGATAATATATTTTGATCTGACCATTGGATTGAATTGATTCGTGCAGTTCTAAAAAGATGACTTCTATCACTACAACTTCTATTTTATAATTATTTTCAAATTCGAATGTTATAATAAAGAAAATCGAGGTGAAAGTAAGGGCAACTCTGTAAAAATTTAAATATGCCAACTGGAAAACAATTTGAGTATTTTGATGATAACTTTTGATCTGACCATTGGATCGACCTGATTCTTAAAGTTTTGAAAAGCTGACTTTCATGTCTACAACTTTTCTCTTATAGACATTTTTAAATTCGAATGTTATCAAGATGAAAATCGAGAAGGAACAGAAGTAATCTAATCTAAAATTCAATTACATGACTGACAGCAAGTTTGTTCAAATGGAAAGAAATGTGTTAAAACCTCTCCAACAGCTAGAAGTTGATTTTAAGCTGTAAAAAATCTACTACTCTTCCTCTATAAACAGAGATATACAAGAGAAACAAAAGACACACAAGAGATTATAAAGATTGGGCATAGAAAGTGATATTCATCAAGATTTTTAAGTTTTGAACTTTATTTCTTCATCATTTTATTTTCTTACACAAGCAGAGCATCAAATTGGGACACATCATTTTTTTTTAATATTGCTTAAACTCTTTTTATCTATTTTAAATAATTAGATTTTTTAAAAATCACAACAGATAAGGAAAGTTGAAAATTTATTTCCATTCTAAACCCTTCATCTAGATTCCCTCACGGCTCTCTGTTGAATTTTTACAACTCATATTATAAAGCTCATCCACCAATGACTGAATAACCGAATCTTTGATTTTGTATTACACATATCATAGGCTCTTTCATCAAAAGCCAACAAAGTTGAAGCTCTGGGTGAGTGGTAACTTTGGCATTGAAATTTTTCACTAAATTGTAGTTAAGAGGAAACAAAACCCTGATCTTCATAAGATTTACAAATAACAAGAAATTAAAAAAAATACCACCAATACCCAACAAAAATAAGAGCTAATGTATGTATATAACAAATATGAACTTTTCATTTTGCGTTGTTCATACAATCAGCAATTCTTTAATGGTCGAGTCTCTTCTGGAAGTCGACAAAGGAACGAGACAGTAATTTTTCATGTCTTTTCTATTACTCTTTTTCAATCATTAAAATTGTCATCTTTAGTCCCAATTCGGCTGTTCATAATAATGTTGATAAACATATACAGCCTCAATTGGAACCTTCACAACTACAATAGCTCCATGATATAGATTGTAAAAATTAGAAAATCAAGAGAGAGAGAAACTGGAAGAGAGAGTTTGGAAATGAAAATAAAATTTCAACTTTCCTTATCTGCTGAGGTTTCTAGAAAACCAATTATTTAACACAAATAGAAAGAGATTTGGATTCTCTCAATTCCAAGAATTGGAATTGAGATCTTCATTACATAATCAATGACTTAAATTTAATCTTATCACATGTCTTACTAAAATTACATCGTTTTATATTAAAATTTATCTTTTTATATATAACTATAAAATTATTTATTTTTAAATAAATTTTAAATCAACTCATTTGAACCCTTCATTTTTATATTAGCTGACGTGTCAACACCTCAGTCAATGGAATAGAGAGAATCCAAATCCAATAAAAAGAGTTTAACCAATTCAGGCAAGGAACGATGTGTCACAATATGGTGTTTCAGTTGTATAAAAATACATTATACTGACGATCCATCAAAATTAAACTCATAATTTTATTTCTCTTATTTAGGATAAAATTGGCATTTTGGAAACTTACAAAATGATGTTAGCAAAAAATTGTCGCCGAACTTAACAGTTGACTAATGATTGGGAAATCCGAAAATGATAACCACACTAGGAGGGATGTCTATAGTATATTGAAAAGCATAGGACAACTATATGTTATTGTGAGGTGACCGTAATTTATCCTAGTTAATATTAGGTTTTAATTTTTCATTTTAATTTCCTCCGTTAACATCTTGCCCAGTTAGTTGAGGCTAACAGTAATTTGGCAAGCCTAAACCACAGTATAGGTAATTTTCCCAAAACTAAACAACTATAAATTGTATGTAGTGATGATCATTGGGCCCAGTTCGGCCTAGCTCAAAATCTGGCCTACAATATTCTTAAAACGTGTGAGTTGGGCTAGGCTTCAAGAATTCACCCTATTTTCTTAGCTCAGCCCTATAGGCCTATACCATCATTCCAAACCATAAACATGGATATACTCAAATGTGCTTCTTTGGCCCATGTTCGTGCTTATTTAACTAGCTTATTTACTTAACTTTTGTTTTGTCTTTACTAGTCATTTTCAACTAAATTCTTTTATGGTCTTTTAGACTCTTTATCAAAAAACACAAAAAATAAATAAATAACAAAAATCCACGAGCTACTAAAATAAACTAACTTATTGTCCGATTTGAACGACACCTAATGTTGAACCATGATTGGGTACCACATTTTGATAACTACATTCTTGTTGCATTGCATTATTTGGAATTAGATGACTTAATAAATAAAAATTTAAATTTTTTTACTTAATACTTGAGTTTGAGTATCTCTAATGATTTGATAATGTTAAATTTACTTTTTAGTGCTATCATGTGATAAGACTCCAACTTCAACTTTGTCATAAGTGCAATGGGACTCACGTTTGGTGCTATGTGGTAATTCTCTCGGATAATCTATTTGAATATCTATTGTTTTTTTAAAAAATAATTGGGATTAGATTAGTTATTTGGACAAATGCTACCTAGAGGCCGCGAGTTCTTTATTTAAGTAAGGCCCAATAACGGAAAAGAAAAATAAGTGAATGACACGTGTCCAAAGTGGGACCAGGTAAAATGATTTCGAACTCGTTCATTATGGGTTATCGTGTTCCCTTTCTCTCCCTCTTGCTTCCCCACAAATAAACACCTCCTTCTGTCTAAATTCCATTTTTTTTCTCCTCTCTCTCTACAGATTGATGTTGCTTTCTTCGGTCAAGAGACAGATAGAGAGAGAGACCGCCAAATCATCCCATAAAAGGCTTCCACTTGTTTCTGCATTAATGTACACACAAGATATACAATTAATAACGAGAGTTGATAAAATTCGACGTCCATTTTAATCCCACTTATATAAAAAAGACAGACAGAGAGAGCCTCGATGCTCGTGCGACTCCTCTCTCTCCTCACCTCTATATCTGTGTCAATCCCCACCCCCTCTTCAATAACATTTACCTTCATTTTCTTCATCGGTTCAAACACCCCCCTCTCTCTGTCTCTCTCTCTAGAATTACGCTGTTTCCCAAAGAAATTCATCTCTTTCACGCTCACCGACGACATGGATTATTCTCAGAACTGGCTTGGCTTCTTCTCTCTTTCCAACCACCACATGACCTCTGATTCTTCTCAGCTCTGCCTCTCTGAAGCCTTCAATATCAACCCCAGTAGCATCTCTCTCTCTCTCTCTCTCTCTCTCTCTCTCTCTCTCTCTTAAAAACAGAGCTTATCATCTGCATGTATGTATGTATATATAATATATGTCTATACACACTGCATGCTCACAATACCCTCTATATGAAATTTTCTTTTACAGGAGGGGTGGTTGTAGATAGACCAGCAGAAGATGCAAGAGGTGCAACAGACCTGTGCATACTCACCGGCGGCGGCCCAAAACTCGAGGACTTTCTCGGCGGGTGCTGCAGCTCCGCAACCGACGCGTCTCAGTACACCACTGAAACTCCGGCGAGTGTTTCTGAAACTGCGATATATGACTCGGATCTAAAATCCATCGCTGCAAGCTTCCTAAGTGGATTTTCTACGGAGCAAACTGAAACCCAAAAGCAGTTGGCGGTGGCGCCGCCTGAACCAGCGGTGAAGAAGACCGCCGACACCTTTGGCCATCGCACGTCCATTTACAGAGGAGTCACCAGGTAACTATCGCTGAAGTTCCATTGAACGCTATTATGGATACGAAATTACAACAGTTCCCCTAAAATTTGTTTTTACAGGCATAGGTGGACTGGTCGATATGAAGCACACTTGTGGGATAACAGTTGTAGAAGAGAAGGGCAAAGTCGGAAAGGAAGGCAAGGTATGTTCTATCTAGCTAGGGTTTCTCTTGGTATGTTTCTAACGTGCGCCGGTGGGGTGTAACACCGTAACCTGTGCAAGAAGATCTGGGTTTCCGTGAGGACGTTGAATATTTTGAAATAAAATGGATCCAATCGACGGCTCAGATCTTCTGGTTGGGAAAACCACAGGCGCGGATAAGATTTTTGAAGGTGGTTTTTGCTATAATGGGCTATTCACGAGTCAGAAGATTCTAATGTGTGTGCATTGTTGTTTCTCTGTGTGGCATGTACATTCACATGATTGTTGCCCGTGGATTATCACAAAATCATCATTTTCAGTTTATTTGGGTAAGTTCTACCGTGGTCTTTTCAAATTCCATTACCTCAGAATAATGAAATCATCATTTATTTTACTGTATAACAAAAGATTCTTCCAGCATGAGATATATATATATATATATATAAACACGAAGATCTACACCTACATATGATTTGCAACCAAGGTTAGATTCTCCTTGGATTCGTACATTGACATAGAGTTTATTTTGTGGTTATTGTTTAGGTGGTTATGATAAAGAGGATAAAGCAGCTAGAGCTTATGATCTTGCAGCCCTTAAATACTGGGGTTCGACCACCACTACAAATTTTCCGGTGTGTTGCATGCCACTCTCTCTCTCTCTCTCTCTCTCTGCATACATACCTACATACATATATGTACAAAAATTGTGTGTGGTTGCATGGAGGTGTTATCTGCATGTCTCCTGAAAGTTTAAATAGTTTTACGTCACTGAGTATTGTTCATAATGTGTTGAAGGTGTCCAATTATGAGAAGGAAATCGAGGAGATGAAGAACATGACTAGGCAGGAGTTTGTTGCTTCTCTTCGAAGGTAACACTACTAACCATTGTGATCTTTTAGGTCTAGTTTTGTTGGTGGGATGCTAAAATATTTTGATGGTTTTTGAAGGCTAACCATTTTAATGTCATTGCAGGAAAAGTAGTGGATTTTCAAGAGGAGCTTCTATCTACAGAGGAGTCACAAGGTTAGTTTTCTTGAATTTGTAGTTTTATTCTCTTTTCTTTTCTTTTCTTTTTTTGTCAGTAATGTTTACAGTTTATTCTTAATGAATGTACTACATTTTTAATGACTTCTTTGGGGTTTTTTAAAATTGTTTTAGGCACCATCAACATGGTCGTTGGCAAGCAAGGATAGGGAGAGTTGCAGGCAACAAAGATCTCTACCTTGGAACATTTAGTGAGTTTGTTTTCTCTTTTTTTATTTTCAATTATTTTTCTTCTATGTTTTTCCTTGGTTCATCCCTACCCTTGGGGAAAACCCCAGTAACAAAACAAAATGAGACACACCTTATGATATGCATTTTGCCGATCAGAAAATTCGATATAGAATTTATTTGATTGAATAAAAATAAGACACTAATCATAATGGCTCTTAGTTAAAAAAAAAAAAAAAAAAACCAACATCTGCCAGATTATTTTGCCGGATTTTCTGCACAAATTTTTTTGACATTTTTTTGGAAAGATCGAATAGCATTTTCCTATGGGTTTATAATTAATTTTTGTGGTGGATGCATAATAGATGTACTAAAGAGCCTGCAACATATTGAGAGATTGTATGATGTGGCATTAGATGTTGAAGATGAACTTTTCTGTTATATAGGCACCCAAGAAGAAGCTGCAGAGGCCTATGACATTGCCGCCATCAAGTTCCGGGGGCTAAATGCAGTGACCAACTTTGACATGAGCAGATACGACGTAAAGAGCATTGCCAATAGCAATCTTCCCATCGGAGGTATCAATGGAAAATCTAAAACTTCCTCGGATTCAGCTTCCGATAACAAGAGTGTCGATGGAGGACGATCGGACGACCGAGATCTGTCCTCGGTGTCGTCGGTGACAACCTTTGCATCACAGCCTGCAACCTCCACACTAAGCTTTGCCCTACCCATCAAACAAGACACACCAGATTACTGGTCCATCCTAGGGTACCATCAGAACTCTGCCCTTAGCAATTCCAAAAACACTAGTGCCACTTCTACTACTCTCTTCCAAGGTACAACACCATTCAACATGGACTTGTCTACCAGTACTTCTCTACCATTCCATGGAAGTTTCCTTCAGCAACAAAGCATTAGTACTTCAAGTGGTATCCCATTTGGTACACCCATGGCCTTAAATAGTAGCAACAGTTACGAAGGCTCTAGTTTTGGTAACTGGGTTGCACCATCCCTTCACTCATTCCAATCTGCCAAGCCAAATCTATCAGTGTTTCAGAGGCCAATTTTTGGAATGGAATGAAAAAGGTTTTTGCTTGCATGCAGAGATGTCAAATCTTACTTGAATAGACGAGAGATGGGACTGACTGAATCTTTTCCACAGAAGCTAGTGACAGAGTACTAACTCATGAAGTTCTTTTGTTTAGAGTCATGGTTCTTTTCTCTTTTTCTTTTACTTTTGTTTTCTCCTTTACTGACCTTATTTATAGGGGTATAACGGGAAAGAAAATCCTTTGTAATATTTCTTCTATGTTAATGGTATGAATGTGAACCCCTCTCTCTCTCTCTCTCTCTCTCTCTGAGATACTTGTCCTTTTTGGTCTGCATTAGGTACAAATTTATGGCACAATGTTTATTGCTAATATCAGCAGTTCTTGTATAATAATATTTCACTGTTGAGCTTTTAGGAACCGAGTTTGGCGGATAGAGCATCATCTACTGTGTAGGAATGCTGTACAAAGAAATTATTCAGAATGGTGTGGTCTAATACTTCAATTAGAAGAGTCCATTATCAACTATATAAAATAAATCAAAGAATGCAGCACAAGGTGCTTAAAGTGAGAATGCATGGATAAAAAATTGCAATAGCAGACATTAGGTTCCTACGTACTGTGGAATGCACTAGACATACTTGCAGTATAAACCTAACTTATAATGTGCAAAGTGCTCTCTCTAGGGTTCTCACAATCGATTCCATGGGTTTGGTTTGTATTTTCAACTTCGGGGTAGGTAGATGATCTAAATGGAAATATCTTATTTTATTAGAAAGACAAAAATCAGTATAAATAAATGAAAAAAAAAACAGCTTAGTGTACAAGACTTCCAATTGTATCCATATTGTGATCCCGTTGCGATGCAAGCAATTTTTATGGTTTGAACCTGTAATGCCCATGTCACAGCGATGCAATTTTTATGGTTTGAACCTGTAATGCCATGCCACAATGAAGCAAATTATTGTTGCATAAAGGTGTGAGGTAATTTAGTGCACATGTTTTTAATTATGGTCTTTCTCAACTCATGAATGCCTGGCTATGGCAAAAGCTGATCTCGTAATAAATCGGAGTATGATCTCTTCATGAATGTAGCAAGGTATCTTCTAATTAACCATTGTTTCTGTAAATTTGTTGTGCCAATGTATTAGCTAAACTATGTGGTTAAATAAATTAATGAACTGTAAGATAACGGAATATTTAAAGTTGATTTGAATTTATACCTTGTGTTATATAATCAAAACTGCAAATTTATCCCATGCCATCATTCAAACAATTTAAGCTAAACGTTGAAATTTTCTGTCTTTTGCTGAAAAAAAAAAAAGAAAAAGAAAAAAACAAAGTTGGTTTTGGATGCATATTGTGATATAATCAAAACTGAAAAATTATCCCGTGCTATCATTTAAACAATTTAAGCTAAATGCCGAAATTTTTCCTCTTTTGCTAAGAAAAAAGAAAAAGAAAAAAAAAAGTTGGTTTTGGAGACTAAAAGCATTGGGCCAAAATGCAAACAAAATTGAAAAGAATGTTGTACTCTAAAAGGTTTTAGGATATTAAGTAATGGGGCCAATGTCTTGACCAAAAGTGATTAGCTAACAAACTTTAGAGAGATTGATTATATTAACTTACACATTAATATATAGGACAGAAAACAAAAACCCTCAATCTTCTTACTGGCATATATAGTCTATACTATAGCCTATATTGGAACCCTTTTTGTGTTTTCTTTAGGAAGTCACTGAGATTCCAATTCAAATCCTGTCTTTTCTTGTCTCTATCCCCCACCCTTCCTTGGATGATGGCTGTCCTTTGTACCTTTCGGCGTGTATTCGATCCCCAACCCCACCACTGCATGCCCTCATGTTTGACCACTATTTTGACTCATGCATTCATGTGTTTACTACGTGTGTATATGTAATCCCAAACGAAGAAAGATATTAGAGACTGATTGATTAAGAAAGAAATGCCTCACGGTCACCTGATATATATGCAGTATTGAAAAGAAGAAAATGATAGATTCATGCAGTTTAATTGTGGGTTTGGACAAATTAGAGATCTATATGAATTTCCAAAGGTTGTAAAAATAGCACTATTGTTTGGTGAGGCTTCTCTCTCTGCTCAATAAAAATAAATGATCAATAACTATGAAAAAGTAACATCGCCAGAATTTTAGATCAATACCAAAATAGTTTAGGATATATTTGGTGCAAAGTATTAATATCTCCAAACTCATAATGTTGTGGCAGCTTCTAGATCATTGATTTTGAATTTAACGATCTGTTGAGCCTTAAACATGAACTAGAGATTTTTAGTTTTTGCCAGAATTGGAAAGAAGCTGGATCTCTTTAGTGGTATTAGAGTTGTGATTTGATGTTATGTTAACCCCCTCAGTCGATAGACTAGGTAATAACATATGGGGACTATTAGACTAGTTACTATGTGTGTATGTAATCTCAAATTAATAGACAAATGAAATTAGAGTCCGATTTACATGCAGTATTGAAGAGGGAAAAAAGTGATGGATTCATGCAATTTAGTGGTGGGTTTGGAGAAATAAAATTTCTACATGACGTTCTAAAGATTGTAAAAAGAGCAACATTGTTTATGGGGATTTGACTCTCTCAAGTTCAATGCAAATAAGTGATAAATGGTTGTGAAAGAGTCACATTATCAAAATTTTAAACTAAAACCAAAACAATTTAAGATATAATTTGGTGCAAAGAATATTAGTATCTCCAAACACATAATGATGTGGCAGCTTGTAAATTATTGATTTTGAATTTTAATAATATGTTGCAGTTTTATACATCGAATAGAGCTCTCTAGTTTTCGACATAATTGGGAATGAGTTGGATTCGTTTAGCGGTATTAGAGTTGTGATATGATGTTAACTCCGTCAGTATACAGAGACTAGTTAACACACACAAACACATATATACACACACATATATATGCCCCGATTTGTACATTTCTTAAGATTTTTGGTGTTTTTTTGAAGAATGAACAAGGACGTTTATGATACTTATTAACGGCACATTGTTAACCTATGTGATATCACCTGCAATGAGATTATCCATATTTTTCAATGATGTTAAGGCTTTCCATTAGTAATGATTTGTTTATATACACTTATATAGAGGTTATCAAAGACTGGGTAATGCATGTCTAGTATTTTAAAGGTTTCATAGGAAAAATAGATGCGCAAATTAAGGACTTACCATGATTGCATGCCTTTACCATTCATTTAACTTGCTTCTTTAGCAATATATATATATATATATATATTTACGTTAATGTTGTGTTTGGAACTCAATTTTATTAAAGAAAAAAAAAAGATGAGGAAAAAAATTATAAAATGAGATATTTCAATCATTTTTTTAATATTCTTTTACCTTTCGTTTCTCCAATATACGATGTTATTTTATATTCTGTTCTCTTCTTTTTTTCCTTATTAAATCTTTAATTTAACCACAGGGTGAAGGTTAAAGTGAAATCTCGACACATCTCCCATATCAAGATGTCAGCTGGTAGCAACAAAGCGATGGCAGATAGGGAAAAAATAAAAATATTCATCAATAACTAAAACTTGAGATACAAAACATATTGATTAGACATGCATACACAAGACTAATATATATAATTTACATTGTTATGACTCAGAAGGGCTAAGCCAACACCTGGCTAATGTGACCATAATTTCCATTTCACATCACCAAGAAGGCTAACTTTTAACTCATACAAGGTATCTAGTTCTTTAAGATGAACATAGGACATACAAATTTACTTTCTTTCTTTTTTTTCCCCTCGGTAATGTCACATGTAATTGTGTATCAAAGTTAAAGAGGGTTTCTTCGATCAGAAGCATACTTAGAGTTCACTTAACTGAAGCCTACTTCGGGCTTTTTAATTATTTATTTATTTTAATTGTCAGAGGTAAGGCTTTTAGGTTCCCTTTTGCTTGTATGTCTATTTGATTATTAATGAACATATGGTAGAAGAAAGCATACTTGGCGTTCACTTGATTGCAGTCTATTGGGCCATCGTTATTATTATTAATTTTTTTTTTTTTTGGTCTTTTCTCCTTGCAGTTAAAGTTTCTACATATCCTTTTGGTTGTATGCCGTTCTCATTATTAATGAACACGTAAAAGTTCATAGCAAACTACCCATCATTTGAGGTGGTTTTTCTCTTTTTGAAAGAAATGAAAAATTAAAAAGGATTGAAATGATTAACCAAACGCAAATTAAACCAACAAACCCTTGTCCAAATTTTCACAAGTATGTGCATGTCTCCATTTTAGTTCATATATATATATATATATATAAAAGATTAAATTCTCTTGAAAATTGCTAAACAAGGTGACTGTACTCTTAAGTAATTTTATATTATGTTTACATCTTAGATTTGTCAAGGAAAAAAAAATAAAAGTAAAAGGAAATTATTTATATAATCAGAAAATTCATACAGAAATGTACAAAGCGATTGGCTGAATGAGAGCATTTTACTTTTGAACAAAAAGCTTGTTGTTATGGTTTTTTTATCACAAAAATGCTATTTCATATGATTCTTAGGATTTTCTATACAATTTTCTTGGGTTAATTACACTTTACACTCCTGTACTGTACACCAATCTTCCTTTAGAACTTTTATCTTTATTTGTAGCAATTAAACTCTTACGTCTTTGGTTCGTTGTAATGTCAACCTTCTGTTTGAAAAGTAGGCAAAAAATTTACACTTGACAAGAATGTGACCTTTTTGGATATATTGTATTTTGCATCCTTGTATTTTACACCAATTTTTGCATTAGGACCTTTATTTTTAATTGTAACAATTAAGCTCTTATATTGCTCATTTGTTGCAACGTCAACCTTATTCTATTGTGCTGAGTGTAAATTATAATTAATCCAAAAAAAAAAAAAAGCTGTCTCTCACTTTATTTTTTCCTATATTTTTTATTTAATTTTCTTTCCCCTTCACCCATCCAAAATCCAGTCATAGGGTTAGTGTATAAATAGATAGGCGCACAGTCAATTCATTCTAACCCACATAAGTTATGTTTTTGGCTACCAAAAAGTTATATAATTCCAGCTGTTGTTGGAGCAAATGGTTCCACATTTGTCATTTTAACTCAGTAGGAACAGCACCAAACTCTTTGTACCCAAAGAATCATATCAATTTTAAATCACAACAATAGAATAAGGTCCCCAGCACATGCCACTTCCTGAAAAGGCTACGTTTTAAATGCAAACAAAGTATTAGTCAAATGTAATAACTGCAAAAAGATCAACCCTTTTCTTTTCTCTTTACCTCCTTTAAACCTGTGGGGGACCTGATTCCTTTAAATTTTTGCTGGGGTTTAGTCTCAATCCATCTTCCCCTTTTGTTTTGTACATTATACAATTCATGTCGGCCAGGCCATCTGCCTTCCACTTCATGCATGCATGCTCTCTCTCTCTCTCGCTCTCTCTCTCTCTCTCTCTCTCTATATATATATATATGTATATATATAGCTTTTTTTTAACTGATGAGTTGGTTTGACTGAGGACTAGGAATGTAAGTAGCTAAGCAAACAAAAACTACTGTTTCTTAGGCTATTTAATGATGAAGGGATTAGGGTTTTGTCGCCCAAGAAGTGAACAAGAGACCGTGATTCAAGGACATAACCCACCAAAACTTATCTCTGGCTCTGCAATATTGTGATTATTATAATCATATGGTAATGAGGTTGCACGTGGTTGCTGACTAGGGGGTAATCGGCGAAGCGTGCGCTTGAATTTGCATTGCACTTGCATTTACTTCGATATATATCTTCCTTTGAAAAGGACGACTGCATCAGGATTGTTCTGGAATTAAATGTTATTCTTTAGCATAATTATTAGGCCGTAGCTATTGTTAAAAGAATGGAAGGTTTTTGCTTAACAAACTGTGCTTTGACTAACCACACAATGCGACTTATCAAGGCATTACTTGTTTGAAAATTGCTACACCCACCTCCTTTTGTTTTTTTATTTTCACATATTTATCATATTATTGTGAATTTTGATTCTTTGTATTTTATGATTGAAATGAAAATCTTTATTTTAGTTATTGAGAAATTGACATGTCATCTAAAATGAAAATAAAAGGATCAGACTAGCATTTAAAAAAATAAATGAGTTTGTCGTTATAGATAAAGAAATAACTTTTAATGTAAAACGATATAATATTGACAATACATTTAATATGATATCATTATAAGTTCGTTGATTGATGAAATTGAGATCTTCATTTTAATCATGGCATAAAAAGAATTCAAATCCTATTATTGTGCGCTGGTTGATTAGTTGGGCTGGATTGACCGTTAAGGGGGAGAGCTTTGCGGAGCGAGGAACCCACAACAAGTTACGCATAATCTCATTTCTCAACACACTTACTACCTTGTGAATTGTTCCTCTTCCTCAGGAATGGTCCACTCTTCAGGACCTTGTGAATTGTTCCTCTTCCTCAGGAATGGTCCACTCTTCAGGAATGTGATGTCGTTAACTCCCAAGGTTTTGGGATTTAGATAAGTTTTCTAAAACTTTACCTCCCTACATTTTGTGTCTTGTACGTTTATCTTTTGGCAATCTTCTAAATAAGGACAATCTTCAGTTAAAGAGGCTGTAAAAATTTTATAATCTTCAAATCTAGGCTTGGCCGGACATAAATTGGGTTTGGAAGGTGGACAGTCCCCCTAAATTAAATTACTTTTTTTATTCTCTATGGAAAGGACTTCTTCGTAAACGTCTTCCTGTCCAATGTACTTTTTCATGGTTATCTCCAGTCTTCTCTGTGATCGATGTTATGTTTCGCATGAAACTATATATCCAACATGTTCTTAGAGATTGTGCTTGCTTGGGCCAAGATTTTTAATTTTTGGAATAATTAACTCGAGGTTTGCTTGACAAAGATTTCTTTAATTTCTCTACCATTTTCTGAATTGTGCCTTGCTAACCTTTTCTCATCCCACGCACACATCATATGCCTTTGGCATTCCCTGGTCCATATTTTTTTTATATACCTTATGGAACATTTGGTTGGCTCGTAATGCTTGTTTTTTCAATGCATAATTCCAATCTCCACTAGTATTCAAAATCAAGAGCATAGTTAGACAAGTTTCGGAATTTTTTCATCTATAGCTACCACTCATTTTCTCCGAAGCCTCGCATTAATAAGTCAAATTAAATACCGATGGAGCGTGAATGGGCCTAACCATGGAGCTAGTGCGGGTTGATTCGCTATCATGAGGGCCAGTGAATTCTGGGCTATAGCTATTATATTGGTCACTCACTCCTCGACTTTAGTTGCAAGGCTTGCTTTGGGCTGTCCGGCTTGGACTCAACTTAGCAAGCCAACTGGGCTTTGCACATGTGGATCTTGAATTAGATGCTTCTGTTGTTATGGAATTATTAAACAAATCCTCAATGTATTTCACCTTGGATCTCACCCCTTGGGTGAATGTCCAGCCCATATATTGTCAGGGCCCAAATTCATCGATTGAAAGTCCAAGCTCATTTAAAGTGTATTCGTAGCTCATTTCCCATCCAATTTGTCAGTACAAAATTCATGCCAACACATCTTACTTAGTAAATCGTGCTACATATGTACAAATAAATAAATAAAACTCATGTTTTTTTTTGTATACAATCTAATCGAAAATACTTGTTTTTTTGGTTGAAGTGCATAGCACTTATATTAAATGTTTCTTGTATTATATTTCATGAAAAAAGCTTATTCCTATAAAATGTTATGGTACAATCTCAATTTATAATGGATTTCATACATAGTTTGGTTTTTGTCAACAATATGTTCTAAAAACCAACAAATATGAGACAATAATACTGTATATAAAAAGAAATAGCTTATAAGTATTGTTGTATTTCTTACCACAAGTTTTTAACTAATATCCGTAATATAAATATGCATTTTCAAATTCATATTTTTAGCATTGTTGTATTTTTTTGCAAAATTTGTAATTGTACTTTTTCTAAGAAAATTCATAATAAACTGGTATGTATATCTTATTTTTAATTAGTTTTCCATTTAATATAGCATTTCAGCCTGATCCTGAATTTTCTCCAATACTCCAATAACTCACAGCATGTTTGAAACTTGGGGGAGGGAAAAGGAGAGAAAGAGGAAATGAAGAAATGAAGAAAAAAAGAAAGAAAAAATGAGAGAAATTTTAAAATCAATCTATCTTTTTTTCTCTCTTCTTTTCTATAATTTTTTTTACAAAATTAAACAAAAAATTGTTAATGAACATTAATTTTTCTCTTATCGCAGACTGAAACGGAAAAGAAATATTTGGGGAGATAACAACAAAAGAAAGACAACCTTCAACCAAATCCAACTCAAAAAATAAATTTTATGTAACTCCATTGTGGGAAAGTTTTTCCTCCAAATGGGTGGTTGTGAGTAATAATTTTTCACTTGTGAGACTATTTATACCGGCTGTTATCTAAGTTCCGTGTATGCAAATTATCCACGTGTATGTGCTGACTATGCAGTAGATTATGATGGCTTAAATTTTGGATTAGGCCAGTTCTCAAGTCAAAAGCTAGATGGTAGAGTTTGGCCAGTGTCCTCTTGAGATGACTTCTATGGTCATAAATGTTCGGATCATCTTAGTTACATCTCGATTAAGTCTTTAACCAGTTCAATCATGTCAGGATAAAAAAAAATTAACGAGAATTAGATCTCTCATCACCTGACCACTCATGTTTATTTTTACCGGACTACCCTCGGGAATTCTCTTGAAATAACTTCACCAATGTGGAAGGCAGGCAGAAAACACCAATGAAATGTTCTCTTTACTTTTCATCTTTCTTTTGGTGGTAAGTTAACAAAGAGAAGTTAAGTACCATATATAAGTGAGAATCGGTCTATCTAGTTGATTAGTTGAGTCTGAACATTGAACTCATTGAAAAAGAAAAGAAAATTGCTGGCAAACATGAGGCTTTACTTTGAATCCGCCCAATTTCAGATTAAGACAAACCGAAAACTGCGGCCCAACCGTCCCAATAAGTCCAATGGAGGCTTGAAAAGCATGGATTAGGTAAGCACTTTTTCCAATTTGACGTGATAAAAATAAAATAAAATAAAAGAAAGGCAGCAGAGCACGATACTCCTGTTACTATAGGATTTATGAAAAATCAGAAGTACTGTCACCTTATATTTTTGTGTGAAAAGGCTTTCTAATCGCTTGGTGTAATTAAACATACTCTTCAGTGTCCAAAATATATGGTGAAATTTAAGTTTCAACCCTTACGTATGTACAGTAGAGTCTCCTGTAAGTGACTCCCTAGTACTAAAAACAATACTCCCTAATAGATGTGTTGAGTAATCCATCTACATATTTATTTTTTTTTTAACCAAAAAGGAAAAAAACTCCGTGTTTTAAGCCCATGATGCTCATGTAGCAAGATACCCCTATTAAACCTTATTCTTATGCCAAACCCTATCCGCATTCTTCTATTGTAGGCTAAAGACCCATCCACATTCATTGGCTATTTACAATCCTTTGTTGAAAGTTACTAGATCGTCAACAATTATTATCCTTATGGATGTGGATGGGTCTTTAGATGAATTTTGATAATTGTAAATTATCCCTTCTAGAATTTGAAATTTTCTTGATACATTTTTGTTTATTAATAGTTAGCTTTTCTGTTTATTGACTCAGTAAAGCCAAAGCTGAAGTTCACTTTTCTCTCCGATCTAGCACACACTCCCAACAACTATTTTTCTCTCCTTTTCTGGTTTGGTAAGTCTCGCTATCAACAATTATTAGCCACTCCATCCATTAGGGAAGAAAAAAGGGACCTCATGCAATATGCTTTGATTCACTCCTAGGTACATTTCAATGAATGCATAACAAAAATATCCAATGAAAAAAGTAAAAAAATTGCAGCCACAATGACAACAATTAAAGCATACAAAAAGTTTTGTGTTATACATGCATCCTAGATTAACCACCACCCTCTTTTTTATATGTCATTTCATTTCATTAATGCACATGTTCATCAAAATAAAACATAATAAAACTATAAAAAAAAAAAAAAAAGCAAAAAATGTCATCACCACATCATTGTGGTACAATTTTTGTATGACTTTTTTTTTTTTGGTCAACGTTGGAACTTATTTTTGCTAAGCAAAAAAAGTGAAAAGGGGCAAGAGCGAAGTTTTAAACTCAACTGCTAAAGCTAATCTAACTACCATTTGAACTTTCTTAAACAATATTAACTCTATGTGGTGTTGTCAAAACACATCCAATGGCTTGCCCAAAAGCATGTTAATTGGCTATGACTGTATCAGCAACATCATACCTGCCATTCACTTACCTTAAAAAAGATGGAGCGAAAGTAGTTTTGAACTTTCATGACTGAAAGCCTATTCATCCAGAACCATTTCAGTAACAACTTGAAAGATACTTTAGGGAAATTGCCATTGTAAAGTGACATTGTAATGTTGACATATTGACAATGAGGTAGGAGAGAAGTACCTTTGAATTATTTTCCTTTAATAGCACTAGCACACCCCCATTGCATACACGACCCAATGGAAGGATTCCTAACTTTGTCATAGAAATAACCCTTTTAGGTTAGTTGTCAACAAATAATCCTTCAAATGAGAGAGAGAGAGAGAGAGAGAGAGAGAGAGATTTCCTTTGTTTCCAAAGACATTGCCATCTAATCCCAATCTTTTTTTCTCTATATTTTTCTTTTTTCTTCATTTTTCTTTTTGTGAAGCAGTCCCCATCTAAAATTGTTGGCTGCGAAACTTCACAAATTAAAAATGGTCATGGGAACAATACCATTATTTCGGAGAAATAAAATAAATAAATGTATATTTGTTTCACTTTCTTGTCTTATTTTCGGATAAAACTTCTCTAGTTTAAGTTTTGGGAAGAAGAAAAAAATGTATAAATCTATCAAAATGTTACGAACCGATGTGAAACTTGTTAATTTTACATCAGGTGTAAGTTGTCATTTGTATGAAAAAAATACTACCCACAAAAAGATAAGGTCACACCACTACAAAAATTAGGCATGTTTTCCAGCAGATTATTATCAGCTATCTACAGGATTTTCACTACTTTGGACTCGGTTTTTTATCCAATAGCCAAAAGAACAAATAAAACAATTGACACATACACATTTTTCACTGTTTGCTGATATCATATGGTCAAGTTTATACATTCTTTCAACACATCAATTTTCAGAAGCCTTTCCATAGCCATTTTCCCATCAAAAGTCACAATTTAATAGCAAATATTTGTTTATGGCATTACAAAATTGTTGTGTGGGCTGACAAACATTATATATACATCGTTTAGTAATAGAACTTTTTATTTAACAAAGTAACGGACGTGAATTAGAAGCGTTCAAATCTATTATAAACATTTATACAAACTATTATTCTAGCCTTATGCAAAAAATTAACACTACTTTCATAAGATTAAGGTGCCCTTAAAGCTTGGACGCATGAGTCTCCTCCGGCACTGGAGCTGCTTTAATCCACATCATTGAGTGGCGTACTAACAAATTTGAGGTTAGATATAGACCTATCATCTTGTATTAGTGCGATTAGTTAATGTCTCTATTATTGAGTGAGGCAATAATCTAATGAAGATACAGACCTATCATCCACTAATTAATGTCTCTATTATTGAGGAATCAATAATCTAACATTTTGTGCAAGGACAAAACTGTGCATAGACAGTGGGGCATGGCTCCTCTACTTTGTCAAAATTCTGTTTATGTCTTGTAAATATAAAGAAATAATGTATTGTCCTCCTTAAAATTTAAAAAATTTTATCTTGATTTTTCAAAATTTACAACTTTTTTTGTACCGTATCTCCAATACAAAATTTAGGATTCCGTCCCTGCATGTGTGGTGTGTGTGAAACGGAGGGGCAAATTGAAATATCTTGTAGGGTATGAGACAGTACTCTTTAGCCTATTTTCAATGCCAATTGCCAAAAAAAAACTCAATAAGATGACAAAAGTACCAGGGGTTGTTATCTAGAATTTTTTTATTGTTTTATATATGAAGCTCTACATTTACTTATTCGTATTTTCCGTTTTATACGTGAGAAGCTCTACATTTATTTAGTCATATCTTCCTTATTATTTAATCTGTGTGTGAAGCATGGTGACTTGGAAAAAGAGACTTTTTTTATTTATTTATGTAAATACATGCTTTCAAGATGATTCGTCATTCCTTTTTTGGCAGAATATAATCTAATTAGATCTACCGAAAAACTTTTAAACACAAATCTTATATATTAGTTTGATGGATTCTATATTAGATTAGGGGATTCAATCAAAAACTTGTATGTATCTACAATGATATATGAATTTTAATCCAATTTGCATATTTGGTAATACGAAAATCCCTTAAGAAAAGGAATAAATTGATCAAATTTGAATGGCAGATATGATCATGATAAAGAAGAAGTCTAGTATCAACCGCGATTGATACTTGGTAGCGGGCTAATGATTGACTTTTTTTACTGATAAACTTAATTCCGCATTTTGTGAATGGTTAGTCTTGCACAAAAAGTTACCGAGTAATATAAAAGCAAAAATATTTTATACCAGTTATATATATATATATATCCATATAAAAGGTTCATTATGTTCTTATCTTTTCTTTCAACTAATAAGAAAGGGAACAATCAACTTTTTCCCCCTCATTGTCAAAAGTATTATCTTTAGTGCACAAAGCAAGGCCGCAATAACAAGAGGTGCTTTTGGGTAGTACATGATCATCAACTGGACTAATGAGTTTCATTCATTCACCCATCCTTCCTAAACAAACTTTGAAGGAATGAATCAATGCTTAAACGTAAGCTTGGAGATTCGATTTTCTGAGTCCTGACGTGTCTTACACTCAAAGTTGTCCTCTTGTTTCTTTCTTTTACACCACTCACTTTTGCACTTTTATAAGTTATAATAAAAAATTATGGACAAATTAGGAGTGCCGCTCTCATGCATTATTTACTTTGTTCTTTGCAAACTCTCATGCTAGATGATACAAAGGTATTAGTTTTGCAACTAGTGTACAAACTCCACAAATTAACATTTCCCCATTCGACATATTTATGATGTGAAATTCTAAATTTTATTTTATTGTTTGTTTACATGGAAAAAATAAGAAATAAATAAATAGGTATTTATAAATAACAATGTAAAGGTAAATGAAACAAGACAGTTAATTCACTTATTTCTTTTTTATTTTCTTTTATCCATCACTTTCTCTTAATAACCAAACAACATGAGTAATTTTATTTTTTATTTGTTTTACTTTTTTCTCCATAAATTCAAGATTCAAACACAACATTAGTATAAATTTCTTTGTTACTTGATCAACTCTTCCACAACATTAGTTTAAATTTCTTTATTACTTGATCAACTCTTCTCTTTGCCACCTTATAGTATACAAATTCTTAGTTAAAGAAAGTAACAATTTAAGAAGCGGCACATGTCAATCATGTTTTGTTTGTTTAAATTTTTGCTAATCAAAAAATAAAATAAGAGAAAAAAGTGGGCATAAAATTCGCTAGGCTTCATCATTGACAAAAAGAGATGATAAATTGGTGTTTCCCAAGGATAATAGATCAATTTTTTCTTTTGTTGCATAGTCACGAGGCAATATTTATGCAGGATCACTGTTCATATAACCATGTCAACTTCATGCTTAGAACGAGAATATGCCAATCATTAGGCTATCTTTTTTGGTTTGTATCATTGTCTAATGGTAACATATTATTTTTGTGTAAGAAAAATTATTTAATGCTCTTGGAACATCACATCATTATTGATTCAGCACTCACATAGTGGTGGGGTTTCTCTTATTGGGAGGTCAAATATTCTACCTAACAAGTCTAAGACCTACCTCCATAACTCTATGTGAGTGGAATCGCAAGGACACGTGAAACTCTAAAATCACTGAATAATTTCTCTCTAGGAAGCTTGGACCTCGCTAGTTTGTTATGTATACCCTAGCCCAAATCATTGGAAATTTGGAAATGATTAAATTTGAGCACGAACTGCCACCATTTTTTTTATGGGATACCACCTTCTATATTGGATACCACCTTCTGCATCATATATATATATATATATAATATGAGCACCAGCTGCCACCCTTTTTTATGGGATGCCACCTTCTAAATGAACTGTATATAAATATAATAGATACATTTATTTTTATTTACACATGTATGTATGATGTATGATTTTGATATTCGTTCTTCTTGGCATATTCCAGTCACATAAAGTAATGTTGAGTGTGATTCTTAACCTATAGTTCTACTATCTTGGTTACCTTCTAGATAGAGAATCAAATATGTTTCTTTTAAGCAATTCTTAAATCTCTTAGTTTATTTAGTTAATTACATATATTTTTTATAATCAAAAACTCTTAATAGTATGTATACACTAACTGTGATGCCTATTATGATTTGACTATTTGTTATTTCATATATCATTATTGCTAAAATCATAGTGGTCTTTATACCATCGGCCATTACAGCGTATGACTATCATATGAAATAATTTCATACTTTGAAAAAACTTTAAAGTTCTACATGTATATATATCAAAACATTTAATCATAATTGAATTTTATTGAATATATAAGAACTGCAAGTTTGAAATAATCTTGAAGTTGTTATTTCTTATATTGTTTGCATTGTAAAAGTGTAATCATAAGTCTTTAATTTGCACTTTGTTAGAGTTAGAATAGTTATTTGTGTTTTTCTTAAGTTAGCTATATATTTAATTAGGTTTTGCTTGAGTTTTGTAAGTTATGAAAGCTAAAAGAGACGAAAAGAAGTAAGAAGAATCAAGGCGGAATCGAGTTGATCAAATTGGGGTTAGGAATTTGACATTGTCTTGGGATTATGGCCATAACTTCTTGCTCTGATATCCGATTGAGTTAATTCTTGCGGCATTGGAAATAAAACTTCAAGATCTACAACTTTGTATTTTATGAAATATTCGTAAATCGTCTTCTATCACGATCAAAACTGAGCAGAAGAAAATAGAAAGCTGTTTGAGTATAACAATCGCACACTGGTGAATATCAATCGCTTTATTTTAGAGTGATCACTTGACACATCTTGCACTTGGGATATTATCTCAAGCACATTTTGGAGCAAGTCATATACCATAAAGAACTACTCACTTTATTTTTTATCTTATTATTCTCCTCATTTCCTTACCATTTCTCATGTATCTTTTTTAATTGATAAAAAAAGATAGGAACGGGCAATCAATGTAACAACTCTTTTAGGCGTGACTATAAATATTTTTATTTGTTGTAGAATATTTGATTTGAACCATAACTAAGTGACCGATCAGCATAATCCTACTGAAGTGTGAGCAAACATTAAATTCTTTCTTAACAGTTCACACAACTATTTGCGCAAACAAATTAAAATATGCAAGGGTTGAATTTTGCCCACCACCTCGATAGTTTTCTCATATACATAGGTTACATTAAAGGGTTAAGACCTTTGAAACACAAAATTAAGAATGAGTAGGATCCATGAACACAACTAGACTAGCCCCTCTACTTAGCAGTCGGTACATTTTCAATAACGAGTGCTGATTGCCGACGGATCATCATGCATAGCTTTCTTTGACAATTTTTATTACGTCGGCGCCCAATCACAACCGTTTTTGTCTTCCTCGTCATCTTTAATGGGCTGTTAGGCATTTGTCACTTTCTTTACGTTAGTTGTAGGTGGGGAATACATGGAGGAACACTAGGTTAGCAACAGTCCAATTATGAACAGCCACGTGATCCGTTTGGGCTGCAAATGAGACCTCTGCCCTTCAGTTTTATTTTTCTCTAATGTACATAGTTTGGGGTCTTTGGTCACCTCGATGAGAGCATCTTTTAGACGACATGACCGGAAGGCCATTTGAGCCATTTCACAGGCTTACTGCTGTCATGTTGTTTTCAATGAATAAACATTTATATACCTAATAATTGAGATAATTTAAGAAATGGGAGGTAGTAAAGTCAAACTCATTACACTGCAACATACATATATGCGTTTGTATGTCTATATATAACTTTGGTAAGTTCAGAAAGAAACAAATAAAGAGTAAAACTATACAATTAAAAAATTTATACAGAATTTATTAATAGAATGATAGTTTTTTTTTAATTTTTTTGTAAGAACTAAACGTTGACTACCCGTTAAAAACAAGAAGTGTGCGGGAAAATTATTAACTTAACACACACTCATCTCTCCCGATGTGACAGGCCAACACAAAATAGAATGACAATTGAAAAAAGAGTAATTTACTTTAATACAAAATAGCCTTTATGATATTTTTAATTACAAAAAATAGTACCGCCATATCATTCTGGTAAACTCTCTTAAAAAAAAATAGCATTTGCCATAATTAAAGAGTCGTGAACAACAATTTATTTGTCAATTGGTAGTACAGATGTCAATTGAATCCGAAAACCCTCACCTCGCTTCACCCGTCCTTACTAAAAAAGTTTGGGATATGAATAAATAACTTAGAGGCAGAGTATGAGAAAGAAAATAAAACCTAATGCGGTTTAGGGATGAGGTAGAGTTTAGTCACCCCACTCCGAACCAGTCCCTAGTATATTATGGAATCCCTAAATATTCATGTTATATTTGATTATATTAAATATCCTTAGTACATAATTAAATATTATGATTTTAATGTTAATTCTTATTCTTGAGTTTTAGGCTATTTCTTTCTAAATTTTATATTGTATTAGTGTGCGTCTAATTTGTATTATTTTTTATTTCTAGAGATTTATTTTTGTTTTGAAATTTTATACTAGTTAAACCCGTTCTAATCAGAATTATTATTAACTTAAGTAGGACAAGGACGAAGTGAAAAAGTTCAACTCGTCACGGATTTAGGACTAGGTATAATCTTGTGTGAGAAGAAATTTTTTTATTAAGAATAAGGTAAGGTTTAGCGGGCTCCATTGTTATTCTTAATTGGTAGAGTCCAATTTAAATCCTATCAATTGAACTACTAGAACAAACAATTGGAACCCACTAAATCACTTGTGTCGGCCTTGAAGAGCAAGGCATTTGATAATTGTCAAATAAAATAGCAGAGATTATTTCAAGTCAAGCTAATGCGACTCATTCTATTATCCACATAGATTACTTCAAAGTAAGTCTAAAATTTATGAACCGATGAAAATTAGCAGATATCACTTGAAATTGAAATTGAATAAAATCAACCAAAATATCGGATTTTTTAAAAAATTTGGCAATCATTTTAAAATAAATTTAGAAAAATGTTCAAAGTCTTGTAAGGTTGCATATATTATGCTCTCATAAACTAAGTAGTGTAAGAACTCATGAAATCAGGTTGCAGAAATAGAAGTTTAAAAATTGTTACTTCATGAAAATAAGCAATATCTAGTAATGTAATTCAACTCAATACATTTCAAATTATTTGGATATGTTCCAATTATAATTTACCTTCCAGCTACCAAATTATTTTTATCATGTTGCCCAGTTGAAAATACTATAGAAATTAAAATTAGCGTAAGAGTACCTATTGAATATAGTTGGTATCTTCTTTCTCTTACCTACCTTAAATTAAGTGTAATAATTTGTACATACATATTTTGTAACTTGTTGATACTAAAATTCCCATAAGAGTTCCTATTGAATTATTATTCAACCCAATTTTGATAGTTTTTATGGTTTTGTTGTGAGCATGGTTTAGACAATTTTTCTCTTTTGCTCCCCAGCGAAAGGAAAGTAGCTTCTAGGGGGAACCCAAATTTTCACTAGCTCAAAAACAAGAAGGGCAGCTCTATTTCCAGTGTAATATGACTGTAGTCAAAGCAGAGTTCAATTATTTGACACATCAAAATAGTTGTAAGTGGAATATCAAATGCTCCCAAAGAAGAAACTTCCCTTGCTCAATATTATAACTTTTATTAAATCGTTTATTTGACACAATAGCAACAATATTAGAACTTTTAATGGTATAAATCTGGAATAAGAAACATCATTTTTTTTAATGACAAGAAACCTAGACCAGCTACTCTCAAGAAGATGTCACTCGGCTCGGGTGATAGGGCTAGACAATTGACAAAAGCCACGATTTGGGTTCGAGTTTCTAGACCAACCAGTATTCACTTAACTAGCTCTAACTTCACTAACTTTATCAACCCCTTCATGTTCTCCAAAACGCGGGACCCCTCGCTCTCTCTTGCGGTCAATCGTACTTCCATCTCAATGTTGCTAATTCAGGGCCAACATCACAACTACAGTTAAACAACATGGATCCACATACTAGACATTTTAAAGTAAAGCAAATTGGGTGGATCCCTAATATGATAAATATGAAGTTTTATTCTTTTTGCTATTTAAAGAATTGGTTGGGATCCAATAAGTGATCTTTTAAAAGAAAGTTTGATCAATTTCTAATTTTTCACATAGGTTTGTATGTTGTGCTGAATTATGAGTTATGTAAAATTCTTTGATATATACTTACAAATAATAACAACATGATATTTGTCTTATTAGTATGTTTACATAAAATTGTAAAAAAGCAAATTTAAAAAACAATAATCTATATAACTTAATTTATCAATATATATTATAAACTAAAAATTGAGTAATAATTTCTGTTATGCCTGTGAAATAAATGAATTCCTGTGCAATGTACACAACACTGCAAGTATAATAATTACACATGTAAACATAGAGGATACATATATGTTGCACGAATAAAAATATTCAAAATAGACAAATTACTATTCTTCCTCCTCTTACAACCCACCTTCTTTTGGGAGGCGAAGGGAAAAAATTTCAGTAGTAAATAATAAGGTACTTTTTCCGTTATGATCTTTTACCTTCCATATAGTAAGAGTCATTAATATTATATTACCAATAAACAATTTTAAGAGGAGTCACGTGACACTCCAAGATGATCAATAACTTCTTGTAACATTGAGGGAGAAAAAATTATTTACTGTTCTTGGAGCACTACGTCACACTTACTACTCTTTTCTCACATGAGCAAAACTAGGATCTCATTTTAGGGGGTGCCAAAACATAAAATACCAATTTTCACCTGTTGATAGTATTATTATACTTTTTAAAATTTTCTTAATACATATTTCTAAGTTGAAGTATAAGGAATAGATTAGAATACAATATTAGATTTTTGAACAAAAATAAAATCAACTTCTATTCCGCCTCGATAAATATGACAAAAAAAAAACAATTAGTTCTATAGGTAATTAAAACGTGTAATAGAAAAGTGCCTTAAAAGCCAGCAGCTATACACCCACCAAATACAATAACTTTAATACTTATTGCATATCTAGTACCTATTATAATTAGCAAAATAGGAAATGGAAGTAAGAAACACTAGGGAAAACAATATAGGGTAAACGGAAAATAAATGAGAAGCGGGAAAACGATTGAGTATCATATGAAAAACTTAATAGGAATCTTAGTAAGAAACTTTTATAAAAATTTAAAGAAACCCCTAGAAAAATTAGCGAAATTTTTTTAAAAATTTAGTGAAAACCAATATGAATAATTTAATACATATTTAGTTGGAACTTAGTTTCCCGTTAGTTTCCCAAGGATTTCCATTAGTATTCCAACGTTTTCCAAGCATTTTTAAAATGTTTCAAAAAATTTCTAAACGAATTTTGTAATCATACTAAAAGCGCATTTCAGCAAAAAAGCGATTTCCCTTTCCAAATGAGTTTTTCCTCAATTATGGTACACATATATGTATATTCATATACAATTTATCCCAAAAAAAAGGCATATTAATTATTTCTTTGTACATTAATTATTTATTAAAAGTAAAGTTTGATGTATTTTCAAATAGTTATTTCATGCATATTTGATGAGTAAGTTCCACTGGTTGAATTGTCAACATTAGAAACTCACAGAATATTAATTTAAAAGTTGTTGATTTTATTGGGTCCTATGTACAAGAAAAAATGGGCAGAGCTCCTTCTTCACTATACAAAAAATTTGATATTTAATTTGGGTTAGGGTACTAGGTGTTAAATTGTGGAGAGTGTTAATAAAATAAAATTTTATTGAAACATTACATATTTAAATACAAATAACAGTATTGCACAAAATCTGGGGTGCCTATGTAGTTTCCTACGCTCTCACAATACTATAGGTCTCTTGTTAGATGGGTCTTAAACATACCTATCAAGACACCGACAGGAATCGGTTCAGGAGTTTTACTCACTGGGGGCAAAATTTACATAAAGTCACATACAAAATTTTAATAATTCGTAAGCTTGTCCTAATTTAATCCTTAAATTTAATAGCAACTAAGCTTTAACTTTTTACAAATGAAAATGCTAAATTAAAATTCTGTTAAACAAAATTGTAATCCTAACCTCTAGCATAAATAAATCTTAGAGAATAAAAAACTACAGAGTCACATAACATGTTAAAAGTCCAAATAGTTAACCCAAAACAACACCCGGTAAAACAAATAAATAAATACTCAAATCAATTCAAATGCTTAATACTTACAAAAGGTGGAAAATATAATGTCATATAATAGAAGTCTAAAATATGACGATGGACTTGCTTCTAATGGGAAATAAAGTCCAAAAAAATGCCACTTAGCTGAGGAACAAAAAGACTAACATTGACAATACAATAGACGCAATAAATGTTCATAGCTATGTTACTATGTACGTATGCATTAAAAATATCTTTTTTGTTTAATTTAAAAACCCTACATCCAAAATATGAAATTCAAGTGCTCAAATTATGAAGTAATTGTACTAAAATACAAAAATAAATTAAAAAAGTTAAATAATAAAAGATAAATGATCAAAATTAAGTGTATCACATTAATAATGCAATTATTTGTAGAATAGAGGGCCGGGGTTTGGAATTTTAAATAGAGGGCTGAAAGCCTATCTGAATTTACAAATTAGAATAAAAAAAATACAAATAATCAACTACAAAAGAGTGTAACTTAAAACTTCAGTGGGACTACTATCTCCGCTAGTCCCTCGGTCAGCCCCATACGGGGCCTACGTTAAAGCCTACCTAATAAGAGAATGATGGATGACCTATTGCATTGTGGTGCTCCAACAGCACTGAATAATCACCCGGGAGGGAGAGGGTGAAAAAGGTAACATGCAGCCGCTTTTGCCCCTGTTGGTAGCCTTATATATTTGGTACTTTTCTATCATCCGTTTCTTTCTCTCTCTATGACCTCTGCTCCGCTCTTTCCCTTTCTCTCTCCACTTGTCTATCTTCTCTCTCTAGGGTCCTCTCATCTCTCCTTTCGCTGCTTCGGGTCTTGAAAAGCCCAAGTTGAGGACCCAGCTTAGTCATGGATTCGTTCCTAGTGGCAGAATTTCTCGCCTCTCTTCTTGGTATTTGTGTACCTTCTTTCTCTCTCTCATATGCTTTCTTTGTCTATCCATACACTCATATATTTTTCCATTCATCTCTGTCTATGTTTTGATGATTTGTCTATTTCAGGTTCAGAAAAGATGGGGCTTTGGTGGTAATGTGGTGGGCTGAGTGGTTAGTTATTGAACAACTGCTATGAATTCTTCTTCCTTTGAGGGTAATCCTCTGCTTCTTATTATTATAATTTTATGGTTTTTTTTTTTTTGTATTTTCTTTTATTGTTTTCTGGGTAGTTGTAAGTGAACGAATATAGTTGATTGCATTAGCTTGGCGATTCAGTGTTCGCCATATTTGTGTGCTGTTGAATCTTTTGAGGGTCTTTTGGTGATGGGTTCAAAAAGTGTGCTCTGATCTGCTTATTTGTTACATTGTTTGAGTATTCTATGATTTTTGATTTTCATGATTTGGGCATATCATGGGTTCCTTTGGTATTGATTCAGGTGTTCTATTTCTCCCTTATTTCTATCCCTTTTCAGGTAGATGTTAAGTCCTAAGCTTCCCCTTTCTTTCTTGTATTCAATATTCCATAATTATTTAAATTGTGTTAGTGTATGGGAAAATTTGCTTGTGAAATTTTGAGGTGGTTTGTTGCATGTAAGATGATTATAAATTGTGAGGAATATCATTTCCCTGCTTATGACTATACCTAATCATAATCTGTAATTTTTACTTATGTGAAGAAGTAAGCTAATATATTATTTAATGGATTTGTGTTATATGGTGTAGTTGTTATATTAATTAACCTGAATGAGCCCATAGAAGAGTGCAGACTCGGGGGCATTGCAAAGTCAAACAAAGTTGGGTTGCTTTAATCTAATGCAAAAGGTTTAAATAATGACCTCGTTTGTGCAATTTTATGAGACTTTACTGCACTCTATTTGCTGTTGTTAGGATCTCTTTCTTATTTCAAGTCAATCGTTATTTAATTTTTTTTTTCGCATATATTTTTGTTTTTTTGTTTTTCTCAAAGAATAACCATCCAGGGCAGTGGAAAGAGACAGCAGATTTAATTGTAAAAGAAGTCTACCAATTGGCTTGCAGTGGAGATAAAACACTTGTAGTTGAAACAGGGTTGTCGAAATCGAGATCCTACAATGGATCGTTTGAGGGATTTACAGGATAATTTCTATATGAATAAAGTAATTAAAATATATTACAAGAAGACAAAAAAAAAAAAAAAAAAAGATGCCTAAATTAGGCCAAAAAAAGGATAAACCACATAAGTAAAATTATAAAACATTATATAATAGAAGTTTAAACGGAAAAGTATTGCATTTCATGCAAAAAAAGAGGTGGAGAAGAAGAGTTTTGTAATACAGCATTTGGCACACTATAGTAGCAGTTAAAAGTGGGGTAAAGAAAGTAAAAGTTTTGAATTAAAAGTGTTGAATTTAGAAATAGATTGAAAAGAGAGAAAGAAAGAAAAGAAAAAGAAAGCTGTATAAATCATAAGAGAAAAGTCTCTACTAGTTGCATTTTTTGGTAGCAGTAGATAAAACAAATGACATAAAAAAGAATTTTGGAGCACCTTTAAAAAAAAAGAAGAAGAAGAACTAAGTATTACAAGAAGGCTCATGACGAGAAGAAAAAGGGGTTGAATAAGGGCTTGTAGTTTGGTGGATGGAAAAATTGAAGAAGAAGAAGAAGACAAATAGAATAAATATAAATAAAAAAAAAACAAAAAGAAGGGATTTTAAGGTACTTGATTAATTGGAGAAAAAAGAGGGAAAAATGCATTTGATTAATTAATGTGCAAATGCAAGGGAGAGAAAGAGATAGAGTAGATAAAGTATTGTTGGAGAATGGATGGGTTAGAGAGGAAGATGGAGATGCTAGAATTGCATCTTTGTTCCTTCAACTCTGTGGTTTTCCCAAAATGCTGCAATATAGGAATGCCGATTACCCTAATTTGTTTTTCTTAGCATATTCGGTTACCATTATTTGTTTTCCTTGATGTATTCAATTCAATATGACATTTTTTATTGATTTGGACGTAATGTACGATGGGTAGGCCACAAACATAATAGTAAAAAAAAAAAACCGCCATATTAAGCAAACCAAAGTTTAAAAATGGGATTGGGTCCAATAAAATTCTACACCAAAATCTTACTATGCTGCCTCCAAGTACAAGAGGACCATATCCTGGGATTTTCTATAAGATCCGAATTGATTTTACCAAAATGAATCGTAGTGTCGTAAGATCCGGATTGAGATTTTAAAAACTATGGATTGAATATGATATAAATTGTCAACTAAAGGTACCTCGGTTGGAACTTTCATCTCTGCAACTTTAGGGTATGAAGCCCCCGTATCTAGGCGAGGTGATGGCGGGGAACTCCAACTTGTTTTGGCTTTATACCTCGCCCGGACAATCACGCGACGAATCTTAACGCGCGCTGCCCGACACACAAAAAGAATTGCGATTTACTGAACGCAGATTGTCCATTTTTCGGGTATCAAAGGGGCGTGAAAACGCATAAGAACTCTTGAATGAAAATGGAAAAGAGATGTAACTCCAGTTCCTTTGGAAATGGTAATATATCTGGCGCAAGAAGAGGGTCCCGCTTGCTTTGTATTTTGTTTCTGGTCAATTCTTTAGGACATAATTGGGACAAAAGACTTCATCTTAATAGGGGGAAGAAAAAACAGCTTGGGGATTTAAAATTTTGAGGTTCGGTGTTTTTCATGGTATATTTTGACGTATTGAACTTGAGAATTCTTTTCATCTTCCTTCCAGCATTTTTATTCTGATTCTTTATTCTTATCTTTTACCCCGTATGTATGGGTACTTGGTCTTAGAAATTTCTCTGTTGATCTGCTAGAGTTATCTTTCAGAACAACTATAGAGTTATAATTTTATTTTCTTTACCCCAGGAGTTGTGCTTGATCCATCAAAATGCAGTAAGTTGAGTATGGAGGAAAAGAGAGAACTTGTTTATGAACTATCAAAGTGGTCACATGGCGCCCCTGAAATGCTACAATCATGGAGTAGACAGGAGATTTTGCAGATATTGTGTGCCGAGATGGGAAAAGAAAGGAAATATACTGGCTTGACAAAGTTGAAAATCATAGAAATCCTTTTAAAAATTGTATCTGAAAAGAAATCGCAGGGGCATGAGACTGCTACAAATCTTGACCCACAGTCTTCACCTACAGTTGGGCAAAGGGCTTCCAAAAGGCAGAGGAAAACTGATCACCCTAATCGACTTCCTCTTGCAGTAAACAATGTTTTAGTTAACAATGTTGAAAGTGATCCAGGTAATACTATATACTGCAAAAACGCAGCTTGCAGAGCTAAATTAGGTCAAGCAGATACATTTTGCAAGAGGTGTTCATGCTGCATCTGTTACCAGTATGATGACAACAAGGACCCTAGCTTGTGGTTAACTTGCAGCTCAGAGCCTCCTTTTCAAGGTGATTCATGCGGCATGTCATGTCATTTGGAATGTGCTTTAAGGCATGAAAAATCTGGGATTTCAAAAAGTGGAATGGATGGGAGCTTCTTTTGTGTGTCTTGCGGGAAAGTGAATGATTTGCTTGGGTAACTCCCCACTCCACCCCTGTTTCCTCATTATACTGTTCTCTTTCTTAGTTTCTTTGATAGATAGTGCCACTTCATCAAAGTGTTCTATGTTTGATAGATGGTTTCTGAGATGTTCTCTTGCATTTTCAAATTCTTGTGTGAGCTGTATCTTTCTAGGACAATAGAATTTATTCAACATAGAGACTTTTTGAACGCAATTGTGAGTCTGTGACTACCCATGTATCATTCAAATCTATGTTATCATAGTACTTTACTATCCTAGCGAATTACGTTTTTTGAACGGCGTTCCAAAACATGGTACTCTAGCGTATCAAAACAATGAATTTAGCAATCTAAAGCGTTCCCAAACTTTTTTTCTATTGATATCTTTAAAGGTTACCTAACGGAGGAAAAAATTAATTATAATGAACTCAAATATAGGAAGAATAGAATTTTGGCATAGCAATATGTAAAAAAAAAAAATAGGTCATAATACTCCTAGAATGTGTTTTTAGATGATTAATTCGAAAAAAACATAAATTATGTTTTATTAAATGTATGATTATTAAAGAAAATTCTTCTAGAAGTACCTTAATTCCAATAGCATACTTTATAGAAGTTTACACCTAATGTACCATATTTTAGAACATGTGACCTATCACGTTCCCGTTTCCGTTCCCGTTCCCGTTCCACTTACCAGAACGATTCACGTTCCAGGTAACATAGATTCAAATCATGTCTCACCGCAATCTTAATACCCTGGTTTATCGAGGAACATTAAGTGTTATTTATGTTGTTAAAGTTGGTGAGAAAATGAATTATGTCCCTGAATTAGGTTTTGAAACCTCTGTAACATTAAAATATTTTGGATTAGCTGGGAAGTGCCTTTGAGGCACCCTTAAGCCTAACATAAATGAGGACTTGTTTACTCTTTATCCATATGATAATTAAGAATGTGTTTGTTTCTTCTTTTTTGAGTTTATGGAATTTTTTCATCCCTTTGTGTCATTGCATTTTACGTGATAACAGGTCATATCAATGGTCCTTGCTGTTTGAGTTCTTGCCAGTTTTGGGACAAAAAATGATGCATAATTCTATGAAATTATAAGTTTTTTTTTTTTTTTAACGGAGTATTTTTATTGAAGTGTGGTAAATGTAGTGAAATGAGATTTGGTAGGGATTAATACAAGTGAGACTCTAGCCTAAATTATATTAATATATTACATTTAGATGGATTTGATTTGCTAACTGCTTTACACGATTTGGAAGGCCAGAAATGTACCAAACAGAAGAGGTCTACTACTATATCTTACTTCCATGCCTGGACTGGGAGAATTACAGATTGGCTATCAAGGGTCAAGCTTTTGAGTTCCAAAATAAAATTATGCTACCGTGTGAGAGAAACAATGCTCAATACAATTGGAATCCTGGAAAAAGAGTTGACTGCGTGCTTGATAGAAATCTAGTTCTCTATCTAAACACAGATGTTCAAAGTCAAATTTTAAAGCCTGCCTTGATCTGCAGATGCCGCAGATCAACACAGAAAATCCTTTCCCTTAAGTTATGGGCTATTGAAAAGGCTCCTTTTTTATTAATTTGATTCTATGAAGCTCATTGAAGTACTTTTACTAGCTAATTATTTTTTAAAGCAATTATTCTACTACAAAATCATATTGATATTATTCTTTGTTGGGTTTATTTTTCTTTTTCGTTTTCTTTTTGGTCCAATTTAGTGCATATTTTTAATAGATGCATAGATTCACTTGTACAATATATAAAATATATATTTCAACCATAATTGTTTGGATGTGCTGATAGGTCGAACCTTCCTGTCAGACGTGCCTCCAAACATGTCCTATTGTTTTTTTAAATTCTTTTAGAACTTGACACGCTTGAGACAATTAAGGGACACATGTAGCTATCACTTGGACACCCGTGTCCAATGCTTAGTAATGCATGAAACACGTTACAAGTTTGAAGAAAATAACTTGGAATCCAATTGTAAAATGAAAGTAATGTGATTTTATATATAATTTGACTTTTAAGCTAAGAAATACATAGTTTCTAATTTTAATTATTGTTATCCTTCAAAATTTTCATTATCTTTAAGTAAAATATTCTTATATATGATATATAAAAATATAAATATATGTGTTTCCTGTGTCCCGTCGTGTTGTGTCTTGTTTTTTTTAAAAATCTATGTGTCGGGGTGTCGATGTTGCGTGCTTGTGTCCAAGCTTCTTAGGTTAGAGATGCAGGACAAAGTGCGGAGAACACCCTCCTACAACTGTAAATATGCAATATGATGTTGGACAGTTATTGGTGGGGTTTCTCCAGGATGATTTGTATTTGCTTTTATGTGGATAAAGTGCTAGTGAAGCTATGGGGTTTTAGAGATTTTAATGGTGGATAGAAGGGATATAGGTTTAGGGGCTTAATTAGACTAGGTAAGCTAAGAGTTTGGGGACCGTTTTAGGCAGTAATAGTGCTCATGTACAGTGTTAGGACTCTCTTGTGTTTTCTTTGTGTGCTAGTGCTTGATTTGTACAAGAGGAATAGTTGGGGATTGTTAGATAGGACCTATTGAGGTTGAGAAAAGGGTTAACAAGATTTGGTCATAACGTTTACTGGCCAATTAACGGTGAAAAACTGAAAGAAAAAGAAGTAAAGTGGAAGCAGTAGCAAGTATCACACATAGATTCTCTTAGGCATCAAATTAAGGTTAAAATTGCTCTCATAATTCCAAGGAGTTTCAGAAGTTGTTGAAAAGTTCTCTCATAACTCATCTACTATCAAATTAGAAGCATTAGATAGCTTGGTGACTTTGCTTGTAAAGCTTTTTGTATATGGCTTGCATCCCCTTGATGTTTCTTAATAAATTTGGTTACTTTTGCTTATAAAAGTATTATGTGGCTTTAAGTACTCTCACTGATGTAGGACAACTTTAACAAACCTGACTAAGGTTGCCAACAATTGGAATTGTTGTGGGTTTGGAAGTTAATATCGCTGGGGTTTTAGAAGGTAGGAGGAGGATTATAGGGTTTTAAGATGGAAAAAGTTAAGTTGATTTTATTTCCAAAAGTTACAGGTTGATGGATTGCAGAAAATAGTGGGTGGAACTCTCTGGACATTAAAGGTTTTATGGTTTTTAGGCATGGAATTAGTAGCCTAAGGATAGAGGAAAGAGTTGGGGACAATTTGGGTTTGATTTGATATGTTTTGGTGCTGAAAAGGGCTTTTTTCTTTGTGAACTGTTATCTGCTAGTAGCATTTGCGGAAGAAAAGAAGAAAGAAGAAAAGAAAGAAGACTATAGGAATCCTATCTAGAACTCCTCAGAAATAACTTCCTAAGGTAAGCCTGCACAAAACATCGCACAACGTTTCAAAAGTTTATAAGTTCTCAAAACTATAGAATAGAAGAATTATATGGATATTTTTAGGCTGCTGAGTTCTAATTGTTCTAGGACTATGACTCCAAAATTAGAAAATTAAGAAATTGTTGCCAGCTGAAATATTCTAGGCATAATAAGGACTCCAAAGAAGACCCAATAACATAATTTGACTTGTAATATGACCCATGGGTGACCCCTATTGTCAATGGCAAATAGATTACAAAATTACAAAAATACCCTTCACTACAAAGCCTAAGAAAAGTCATTGAATTTGTCCAAATAGCACTATAATCTATAAAATACATCAAGGCTGCTCAAATTTACCCTAAACATGATTAATGTAACAGAGCCCCTACACATGCTCTATGTGAAATCCTAGATTTGCTTTTTCCTTCTTTTGATGCTCGTCATCACTCAGATTAAGATGGAATGAGAGCATCCATTTTGAAATTTCTTGGGTTCTATAGGATTTTGAGTGTTATATAGTGTGCAGAAATATATGTACACAATATAAGAACATGGTTGTTAAAATCCCTATTTGGATCTTATAATCCTACGATGTTGCCATCTATTGAGCAAAATAAGCCTGCATTGTGTAGAAAGCAAGATGCTTTGATTTTGGTGGTTGGTTCGTCTTGAATCATGGATTCCGATTTGATACTATCCGATCAAATCTTTTAGCCTTGTTTTGTTTTTATATGTGGTCTCTTGTTATTTTTATGTTTGTGGCTAAACAACGATTTTACACTTGGTTCAAATGAAATAAAAGTAAGCCATATTGAATCAAATACACTAAGAAAACTAAGTTAGGTATATAGCAGTCAAACATTGTACTAATTTGGGAAAATTATACAGTCGAAGGAATGTCACTATAATTCAATCATCTCAATCTCTCTCTCTTGCCCACTTTATTCTCCAACTATGCTTTGTCGTCTCTCTCACTCCTTGCATAGTAGATCAGTTGGCTGCTTTTTTGCCCTTTTTTCCATTTCTATCAAATAGCTTGAGGTCTATCAGTTTGTTCTATTCTCTTCTTTTTGATCTCTTAGAGCATTTCTTTTTATATATGTTCCACCCTTTTCTCTCTCTCGTTCTTTTCTTTTGTTTTCTTTTTTTTTTTTGCAACCTTTTTCTCTTTCTTTTTTTCCCCCTCGTTTTTCTTTTAAGGTGTTCAATATCTCTCTCTCTCTCTCTCTCCACTTCTTTTTTTATTTTTTATCTAAATATTTATTATGTCAACAAATTTGTGACTTAGATATAATGACACGAGAAAAGAGCATTACCCTAGTGGTGCTGGTTTCTTTTAATATTTGTTTGTATAGGGTTCGGTGGTGTCAGCTACATGTTTCAAATAGTTTGATTTCAATTCTTACAAGCATTGACTCGTGGTGGTACAATGCTTGCAAGTCCACCACAATATTGTGAAACTCCACTAAGAAACCTGATAAAAAGTAATGAAACCCCCATTAAAAATGGTGAAATAAATTTAGTGCTAAGGGGAAGTCTAGACCCAATACTTGAGAGTAGGGATGGGCCGCTCGAGCCTGACTCAAGCCTGCCGGGCCAAAGCTCGGTTCGAGCTTGAGGCTAGCCCAAGCCTGAGCACCCTACGGGCTGGCCTGGGCCTCCCTTCTAGAAGCTCAAGCTCGGCCCGCGAGACTAAGCCCAAGTCCAAGCCCAAGCCCAAGCCCAAGCCAGGCCTGATAGCCCGAGCCTAAGCCCGTGAAACCCCCCTCCCCCAAATGGCTCTTTCCCTTTCAAATTCAATTTGATTTTTTTTTTTAAACACTCCCCACCCAGACCCGTGACCCCTCATTTTCAAATTCATTTTTCTTAAGCACATTTATTAATTTTATAAATGTAATTGTATAAATAATTTACCTTAGTTAGTAATTCTTATTAATTATATATAATAAATATAAGTGTAAAGTTTTTTTACATAAGTTCAAAGAAATTAAATATATATAAGCCTACAAATAAATTTCTAATTCATTAAATAATAGTGTATAATTTATTAAAACTAAATTTATTAGTTTTAAAAACATAATGTTACAAAAAAAACAATTGGGCCAAAGTCTGAGGCCTGAGGCCTAAGCCTGCGGCCCGAGCCTAAGCCCATGCCTAGGGCCATGGGCTGCGCTTGGGCATTTCCCTTCACATTTTGGCTTGGCCCAGCCCAGCCCAACCTGAAAAATGGCAGGAGCCCGCAAAGCCCGGTCTGGGTCGGGCTGGCGTGATTAACATCCCTACTTGAGAGCGTCTTGATCCGCACTCTCAAAAATGCAGATCTGTTCTTTTGAAAATGTGAGATTTTGGATTGACCACAAATCTGCTTGAATATTCAAAATTCTGAATTAGAGATGGGAGTGTGATCCACTTTGAGTGAATTAGGTTACTTACTTTCTAACTCTAGTAGACTCCAAAATAGAAACGTCTTCTGTTCTATGTTTCTTTTTTTCTTTTTAGTTTTTTTGAATTATTAGGTGACTCAAAAAATGAACTTTTAAAATTTTGATTTTGAAGACTATTTAAACCAACTAAAAACCATATGTAAACACTTAGGAACATAACCCATGTTATGATCCATGGACAATAACTCCCAACTTTTATCGAGTACAACTTGTATCTAGCAAAGTTGAAATTACCTATATGCTCTCAACTCCTAAAACTTAACATACCGTATAAAAGCTAAACCACTTATGCAATATATATATGTACATAAACTAAACCAATAGGATAGGAGCTTGAACAAAACATAAAATATGACTTGACTCAAACTAAAACACCAGTGTTAGAGGTCCCAAGTTGGCCTCATTAGAAAATCAAAAGGAGTTTGAGGATGGCATTTTCTTCGAAATAGTGAGGAAAATAGGAGTGTATCAATTATTTTTCTTGAGTGTTTGAATTTGTTTGGAATGACAAGTAGATGGTTGAAACTATTGGAGTGAGATACTGCCTTGAATTGATATGAAACATGAAATGTAAAAGTGCAAACAGTGCATTCTATTTTGTTTGGTCGAATAATGCACTCTTTGATATTCAAGTCGTAGCGATAATCTCAAACCCAAAGTCTTTGACCTCTTCGTTCACAATGAAATCGTTTCTTAATTTAACTGCGGCCTTTTCAAGAAGACCACATGGAGCTAGTGAGGTGTTTTTGACTTGTCAAATTAATTTTCTTCATCATTTATAACCTGTTCATTCAGTGTTTTGGCTTCACTAATTTCAATTGCATAAAATGTTGACCTTGAATAATAATTTTTTGGCTTTGGTTCTTCATACCCGTGTTTATAGTCATACACTCATAGGCTTCTGAACAATTTTTATTCAAGTCATAACAATAATCTCAAACCCTAAGTATATGACCTCTTCTTTCACAATGAAAACCGTTTCTTAATTTAACTGCGGTCTTTTCAAGAAGACCATATGGAGCTAGTGAGGTGTTTTTGACTTGTCAAATTAATTTTCTTCATTCTTTATAACCTGGTCATTCATTGTTTTGGCTTCACTTTGATTCTCTTCTTTCTAAGAAGCACGGATACAAACACGGACACAGATACGGACATGGGACACGGCAATTTCAAAAAATAGGAGACACAAATACGGCGGGGACACGGCAAAAAATTATTATTTTTATATATTTTATTTTCCATGTCTACAAATATAAAATTCACCTACCACCAAAAATATTAAAAAATTCAATACTCAATATAATAGACAACAGGTCATCAATTCATCATCCATCAAGCACAGATAAAAACACAAGTTAAAGAAGATTATCATCCAATACATCATTAGATTCATTACTATCTAAAGCATGAACTAGCAAGCATCCAACTTCCACAAAAAAAAAAAAAAAAATAGCAGTGGCAGGTAAGCAGTACTAATTTATTTAGTTGATTTTGCAGGGCAGTACCCACATTGAACATAAACAGTAGTGAAACAAGCAGCAGAAAGGGCAGTGAATAAGAAAAATAAGAACAAAAAAAGAAGGAAAAAGAAGAAATATAGTAGCAGCAGTCTGGACAGTGAAGAAGAAGAAGAAGAAATGTTTTGATTTGGGATATTTTGAACATTTTATATTGAAGTTAAGAAAATTAAAAAATATAACCCATTTGAAAAATTTTATAATTACACTTTAACCCCTGCCGTGTCCTAAACGTGTCCCAACCGTGTCCTTGATGCGTTCCAGCCGTGTCCTCGGCGTGTCCACAGCTTAAAAAAAAAAAAAAAAAAGCAGGACACGCCACCTGGCGTGTCCGACACGTATTTTGGCGTGTCCTAGGAGTATCCGTGTCCGCGGTGTGTCCGACACGCAAACGGCACCCTAAACGGTGTGTCCGTGCTTCCTAGTCTTCTTTCACTTGTATTTTCAATTGCATAAAATGTTGACCTTCAATAACAATTTTTTGGCTTTGGTTCTTCATACCTGTGTTCATAGTCATAGACTCATATGAAGAACCAAAGCCAAAAATTGCATGTGTTTCCGAACAATTTTTCTGATGAAGCCAGAAATTGCATGTGTTTCGTCTCCTGCACTAAGGTACATATAGATCAGTCCTCGCAGGACAGCCAAGAATGATGTGTATATAGTTAATAGGATGAACTTTAGACCATATAATTCCATTAACATTGTATGATGCCCATCCATTTCGTGCATGCTGGGAGGAGCAAATAAATTTTATTGCTCAATAAAAGTATGCAGTACGCTTTTCCGAGATAATACCTAGGCTGAAACCTTCTTGCTTTTATTTTGCCCCGAGTTTTTAAGACAATGGCATCATATGTTGCCTTTTGAGAAACCTCATTATGCTTTTTAATAAGGGTGAAATGCAAGGTTTTTTTTACTTGTGGTTTTCAGTAGGGACTAAGATAGTGGGGGTCTCTTGACTTGCTTTACAATACGGGCCACTGGGTTGTCTTTATCTCTCTTTCTGCCATTTGCGCCTTTCCTTCTCTGCTGTGCTTGCGCGTGTACTTCTTGAACGTGGTATCACTTTTAATTGTATTATATTAACATGATCATATCTCTCTCAGCAGTTTTTGTTAAAAAAAGAATCCTGTTCTTTGTGGATGGTAAACAATATTGGAAGGAAAACATTTTAGTAATTTCTGATTGACGCCATTAGCTGGGGCCAAAAGCTTTCTTTATGTTATGTTTGTTCAATACTGGGGTAAGATAGCTTTCCATAATGTTTCGGAGGACACAATTGAATCTTTGCCAAAAAGTTGGGACAAGGCTTTCTTGAGTAGAGTTCAGTTGAGGTGAAATTTTTGTCAGAGATTACTGAAGTTTGAGCATTCATCACATATTTTCACAATAAATTGCTCAACATAGAAGTTAAAAATATCTAATTGGATTGATTTTGTTAAATTCTTTAGATGCTGGAAAAAACAACTGATGACAGCGAAGGATACCAGGCGAGTCGATATATTGTGCTATCGCATCTCCTTGAGCCAAAAGCTTCTTGCTGGTACCAAATGTTACCAAAAGCTTTATGAAATTGTGGATGAAGCAGTGAAGAAGCTCGAAGCAGATGTGGGTCCTTTAACTGGTTTACCTGTGAAGATGGCGAGGGGAATTGTTAACAGGCTCTCTTCAGGTCCAGAGGTTCAAAGACTCTGCGCTTTTGCAGTGGAGTCCCTAGATTTGATGCTTTCCAAAATTGTTTTCCATGTGTCATCCAGTCATGTGATTCAAGGTCAGTTTTATTCATTACCGAAGTGTAGCAACACAAGTTCTGATGGATTTTCCATAGAGGTGCTGACCCTGTCTAACAAAGGAATGGCCAAACTTGTGGTGGCAATGATTTTTCAAGCTTTACCTGAATGCTTTTTATTTTTCAAAATGTGGAGTTGCCCGTTGTCCAGTTTCCTTGTTAATAGGGGTGCACAAAAGAATCGAAAAACCTGAGAACTGAACCGACTTAGCCTCCATGGGTCGGTTTGGTGTGGGTTTGTCAAGGTTTCAGTTTGGTTCTAGGTCTTAAAATGGCCATCACGATTAGTTTGGTTCGGGTAATGCATTAGCTTTTGTGTGACCCGAATCCGAATGGAACTGAGACTCATTATAAGACCAATCTATGTACATGTCACAAAATTCTAATTGCATATATGTCTTCAAATGATTGTTTGTTGTACTTTATTATTGTTAATTTTGTTTATGTTTTTAAATATTTTATCAAATAGATGCAAAATTGAGCTAATTTTTAAAAGTTTTAATCGAATAAATAAGTTTTTTATACAATAAAGGCAGACCCGATTTGAACCAACCCGAACCATGGAACCGAACTGAACCAACCCAAAGCAATTCAGGTTGGTTCCATGGGATGTTCGGTTCGGTTTTGGGTCCAAAAAACCTGGAATTGACTAAGAACGTATCGGTTTGGTTCTGGGTTTGTCATGGACCCAAACCAATCCATGCACATGTGTTATACAAGTTGGCAATTAAACTTTTTGCTCCTGGAAAATCCATGAGACTTGTTGGTTTTGGGAGCACAGTCTTTTAATTTTTGGATATTCATGTGTATCAGCTTGTCTTTGTTTTTCTTTCTCTTGGGTAAATATGTATGAAAATTCAGGGAAAGTAGCAATCTTTAAGCTTAATATTTGCAGAATCTAATTTGACAGCTTCAAATGTTATCCGGTTTGAGAATGTCTGCACGTCATCTCTTATTGTGATATTGGGTTCTGAAGATCCAACACTGGAAAATGTTGCGGGTTATACCTTGTGGCATCGTAAAGCTGAAGATATGGACTATCCAGCAGAACCGACCTGCACATTGTTTCCGCCAAATACCAGGTTTTTGCTGTCTGGTCTAAATCCAGCTACGGAGTATGTTTTCAAGGTCATGTGCTTTGATAGCACTAGAGAGTTGAGGACTTGTGAAGTTCAGCTCCAAACGGGTAGTGCGGGGAATGAAGTCCCCAGTCCTAAGAGCTTGGCGGTCGAAATAAGTGAAAGTCCAGTGAGTCACTCTAGCAGCTTATCTAATCCTTCTTCTGTAGAGGATGAAACTAACAACATTGCCCCTTTTAGCAATGAGAACGAGAACAAAGAGGACAGTAATCTTACCTATTGCAAGAACACTCAGAAAATTGTTTCTGCAAATTTATCTATTGATGTGATTGACAGTGCTGGAACTGGTCAAGGAGGAACTTTGGGAGATTCAGCATCTTTATTTGATGAGGAAGGGGCCATGGGGAAAATTAGCTCCATCCCAATTTCTGATGCTTTGAATCTTGAGAACAAGGACTCACCAGAAGGCCAAACCATTGAAGAGACGAGCACTGACAACGGTTCACATACTCACGTTCAGACAGGCGTGGAATGTGTGCCATTTGTGGGTAGCTCAGAAGCTGACTTGCCCATCACGCCTTGCAAGTTAGAAAATGTCAAGGATGGGCCGGGAAGAAATGGGAGATGCAAACCTACCAACAAGGAACTTAATAGTGGTTCTGGGAGGGAAGAGGAGCCCCAAGCTGGCAGCTCATCGAAGAAGAGCAGTGGGGAAAGGCGAGACGAGGAGCATTCTGGAAACGGCAATAGGGATTTCGAGTATTATGTGAAAGTGATCAGATGGTTGGAATGCGAGGGACATATTGAGACGACCTTTAGGCAGAAATTTCTGACCTGGTACAGCTTGAGAGCAACCCCACAGGAAGTTAGGGTTGTAAAGGTGTTTGTTGATACTCTTATTGATGATCCAGCATCTCTAGCTGGGCAGCTTGTAGACACTTTTTCAGAAGCTATTTCGAGCAAGAGATCCTCTGTTGTGCCAGCTGGGTTTTGCCTGAAGCTTTGGCACTGACAGGTTTCACCAAGGGTCCTAGTATTTCAAATGATTTTTCAAACCCCATTAGGGTTTGTGTAGGCATAATTCTTCGGACCCCCAAAAAAAATCGTAGCATTCTTCGTTTAGACTATCACCATTGAAATTTGATGATTAGTATTTGCCATTTTCATGATGTTAGACATGAAAGCACATTTTCTTATGTAGAAACAGTGATCATTCATAGATATGCTTTATTTCAGCAACTGATAAATGTACTATTTATGAATTTCAGTTTCTTATAGATTTGTGATCAACATGGTGGGCAGTGATTGTATATTTGTAATGAAGCTAGGCTTGGTCGGATGCAGGGAAAAGAATTGTCCTGGCCTAGTAGTTGTATCTTTTAGATTATATCTTCATGTTTGGATATGGTTAAACAGGATTTTGTAGAGTAAGCTATTGTCCTAACCTGCAGGTATGAGACAATTGTGTCGTGCTGGGAGACTGGATATCACTTTGACTGCAAAGCCTGTTTTGTGTCTGCTTTACAAAGATGAAGTAGCTTTCCCAGGATCCTTCACCTTCATAAAATGACTACTTGACACAATCGCAACAGTGAAGTATTACTATTACAGGCCGGTTTGGAGGTATTGTGTGGGTTTGGACTTCTTTGGTTATGTGCAATTGTATGTCGAGTTTTATTTCCTTAAGATCGAAGGAAAAATAGTGAAGTACTATCTCAGTAAATTTCAAGCCTACCTTCGCAACAAGAGCTTGGTTTTGAATGCGAGGCTTTTGCTGAAAATGAGAAAATGATGGGGATTATAGTGTAGCATTTTTCTTTCTGAAAGTGATGGTGGAAATTTACAGATAATGGTAAAAGTCACCAGCTCAGGCATTTCCTGCCTCCGAATAGTTGGAGGGTCCTTGATCAATTGAATGTGTTGGAGGAAGTTGCCACAGCCTTTTGAAGTTGGGATTTGCTTCATGGTTCAATATCTAATATGATTCATTGTTGTTCAACGCTCAAAATGATCATTGTTGGGAGTCTTTAAATTGAGGTCTTTGAATTTTAAATTTAGGAATTGGGCTACTTAAAATTTTCGTTACCAAAAATTCTTAGTTCTTCGATATTCAATTTTATCAAGGGACGGTTGGGTAATTCTTTAGCAGACGATACTAGTTGACAATCTTATAACAACATTTCTCTTCCAAAAGCTCTGTTAGTGATTGCAATAACCTCAATTTTTTAGTCTTGGGTTGACACATATTTAAAAATTAAGTCTATACATAATTTTATTTCTCGCTCATTAGCAGTCGTAGGACTCGCATTAATGAATGCACATGGGACTCACTCGGTTGTGTCTAGAGTGAGAAAATGCTGTGAGACAGCCAATTCTGGGTATTGATTTGTAAGGTCAAGCTCAGGTGTGACACAACTCACTAGTCACAACAGATGACAACATGACAACTGCACTTTTGTTTTCCCAATGAACAGGGTTGAATCATTTTATGCTGCTATGGCTTCAGCCTTTGTATGGCGATTTGCTTCTCTGTATAGCACCGTCAATTTTGAAAATATGCACAGGCAAGGAGAGCTGTTTTCGGAGGTGGCTCACTCATTCTAGTGCTGTAGAATTGGTGATGCATGGTAGCTATGCACACATTTTGTGGATGTGGTGTTTTTGTTATTTCAAGCTAGGTAGCATTAATCGTCTATACTGTTATAATAAATGCAACATCTAAATTTAGTGAAGCCTCAATATGAAGCTGCGTTACAAATTTTTTGTTCTCATATATATATATATATATATCCTTAACTACCAACTAATTCATAAGTCGTGTTATAAGAGTGAAAATGTAAATTCTATGGCAAGTGTGTATATTGGAATGGTAACTAACCTATGATCAATCATATGGGGTATGCTGGTGCACCCAAATCCAAGTTAATTATGGACAAAAAGTGTGAATATATATATATCTATACTATTATAAAGCAAACTCTTGAGTTTGGTGAAGCTCCAAATTCAAAAAGTATTACTTTTAGATACAGACCAAAAAGTCCTTAAAAAACACATAAATTACTAATATTGTGCATATTTTTATCTAACTCAAAGAATAAAAGAGTAAAATATTAATTTAAATTTTGTAACCACCCACTAATTATTTTTTATTTTTTCTCTTTTACTTGCTCAAACTAACCACCCAGGGCACCCCTTCTAGTATATATATATATATATATATAGCCACCATCTCCAATTCTACAGCCTAAATATTCATTCGTGTTGGCTCAGAGCTTCCCTTGCCAGATTGCACACCCATTTGCTTTGCAGAACACATTAGATTTCGCAAATCCAAGCACGTTGAACCGCCTCCTCACAGTCACTTTCAATGATGACTCTGCGATATCCCAGAGGAGTACTCCTGCCACACCGCTCCACGGCGGAACTTTTGAATATGTCGACCAATCCATTGGTGTAATGGGAGGGATGAGAATGCAAGCCAATAGTGTGATGAGGAATTAATTCCTTCCAAATCTTGGTAGGAAGATGATAATCTTGGTAGGTTGTTTCCACAGCATTTCCACGTAACTGGCACCAACCGTTGTCCACCAAAGCCCGCCTCATTAGTAAGGCACTCGTGGATGTCTCTCTCTCTCTCTCTCCTGGCTAAGGATTAATGACTAAATGGATTGTACCAAATTTACTAAAAATTGGAAAGGAAAACTTTAATTTTATAAAAACATTATACAAAAAACCTACAAGAATGATGTGACACCCTACAAGAAAATTTTTAGTTTAAGGGCAGCCAAGACTCTATTTAAAAACACATCTAGTGGCAATTTTGACACTAGTGAAAGACACGGATGCCATTGGCTATATCTTCCACTTCAGCTTTTATGGAACTTCCAAATTTCAGATACATATGTTTGGTGGCAATTGCAAATGTCACTAAAATTTTCTCCAGTGGCACTTGGAAACGCCACCCTAGCTCATAAAAAAGGTTCTCAAGTGGGTGTATCTGATATTTTTGCAACTAAAAGCCAAATTAATGGGTGTCTTTAATGGTGACTTTAGAAATTTTTGTCCAGAAATTAGCCATCTGACATAAGCTAGTGCTGAAAAATCCCTGCAATTCAGGTCCAGACTCCATAGATCCAAATGCAACAACCTAAAGCTCTGATAACGCTGTTAACAAAGCATGTGATTGTCAACTATATACAAGCTAGCATTAGATAATAAGGTTTGATATCACCATGACATGATTTTAGGAAGCAGATGTTTGGGATGATTTGGCTATGTCCCTCTTAACATTCTTCGTATGTTTGAAAAGGTACCCAGAAATTAATGTTTTGAGGCCAGAACGATTTTGCAGAAAAGAGTCATGGCAGCAACTATTTTTGGAAGAGAATCTGACACAATCCTTTAAGAACTTCAGAGATTTTCACCTTTTGGTTACAGTCTCAAATTTTGTTTTATTGTTTTTGTTTTTGAAATTTGCTAGAATCGCCTTAGACAATTCAGTTTTAGAAACTGTTTTAGTTGAGACTGCTTTGGTAAACAGGTTCCAAAGCTTATTTGGGAGAAAATTTTTTGAAAACTCCCGAGTTTTAGTAATAAAAAAAAAATTGCTTTCAAAGTTTCTAGAGCCATTTATATATGAAATTGAAAATGATGGTATTTTAGATGGTGTCATTTTTTTTTGTTTCTGAAAACTTGTTTTTCTTTTGTTTATGAAAACAAGAAAAACGAAAATGAATCTAAGACACATATATGTGCTTGTTTTTCAAATAAGAGGAGTTCAACTTGCTGGATTTGGATCCTCTTCATTCTAGTTATGGAATGGAGATCTCTATTTCATTAATCAATGAACTATATGAAACTTCTCATAATCTATTATCAAAACTATGTCATTTTATATTAAAATTTATTGTCTTATATATAACTACAAAATCATTTATTTTCAAATAAGTCTTAAGTCAATTGATCCAAACCCTTCATTTTTATTTTTGTTGAAGTGTTAATAGAGATCAACATTCTAATCATAGAATGGATAGGCGTGAATCCAAAACCTCAAGAGACATCGGTGCAATTTACTCTTATTTATATATCATGTAAAGGGCCGCTCAACAAGCACTCTTTCCAAGCCCGGCTAACAAATTTACGAGCCTTAAAATACTTCCGAGCCTAGGTCCTATTAACTTGCCAGTTAGATGGGCCTAGGCCATTTAAGTTATGGGGCCAATGACCACCCATAAATAAGGAGAACCATGGGCCAAGCTTGGGCTTTAGCAAATATTAATTGTGACTTGTGAGCACGATTCAAATGAAAAGATGTTTGCTGGATACTAATGAGTAATGCCCATCTCAACCCAATAGCAACTTTTGACCCCCTAGTATTTGAATCATATTTGATTTTCTTAGGGTTAGGCTCATGGCTTAGGATTTTCTGAGCTCAAACTATATCCCTCTCAGCTTTACTCCATATGAAATAATTCTTTCATCTTTTTCTTACTTTGATAGCTAATTCTTCTTTCTTTTTTTTTTTTTTTTCCAAAATAGTTATTAAAACTATAATTGACTTTAACTCATCAAGATTGTTAAATAGGGCAGTCCAGTGCACAAAGCTCCCACTAAATTAGTTTAGATTAATATTCGGTAAACTACACTTGTATGAGCTTTGTATAAATCTTGTCAGTGGTAAAAAAAAATAACAAAAGAAATGTATGTTGATAAATTGTTGAACTGTATAAAACGAAATAAATTTATTAATTCAAACTTCACATACATTGAAGTTAGAGTATATTGTTAAGTAAATGGTTATGCAGATAAAACAAACTGGTTAAGTTGCTTTAATGAAAAATTATCCATTTCATCTAGTTTTAGTTGAGGTTTTGTTTTGGATTAAGAAAGAAATCAACCTCCTTCAACACCCCCCCCCCCCCCCCCCCCCCAAACCCAAAAAAAAAAAAAAAAACAAAAGAACCAAGAAATTAATCGAAATTCAGCATTAAATCATATCAATAGTTAAAAACTGGTTCAACTATTCAGTTCAGTTTGGTGCTAATATGGTTCATTTCATTTTTCAGCCCTTTTCCATGTAGCTATGCTTTTTTTTTTTCTTTCTTGTTTTTTTTAAGCATTAAACAAAAAAAGCTTAAAGGCTATGAAACAAAAGACCGATCATCTTAACTAAAAGTAAAGTCTTGTGTACTAGGTTGCCTAATAGACTGGCATTATATAAATTTGTTCCTATACTTAACATCTTAGACTAGGTTTTCATAGACTTCCGTGAGTCACCTTAAATTGAGCTTTGGCTAGACAATGTGTGAATGGAACCGGCCTTTACCATTAGGGTAATCAAGGCATTGTATAACGATGTTTTGTTTTCATTCCCTACCCATCATCATTTATACCTTGTTGCTGAATATTTGTTATGACACCACTAGTAATATTATAATTCCTTTTCTTGAAAAAAATTCGTTACTTATCAGTAGAAGGAAAAAAAAAAGAAAAAAAAAAAAGAAAGTGAATTTGCTAAAGGCACTCATTTGAGAGCAGCTAATCCACTAGTAAATTGGTTTGTTATTTGCATTCTCATTGAAATTGAAACTTTTAGCAGTTTCATAAAAAGAGAAGCTCTAAAAAATTTATTGATACGCTTCTGCATTCTAGGATACACCCTCAAAGCCATAATGACATGGTGTTTAGCCTTTGGCCTCTTTCTTTTCATTTCTTTTTTTAAATGACAATAGTTGCAAATGAATACCCCTCGACATAAAACCACAGAAACTGGCCTTATTGTTAATAACTACATATTTATGTAACCCATGCCAAGGACCATCTCTTGCAATATAACCAAAAACTGAGTAGAAAACAACTACACCAAAACAAATATATTGCATACATATATTGATCCTATGGATACTGACGCATAGGATGTTCTACCTCTTGCTGGCGGGAAAACAAAATCTAAAATAAGTTGGAAGTTATCAAGATCATGCATAACGATTCATTTTCAATCCTTCTTGAAGATCATCAAAGTTCAAGGAGCAATCCATAGGGTATTCAAAACGAAACTTGAAATAAGTTGGAAGTTATCAAGATCATTGATAAAAATTCATTTTCAATCCTTCTTGAAGATTGTAAATGTTCAAAGAGCAATCTTCTCGGCCAGCTTTTGTGCAGTGTCTCTCTCTCCCTTCCGGCGAAATAACAATTGGCATTTGCATAAGCCTGTTTGAGGCCCAAACATTCATTACTTTTCATTTTCCAAAAAAGCCCGGAGTTTCATAAAAGCTTATCAAACTATTTGCGAGCTTTTATAATCTCGTTAAGACGTTGATCGGCGGGAATCTTGCTAGAACTGAATGTAAATCTACAGTGAATTCTATCAAACATGTAAATCTCTAATTACTTTTCAAAATGTTTGTTTTGCCTTTGTTTTTCGTTACCATTGATATATATACTGAATTTTTTATTCCATCTACTGGCGAGCTCTTATAAAATCTAGCTAGTGATCATCCATGTACTAGTGAAAGTCTACAAGGTTCATGAAACCTAACCTGGTTTCAATGAATTTCTATGAGATGTTAAATTTGATAAAATTTTGCAATAACCTGTGAATTTCTACCAAAGATGCAGCGTGGACCAATAACATTTTGCAATAACTTGCGAAAAGAAGTTTCTAGTAATTAATGAATAAAGTACACTGGCAAGATTCATAAAATTTGATGGTCATTAAAGTGAATTTCTATTTTCACCAACAAATTTTATGAGCTTCAATCGATTTACTTCCTTCCCTTTTCTTGGCCTCTTTTCTATATCCAACATTATTTGGAGGACAAAAATTGACCCAAAAAAAAAAAAAAACAACTTTGCAATATTTGTTTCCAACACTTTTAGCTTTTGGCATTGCATGTGTTCTTTTTCTCCGACACTAGAGTTAAAAGTAATTTACCTTTCTTAGAAGCAGGCCATGGCACAACGTAAAGTTGCTCTATTGTGGTATGTGCATCATGAGTTTAAAACACAAAAACTTTTTTTCATATAGCGAAAAGTCTGTCTAAATCTAAGCTTCTCTAGACCCACAATAACAGAAGACTTATGTACTGGATTGCCCCTTTTCTTGTAGTCATCGAATAGTAATTTTTCAGAAAATTTCAAGGCACGATGCAGTTCTCAAGAAATTTCTTATTTTTGGAAAAATAAAACCCCAACATCCACCTACTTTCAAGTCTAATTATTTCAGTTCGACTATGCAACATTACACAAAAGAATCAATATAAAGGTTTTGCATTCTTTAATCATAGGAAAGTTATTGGGATATGATGGGATTTCATGTGCTCTGTGCAGCAAAAAGAAATCATGACATAGGCTCATGTAAAAGATTTGGGACTTTGTTATCGTATTTTTTCTTCTTACGTATGTAAGGCATCATTGTTGTTTTACTTTTACACATCATACTATTGGTTAATAGAAGGTGCTAGCTAGCTTAATATGTAAAATCTCTTGGTAGTCCAAAATCATCGTTCTTGATACTTTTTGAATTCCAAACCTCCGTATTCAGGATTTTTATATATACAAGTATATGCATACTTATATGTATACTTAGATGTCTATAATGGTAGCGTTGTTGAATTTTTTTTTTTTTTTAATCTTTTCTTCCTTGTTGGATTAAGGGTTTTCCCTTATAAGTTTTGTTATACGTTTTTTTTTTTTCTTTCGTTTTTTCCAATCTGCTTTGTTATATGATTAGGGTTGCTCTATGTTTCATGTTTCCACTTTTAAGGTTGTGTATATAGTTTAAATGCATTTATGATGTATTAAATGCATAACTATTTGAGATAAAGTAGTATTTAATAGTGTTTGTTTTGCAATGAATCCTCTTTAAATAAAACTTAACTTTATATCATCTGCCTAAGACACCGGTCAGTTTTTTTTTAAGAGTAATCCATTGCTTCTGTGAAGAAAACAAAAGGTTTAGTTGCAGAAGATGCTATCGGTCATTAAATCTGGCTAGAAATGCAATTGCATTGCAGAAGATGTTAGCCAATCATTAACTATGGGTAAAAGTGTAATTGCATTACCATAAAATGAAAAACGCATTTCATCTAAAATGAATGACAAAAAGGAAAAAAGATTTTATGTTGTATGCGTTACATGAGTTTATGTAGATGGCAGCATAACAAGTGGCCATGTGTTAAACTATTAAAACCCATATGTGCTGTTAGTTCTTCAACACTCTCATAGAGGATGATTGCTCTTGCCTAGAGCTTGAATTTTGTATAAAATAAAATAGTCCAATTTTATTGTACTTGATAATATTACTTACCTTTTTGCGAGTTGGTTGTGATAGCCATAAATGAAAGCATTGTCACGTAGTATCCATTTGGATGGAAAAATTCTATATAAGGCGAGCAATATGCCTACTGATAAGCACAATACTTTCTTTCATGGCATTGATTTTCTGATATACACATCACAATACAACTGATACTGAGTTTTTGTTATGGCTACTAACAAAGAAATCTCTTTCGACATTGATAGCACTCTTCCCATTCCACTCATAAAATGGCCAACATTGATCTTTCAACAACTCTCTCGAGCTTTTGCTCAACACTTCTTTTCATGGCATTGATTTTCTTGTCCTTTATCAAGTACAGGACAACCAGGGCCCCTTCATTTCCTCCTGCCTCACTTCCTCCTGGGCCAAAACCATGGCCTATATTCGGAAGCCTCCTTGAGATGTTCTTAAATAGGCCAACATTTCAATGGATACACAAATTGATGGAGAAAATGAAATTGAGATCATGTGTATCCATTTAGGGAGAGTTCATGTCATCGCAGTTACTTCCCCAGAAATTGCGTGCGAGTTTTAGAAGAAAGAAGATGCTCATTTCTCCTCAAGGCCAGTTTGCATGTCTGCAAACCTCATAAGTATCAGATATTTATCAACATTGACGGAGCGAGAAAGAGGTCACCTATAGACTCTTTGAGGTCAATCTTTGGCAGGTTGGGTGGCAAACTCCAAGTGAACCCTTGGAGGAGCCTCGCCATCAGCATGACTGTCATTGTAGACCCCAGTGTGACCTCTGCACATTCACGCCTTCCAATGCTAAATGATAACATGAGCAAGTTGGGGTCAGTCAACACCACGTTTGAGTTGTCGTCTTTAAGGTGGCGTATCGGTTTGAACTTTAGTGGCTCATCCCAAACTGTAGGGTTACGGCCAAGTCTAGGATGGCTTAGAAGCACTTCGCTACCCTTCAGAATGAAGTAGCCAGCCACGATTATGTCTGAGTCGGACTACATCGGTTATACACATAACGGACAAGATTATTGGCTTCTTCGTCTGTTTTGTTAAGAAGCCATCGATGAGTTTTTGATGAAAGAACTTCCGAAGCAAGGACTCTCCTCATTTTCCTCCATTAATTGTTCTCCCATGGGGGTAAGTGCTGTTGATAGATATCCTCCACTTGTGATGTTTGCGGACATGCAAGCTGGCCTTAAGGAGAAATGAGCATCTTCTTTCTTCAAAAACTTGCAGGCAATTTAGGGGAAGTGACTGCGATGACATGAACGCTCCCTAAACAGATACATATGATCTTGATGTTAATTTCCTTCATCAATTTGTGTATCCATCGAAATGTTGGCTTATTTAAGAACATCTCAAGGAGGATTCCAAATATAGGCCATGGTTTTGGCCCAGAAGGAAGTGAGGGGCCCTGGTTTTCCTATACTTGATTAAGGACAAGAAAATCAATGCCATGAAAAGAAGTTTGAGAAAAAGCTCAAGAGAGTTGTTGAAAGGCCAATGTCGGCCATTTTATGAGTGGAATGGGAAGAGTGCTGTGAATGTTGAAAGAGATTGCAGTGTTCGTAGTCACAACTAAAACTCACTATCAGTTGTATTGTGATGTGTATTCTAGTATTGTGCTTAACAATAGGCATATTGCTCGCCTTGTATAGAAGTTTTCCATCAAATGACTACTACATGTCAAAGATGGTTAATTATGATGGATATAAAGAGAGGGAGAGAGCTTATTTAAGAACTAATCCTTATCATATGGTTAGTTAGGGAACAAAACAACAGTGGATGGGAGTAGGAAGCCATGGATGATAGTCGGGGTAGAAGAGATCCATGATTGTTTTGTCCATGGCAATTAATGCAACCACTACATAAATGGCCATAACTCACTATTAAATGTTGGGTTCTACTTGTGAGTACACTAATTACATACCTGTTAACAAGTCTTTCTTACTACTATTTTCTTGATCCTGCCAAAATATCTATTGACGTAGATACACAGTGTAAATGAGAACATAATCCAGACATGTTTAATTGAACTCCATAACTGCCTTTGTCAGAATACTAATTTGAGCAATGAGCATCCTGTACGACGAATATCACACGTTCATAGGATGCTATGGAGGACCCCCAAGGGAGAAGGAATTCAAGGCTATTTTGGCCATGGCTATGCAACTGTTACTGAAATGGTCATGGCTCACTATTTAAAGTTGGGTCTTGAGTATACTCAAAGAAAATTTGTTAACAAGTATTTGTTACCCCATTTTTGTTAATCCTGTAAAAATTCCATTAATGAGGTAGACAAACATGGAGTAGATGGGGACTAGATATAGACATGTCTAATTAAACTCCTTTTTTGCCCTTGTCACAAAGCTAATTTGAGCAATAAGCATCTTGGATGATGAATAGCATATATGGCAAGATGCCATGGAATATAATTGTGGGAGAAGAAATCCATGATTGTTTTGGCCATGACTGCCACCATTAATTAAATGGCCACAACTCTAAAATCCACGACTGTTTTTGCCCATGGCTATGCAATTACTAGTTACATGGCCACGACTACTATTAAGTTGTGTTCTACTTGTGAGCATACTTAGAGTATACTTGTTAACCAGTATTTGTTGACTCAGGTTCATCAATCCTTCTATAGTATTACTAATGAGAAAGATACATAAAAAGTAAATAAGGTTTGAATACATACATGTTCAATTAAACTCCTTAACTGCCCCTGCCACGAAGCTAATTTGAGCAATGAGTATCTTGAACAATGAATATCCATGATGCAGGATGCCATGGAGGGTAGGTAAGGGAGAAAGAATCCATGTCTATTTTGGCCATGGCTTTGCAACCACTATTTAAATGGTCACAACTCACTGTTGAACATGAAACAAGGGAAAGAGGAGACCCTCAAGGTATTTGTGGCAAGGTTCAACTGAGAAACCTTGTAGATAGATGATGTTGACCACAAGGTGGCTCTTACTGCCTTTATGAACTGTTTGAGGTCGTATAAGTTCCTAATCTCACTCTCAAAGGTTACTCCCAAATACCATGGCAGAACTCATGTTCCGAGCCCAGAAGCACATGAATGATAAGGACACTCTCAATGCCATACGCGACCAAAATGACAAGGTAGATGGTGAAATAAACAAAATGAAGAAAGGTATCGAAAAAATAGAGATGATGGAAATGTTAAGAACCCCCAGTCAACTACTCAACCCAAGGTCAGAACCAAGTCAAGCAGGATAAGATTCAAGAATTATACCCCCTGAACACACCCCTAGAACAAATGTTATATCAAATGAGGCATGACCCTGCGTTCAGGTGACCAAGAAAGTAGAAAACCCCCACCAGAAAACAGGGCTCAGAACAGATATTGCTAGTTCCATAGCTATCGCTGCCACAACATGAAGGATTCACAGAAATTTTTTTGAGATTTCAAAAATTATACAGACATTTTCTCATGTTTTTAAATAAACACTGACACTGTCAGAATTGTTAAGTAACAAGGAGCATGTGTTTCTAATTTTTGGTCCATGCATTTGAATAACTTTATTGTGGATGAAAAGTCAAGATTTTGCCAAAAAAAAATAAAAAAACCTTGGTAATTAAGAATATTAGTGACATTTGCTCTACACTTTTTAATGTTGTTAGCATTTTCATTTGTTATTTTAACAGTCAAATAACGGAGGGATGTTTCTTCTTATATAAGAAGCCTTGGGGGTACCACCGAATAGTTGTTAGATTTTCTCATTCAACCCTTGGATTTGACTCTCTGTAGTCGTTCGGTGGGATTAACTATATTCTTCAACATTAAGAGTACGTTATGAGACCTAAGCTTTGGCCTTAACGTCGGTGTGATGGAGTCTCTTACAAATAATTATATGGCCCTGAGAGATAATCTCCTTAGCAGATGTATGAAGTAGCCTATCTACGTATTATTTTCTTTTGAACCAATAGAAGCCTTGGGGGTGTTGCTGCGATTGTAAAAAATGTTATGTGGGTAAGTGTAATTTACCCTAAATAAAACAAAGGCTTGAAAGGCCGAAGCGGCAGCCTATGAACGGACCATACTCAATTTCTCTCCTCTCTGCAGTCTCAACATTCAACTTCTTTTGCGTATGAGTGGAAGCCTCTTGAAATCAATCTCAAATCTCCCATATCTTCATTTGTTGCAAAGATGCTCATCTATGAACGAACTAAAACAAATTCACGCACAGGTTATCACCACTGGCCTAGCTCGCTTCACTTACATCACCAGCAAAATCTTAGTCTTCTGTGCACTGTCCGAAGCTGGTCACATGAACTACGCAGAGACAATTTTGAACCATACTGTGATACCCACTGTCTTTGATTTCAATGTCATGATAATGGGTTCCTCCCAAAGCTCAGAACCCGAAGAGGGTCTGGCATTTTATGCCCGAATGCGAAGCGAAGGCTTGGAACCAAATTCTCGTACTTTTCCAGCTTTGGCCAAGGCGTGCGCTTGTATGTCTTCACTGTGTCAAGTTCATGGTCAGATTATGAAGTTCGGACATGTTCGTGATGTTTATGTGATTAGTTCACTTATACATATGTACGCCAAATTTGGAGCAACGCAAGTAGCTTGCCAAGTGTTTGAAGAAAGTCCGAACAAAAATGTGGTCTGTTGGACCAGTCTTATCAGTGGGTATTGTGCTAATGGACTTGTTGATGAGGCTCGTGATGTGTTTGATTCGATGCCTGAAAGAAATAAGGTTTCTTATAGTGCAATGGTTTCTGGTTATGTCTGGAATGAGCATTTCAACGAGGCGATTGAGTTGTTTCGTGAGTTGAAGAGTTGTGCTAATGTGAAGCGTAATAGGCCTCTTTTGGTGAGCATTCTTAATGCTTGCGCGGCAGTGGGTGCGTTTGAGGAAGGGAAATGGGTTCATTTTTATCTGAATGAGCATTGCTCAGAGCATGAGCTTGAGCTCGGCACTGCACTAATAGGTTTTTATGCAAAATGCGGGCAAATAAAAGCCGCAGTAGATATCTTTACCAAAATGCTCTGCAAAGACGTAACAACTTGGAGTGCTATGATCCTGGGATTTGCCATCAATGGCAATAATGAGATGGGGCTTCAGCTTTTCATGGAGATGGAAAGAAGGGGGCCAAAACCGAATGGCATAACTTTTATTGGAGTTCTTGCTGCTTGTAATCACAAAACCCTTGTCAAGGAGGCGTGGCGATTGTTTGGACGGATGAGTAAAGTGTATGGAATCCCGCCAGCGATTGAGCACTATGGGTGCATGGTTGATCTCTTAGCCCGGGCAGGACTAATCAAAGATGCAGAGGTTTTGATAAAGAGTATGCCAATGGAACCAGATGGAGCCATATGGGGGTCTTTGCTTAATGGGTGTCTGATTCATGGCGCTGTTGAGTTGGTTGAGAAAGCAGGGAATCTTTTGATTGAATTAGAGCCGCAACATAGCGGGAGGTATGTCCTCCTGGCGAATATGTACGCTTCAATGGGCTGCTGGGAGGATGTGATGAGGCTAAGGAAAATGATGAAAGAGAGGAATGTTGGTACATGTCCCGCTTGGAGTTTCATTGAAATCAATGGCATTGTCCATAGATTTGTTGTGGATGATAAGTCTCATTCTCATTCAAGAGACATCTACACACTTCTGAATCAACTTAATAGTGATTTGTTGTCTCTATGCCCTGGATCAGTTACAGAAATGATCTTCTAATTTTTGGCGATCTTCTAATCTTGATCCTATCAATTTAATTGGGGTCTATTTCAAGCAACCCTACAGAATGTTTGTTCATGGGACAGTGGGTTTGAATTTTCAACTTTTTCATGGAAATTACCCACTTTGTCACCTTAAATCCATGTGGACCTTGATGATACAGACTTCACATCCACAGTCATAGAGGCCACTTCCTGTTTGGAAAGTAAGAAAACTACTTGACACCCATGACTACATGTAGCCAATACTAAACGGATTCTCTTTCTAAACAGAGAGAAAAGCCAAAGGAGTTGAATGAGTCATCTCTTATATTGATTTCAAACAGTTGCACTGATGTCACAGATCCATTTAGTGGCACCGCCTTTTGGTGGGTCCTAAACCATGGTCTGTGTGCCAAGTGTACAGGCACTGCAGGGTGCAGTGAAAGAAGTCAAAAAGCAGGGGATGGTGATGAAACCAATCCTAGAATGCCTAACAAAACCCTTCACCGCCTTGTACTCATCGGCTTTTCATTACCCCAACAAATCACACCTCATACAAGAATCACCCTCCCGTCTCCTTTTGTCTTTTTCTCCGATCATTTTCACCAGAATTTTGCTAGCCATTACCGCGCCTGATGGTCAGGCGCGGTGGTGTCTAGCACCCTCTTTCCACCGTCATTAAAAAAACTGTACTATTTATAGTCCCGTTTAGGTGCTTCTTTTCTCTCTACCAATTTTTGCTTTGACATCCACTTCGAAGAGTATGTCTGCTGGAGTCTTCTCAGTTCCAGTTGCTGGATCAACCTATGTTGGCTTGAAAGCCAACTCATCCAAGCTCTTTCCATTCAAGGATTCAGTCGCATGGACCAGGAAAACTGTCTCAAATGGTTCCAAAACTCACTGCATGAAGGTAATATGATGTGAATGATTTGTATACCACTTGAGCTTCAATTTGTGTTACTACTCACCAACTTTACCTCTTGTGTGTTTGTTTTTACATGTACACGTATCTCAACTTAACAGACATGGAATCCAATTGATAACAAGAAGTTTGAGACACTCTCCTATCTTCCGCCTCTCACAGATGAATCGATTGCGAAGGAAATTGATTACATGCTCAAGAAGGGATGGATCCCGTGCCTTGAGTTTGATGCGGTAAGATAAACGAACGAAACAATAATACAGATGCTGTTTTCAAATTATGGAGAAAATGATTTCACTTCTATGCCTAAAATATCTGAGTGCAAAGAATATTTGTATGAATATTTCTATATATACAAGTCAAAATTGTATCAAATTAAGAAGAATCATATAATCAACGATTAACACCCGTTGTATAAGCTTTCTATGAATCTTAACATTGTTCTTGTCTTAATCATGAGCTGTGGATTTAGACCGTCTTTTCATGTGATTTAGAGTTATGTTATTTGGACTGTTTTAAGTTTGTGAAATATTTGTGTGGTATAGTCGAACAATGATATAAGATATGTGTTTAATATTATTAATTAGATATGTATTTATTAAGTATGTATAAGGAATTGATTGTATTATAAAACTTAGCATAAAATTTGTGAAATTTTAGCTCGTAAATATTATTTTACCTTAAAAGAATGAAAGAAAAATTTAAAAGATATGAAATTTATGTCCCGAGTATTCCTAACACTTACTCGAGTCCAGATAAGATGACGTAGGTTTAGAGTCCAAGAATTGTCTAAGAATTTATCTTTTTTTGGTTTAATCTTTATAGATTTTGATACTTTTTTTTTGGGTTTTTTTTCCCCAAAAGGTGGGCTATGTGTATAGGGATAACAGCAGAATGCCAGGTTACTATGATGGGAGGTACTGGACACTGTGGAAACTGCCGATGTTTGGCTGCAATGACCCCTCTCAGGTCCTCAATGAAATCCATGAGTGCAAGATGGCATACCCAAATGCTTATATTCGGTGCTTGGCGTTTGACAACAAGCAGCAGGTTCAGTGTATGGCCTTTGTCATTCAAAAACCCACCACCACAACCTCCTCCTCCTCCTCCTCCTAAGTGCTTTCAGTTCACTCAAGCTGTCTCGTTTCTCAGCTTTTTTCAAGAAGTCACTTTTCTGTGTTTCGCTGCTTTTGTTTGTGTGTATCTTTTTCTGTGGGTACGATGAATTTAATAAGTGATTTAATTAGGAGGAATCTGAAGGTTTTGGTAAAATAATTGGTTTTATCATTATCACATGAGAATGGCCCATTGTTTTGTGTTTCTTTCTAGTGGGAAAGCACATGGTTTTGCTTGTGGCATCCCTTGTTTTGGAGACGTAACATTGAAAAATTATTTAATGCTCTGGAGCAAGGACAGGTGGTGGTGCTCCACCAAATCAACCACCACCAAATCCAATGATCTAATCCCCCTGTTGGTGAGGCGGTCATTATCACAGTTGTGGAACCTGCCGACATTGTGCCTTGTGGAGCATCACTTCACCTCTACTTTAAGAAACTAAATAATCCCTTCGTAACAAGAAGCTGTGTGTTTTTGTCAAAATAGAGTAATTTTTAAATTTAATAACAAAATTAATGTGATTTTATAATAACTAAAGTCAAGTTGTTTTATGTTTTAAAAATACTACTTCAGATTGTAAAGTTGAATTTTATTTTTTTTTTATCAATTTCAGGCATAAGTCATGTTTTCAGACTTTGGACTTGAAATTGTATTTCTAGGACTAGTAAATAAGTTTATAACCACACATAATTGGTAATTAAGTTTAAAAATTACTATGCATAAACTCAACAATTTCCAAATTGACAAGACTGAGAGGTTTTTTTACCATAATAATATAATTTTTGAAATTTATTTCTTAAATATAAATTGAAGAAACATTATTCTCAATTTTGCAAAGTGCATTTTTTTTCAAGATGCAATTTAATATTGCGTTGTAGGTTTCGCAAAAAAAGAATTTATGATAGATGTAGGTTTTGCAAGAAAAGAATTTATGATAAAAGGCACTTGCAAAGTGCATTTTAGGAGATGTATTTTAATGTTGCAATGTAGGTTTTGCAAGAAAAGGACAAGTTATAATTGCACTTGCACTTTTCCAAAGGAGAGAGAGAGTGAGGGAGGGGATGGGGGTTTTAGAGAAAGAAAATGGGCAGCACTCTCTCTCTCTTTTCTCATTATTTTTATCTTTAAAAATTCAAATGAACAAAAATGAACATTTTAAAACCATTACCAAATAAGGCAAAAAAATATAATACAACATACAAATAAATTAAATTAAAAATTTCACAAATAATCATATTTAATTTGTTTAAACAGAATAATTATATTTAATTAAATATCTAAATATTTAATTATTGTTGGATTTTTAAAATGTTTATTTTTGTGTAATTTTTATGCATGCGTGAAAATAGTTTTGCAAACTCAAAAAATAAATATTTTGAGCCAAACAAAACGGAATGGCTTAATAGGAAAAATTAATTTCTGAATAGCAATGATATTTTAAAAATCTCAAATGTGAAATTAAAGACAAATCTGATCACAATTTGAGATTTTTGTGACTTGAGATTCCTCGGGCAAGGTAACATAAACCCAACCCAAGTGTTAACAATAAGGGCATGTTTGATTCGTGGGACAAGGCCGAATTGGACTGCGAGTTCTGCCTTGTCCTGCGTTTGATTTTCAAATAGAGTCGGGACTAGCAGTCTGAATTGGACTACTAGTACCACAAATTAGTTCTTAGCTAATTCCAGGGGAGGTGGATTTGCTAATCCTAAGACTATGATAAAGAGGGATAAGGTTGAAATGACTTACTTACCCCTAATCAACATATATTATATATTTTATGTTATATTAATATTCTATTATAATATATTGAATATGGTAATATTACATTTATAAAATATTATATAACATTATTATATGTTGTATATCATATATTATACTCCTTATATTCCATTATAATAATATAACATTATATAATATATTATTATATATTAGTATTTTATATGTATAAATTTGTATGACATACTATTATATATTATTTTACATTACAATATATGACAAATACATACTATAACATAATATATAGCAAGTATACAATATTAATTTACATTATAATATATTATAATAAAGTACTATAATATAATATTAATAATATATATGTATTTTTTATAATATAATATACATGTCCTAGATTCTAATATTATATTATTATTTTTTTTAGCCTATAATATTATATTTTATTATTATATTATATATATATTGTATTATAGTTAAATTATTTAATGTTACATAATGTAATTGATTTGCTTATAATATTATACTACTATATTATTTGATGCACATATATATATATATATATGATTATATTATTTATATTATAGGTTAATAATATATAGTAAGGGGTAAAACGGTCATTTCTTATAGTTGTAACATTAGTCCGACCATTTATCCTATGTGCAAACAAACATGAGACTGGACAATTGCTTGGTACTATTAGTCCCAGAATTGTCAATCCTAGGACTATTAATCCCAAGACTCCTTGTCAGTCCGTGCAATCAAACGAGCCCTAAAAGTACAAAGAGAGATAGTTGCCCTTTTTCTCTCTCTAAACCCCCCCTCCTGTTTTTCTCTCTCTTCTCTCTCTCACTCTGGCCAAAAATATAATACAAAATATGAATAAATTAAAAAATATTTTTTTTTATATATTCATAACAAAAATAACAAGAATTTTGAAAGTACTATAGGTTACATATCATTTATATATATATATATTTGTAAACACAATAATAATTAAATATGATTATTCTTTTTCAACAAATTAAACATGATTATTAGTGAAATTTTTAATTTGATTTATTTGTATTTTGTATTATATTTTTTGTTTTATTTGGTAATAGTTTTAAATTGTCTACTTTTGTTCTTTTGAATTTTTAAAGATAAAAATAATGAGAGAGAGACTCTCCTCTCGAAAAGCGAAGACAAGTGCAATTATAAATTGTGCTTTTCTTGCAAAACCTACAATGCAATATTAAATTGCATCTCTTAAAACAAAATTGTGTTTTACTGTAATTGATAATAATGTTTTCTAAATTGATATTTGGGAAATAAATTTCAAAAATTATATTATTTTGATTAAAAAAAAAACCACTAAAAGACACAAAGGTTTGCACCCCTTACACAGAATAGTTATTACTTTTTCCACTTTTTTTTTTCTTAATTTCAGAGTGTGCCTTCATTAAAAGATATTATTTTAGGCCTAAAATGTCCACAACGTAAAAGTGAATTAGGGTCTTAGGAACCGGGCTTCGGAAGAATGGTGCAATTTGTATTGCAATTGATAGTAGGAAGAATAGTGGCTGTTGCTAGTGCAGAGACTCAGACCATTAAACAACCATACCCAACGGGGCAGTCTGGCATAACCAGGAATTTCTGAACCTCCTGACGACGTTTCAGGTTCGCCTCTTGCAAAAGGCAAGAATTCTCTTGTGGTGATTTAAACCCTACACTTATGGGTGGCTTCAAGCCCAACTTGCTGCTTGGCAGCTCCCCTCCTCCAACTCCCCCAACCTTGTATTGAGATATTCATGATTGTTTGTATCAGCTATATCTATCATTAACAAAATGGGCCTAGGCCCAGAACCTCATCACACATATTTAATTTTGACCCGTGGCTCTCTCATCCATCCTCTCCTCAGCACAATGCATCAACTCGGGATTCATCTTGCAGGGATTAGGAAAGACAACACTCTGTACAATAGCCGAAAGGAATCATAACTTGGACCAAATTCGGGACCAAAAAGGTCCCATACTGAATCCAGATATCGTCATAATAGTTGATGATGCAATAAACTTGTGAGATCAATCTCCAAACCGGCAACGGGCTGTTCTAGTAATCTGAGGAGAAGCAAAGGGGTGAGAGATATCGGTGTGGTGTTTGCCAAGGACATTCCGATAGTAAAGTTAGGTTTCTAGAGGTATTTTAACAAAATTTTTGCTATAGTCTATGTTTACGTACCTTATTGGAAAAAATGAGTTTTCCTTTTATATGGGTAGATCTCCTAGTAGCCCTAGAAGGGCGTTGCATATACGAAGATAGTGAGAGATGATTGTCTCTCCACGTGGTAACGTAACATTGGAGGGCTAAACTAGTGGCAGGATAGTGAGAAGAGTGGTTGTCCAACCCCACACATAACGCTCTCTTAGACGTGTCAGAGTGGAGAAGGTAACTACCTCCTGCTACACGCAAGGTCTTAGAGTTGGGAGCATGTTATTATAATTGAGTTGTCAGTGATGACCCCCACTAGCGTGGCAGGTGAGGGAGAATGATCGGCACCGTCCTACAATATCTGCTCGGGGTACAACCTGCGCGGTCATACTCGACATGGTGGCATGGTCATACTCGGTAGGTCGTGCTCGACAGATCGTGCTTGGCAGGTCGTGCTCGATATTGCTCAGTTATGGTCGGCTCGACCATGGTTTGCTCACTCTTGCTCGGCCATAATCTGCTCGGTCGTGCTCGACATGTACTCAGGGCGCCCTGCCCTCGATACAACCGTCGGTCAACTCATTGTTGGAGGTCCTGATCGGTCCTCGATTGTGCTTGACATATACTCAGGGCGCCTTGTCCTCAATACAACTGTCGGTCAATCCATTGTTAGGGGTCCTGATTGATCCTCGATCATGCTTGACATATACTCAGGACGCCTTGTCCTCGATACAACCGCCGGTCAACCCATTGTTAGGGGTCCTGATCGATCCTCGATCATGCTTGACATATACTCAGGGCGCCATGTCCTCGATACAACTGTCGGTCAATCCATTGTTGGGGGTCCTGATCGGTCCCCATCAATAGTAAAATACGATAATGAATTCTTTGCTCCGCTAATTGACATGTGAGATTACAACCATACAAGGGGTAGAAGAGGGGAAACGACTAGATGAATATGTAATCTTCTTCACAGTTCATATCAAACATTGAGAGGAAGGAGGAAATTTGCCTGGTGTCTGTCCATCATATTTAAGTCCAGACATCTTAAGCCAAGCTCTAGGACATAAATCAGATAGCAAGAAAGATCTCTCTATCCCTCTCTGCATTTTGGGCAGCAACAATCTAGTATCCATCCATCCTAATGACACTGCAGCAACATATAGTAAAATCCAGTAAAATACAGCATTACAGAAATTCCATTCCAACAATAATGTGGGACTAACCCAAAAGTACAATACATCCTCCACGGAAAAATGCAAGGTAGTCTTACACAGTGTCCGTCCCTCTTAGTCTCACAATTGGGTTTCAGGAATTAAAGCTCCCATCTGATTCAACTCACGCCCGTGTATGCTTTCCCACCTGTGAAGTGCATGAAAAACAATAGCACTCAAATTTCACCCAAATAAAAGGACATACCAATCAGTCATCTTAAAACGCTATTCTTTTCCAGTTTATATTTCAGATGCATTTGTACAATCAATAAAGTCACAAGACTTTTGTACAACAGTGGAAGTTAGCATAGATAAACTGGTAGGTACTAAGAGAGAGTTTTTACCATATCTCATGTGGAAACTTATTTTCCAAATTCAAATGGATTTCAACCTATTCTCCAAAACCAAGTGGTTTTCAACATATTTATCAAACTAATGTACTTTTCTGAAGTCATGTTTGACTTCAAGCTCAAAGTCGTGTTTTCGAAATACAATTTCAGGAGACCAGATTTAGAGGAGGTTTTTTTCAAAACACAATTCAATCTTGAAGTCTTGCTTTCAAAACATGACTTATAATGACTACATATGTTTGTGAAATAAGTTGAAAACAACTTGTAAAAAACTCCACTAACAGAAGCATCCATCTAGTGATTTGCATTTTGTATTTCTCCCAAGGCATAATAAATACTCCTTTCAGATGGATGACATTGAACTATTATGCACTCCTCTTATTTAAAGAAATGAGGGTCACCAACAACCGAAGAAGCACAGATACCCTATTTAAAATGTCCTATGTATGTCAGACACACATGCTTTTCAAACATGCCAAACATGTCTGACACGACAATTGCCGTGTCCAATATTTTTTTCAGTGGACACGTCCTGGATACATCGGGGACATGGGTGTCTTTTAATTGTTACGTTTTGGGACACAACAGAGATGAAATGTTATCGTTAAAAGTATTAAATGAAGTCGAGTTTATAATTTTTAAAATTCTAAAACACCAAAACCTATGTTACATGCATTCTTCTAAATTTATAAAATACTCGCGTTGAATATTTGACACTCGGACAAAAATATATGATACGTGTCCGATATAGTTAATTGGACATGCATTCAAGAAATAGGTCTAAACAATTGAGTTAACTCCAGTGCTATGCATAAGACTTCTATTTTATGCATAAAAGGCTATATTTCAATTTGTAAACACCATTTAACCTTAAATAAATAAAATAAATATTTAAAAAATATCAAAACTAGCTTTGTCCGAGTGTCTTTAGACATGAGAATTATATGAATTCGAAACTTAGACACTTACCCGTACCCGAGTCCAGGTAACATAAACTATAACATAAAACACACAATTTAATTCTTTAAATCCTTAACTTGTTAGTTGTTATATATTATAATTGTTAACTTTTTACTTTTAGTTATTTATAAATGTTACATTTATATACATAGCAAATAAAATCATAGACATTTTTTTTCCCGTTTTCTGTTATATTCGTATCCTAATTTTTTGAAAATGTCATAACCTATGTTGATATCTGTGTCCGTATCCATGCTTCTTAGCCAACAACAAATTTGACTAGTTATAGAGGTCAAGATGAAGTTGCTATGAGGCCTGGTTGATGCCCAACAAGAACATGAGCAAAAAGCAAAGGCATGATAATATCTGATTTAGTGAAAGATATGGCTGATATGTGTGAGTATAAATTCCTGCACTTGACTTCTCCTTTTAAGTGGTTGTCAAGTGATTGAGTCTATTCAAAAAAAAAAAGGGGGGGTACAATGATGGAAGAAAACCATGTGACCAACACAAAACAATTAAAATATGCTAGAATTTAATTCCCTCATTTCTACAAATTGGCCAAACTCCTCTGTGGTTAGGAGTTCAATTCTTTGCTTTTCCTAGTTGAAAGAACTCCAGAAAATCCTCACAATATGCTAAAATTGACACTATTGTACATTAACATTTCATTGCTGACGACTTGAGATAATCTAGATTTTGTCTATATTCCGAAATGAGGGAATCTTAATCTCACCAGTTCAAATAAATTATAACAAAAGAAGAGCGACAATCTAGATTAATTGACGAGAAAGAAAGAGTTTGGATTGGCTGAACACAGCCAACGGGTGCCCAGAGTTAGGAATGTCATGAAGATTAGAAAAAGTTGTTGCACATGAAACCACTGTTATTGATATCATAAGTTATATCTATCTGCAGGTGATATCTAGGTTCGAAAGAACATCAGTATCTATGAATCATGGAATTAGAGCTTCATTTAATTTTGAATCCTATCAATTGTCAAATTTCATGATTTTCAAACTCTCCAACAAGAACACAGCCTTAAGTTTATCCGACATTGGATTTTTGTTCTTGTTAATTCCCTCCATCCAAACTACCCTCACCTTGAAATAATGCCTCCTTTAGAAATCGACATGTAACTATCAAAATTCCTGAAGCCTATCAAGTCAAATAATATCAACAAATTCCGACATTCTGCGAATTAGCACAATTCCTTAGAGTTAAATTCTTTGCTTTTCCTAGTTGAAACAACTCCAGAAAATCCTAACAATATGTAAAATTAACACTATTTGTACAGTAACATTTCATTGCTGACGACTTATTGGGTGATCCTCTTTGTTCAGTCACTAAACTTTGAATTGGATGCTAAAACTAATAGGTCACAGTAAGGGTAAAATTAAAATCAGGGCAATATTCACACATAATGTCATCGAACCCTAGAAGAGAATAAGCAAATCAGTAAGCAATGAAATCTACAATCAGAGAGAGGGAAACAAATCCTAACCTTGAAAAACTCGAATTAACGATTCGTTTCAGCTGGCAATGGCCGATTGAATCCACCCCGTCGGTTCATATACTGCCTCGGCTGCCGCTTCGTCACTGCTCTCACACCACTCACATCCGCCCCAGGTACGTGCTTCCCCTTCGTCGAATCGAACCCAACCGGAATCCCAAATTTCTTCATCATCTCTATCTCGTCGGCATCCATCTCCCCATCGCCGCCGCCGCCATCCTCCGCCGACGAGCCCTTCTGCTGCTTCTGCTCCCTCACAATGCCGTCGACGAACTCCGAGACCACGGCGGCCGCCCTCTGCCGGTCCTTGTTGTCCTCGCCCCCGCGCTTGTAGCGCTTCCGCGGAGGGTCCGGCGAGGGAGTGCGGTACTGGGGGTTCTGCAGCCCGGACCGGTCAGGAGAGCGCGACCGGGAGCGAACGCGGGAACCGACGTGGCGAGACCGGCTGCGGTCGGGTGTACGGGACCGTTTGCTGCGCTCGCGGTGCTTTCGATCTCGATCGTCCTTCTCTCTTCTTTTCTCTCGGTCTCTATTATTGTCTCTGTCCCGGTCGCGGTCTCGGTCTCGGTCCGGGTCTCGGTCTCGACCTCCGCCTCCGCCTCGACCTCTGTCGCGTTGGCTCATCATCTCTGACAGCGGCGGACCTGGTGGTGGCAGTGCTCATTATGTGGCTCTATGCCTTATTGAAGTAGGTTTGGGAATCAGAAAGTGAGAAGAGTTATAAAACTTTGAACCGACTCGGGGAATTCCGAGTTTTTTTACCAAATTCAGTCTTAAAAAATGCTTATTACCGGACCTAGTTTGTTTTTGAATTTATTTACAAAACTCAACTCATTTTTTAAATTATAATTTAAAATCACGACTTCAATATAATTTCATTAAAGTTGGGGTCTTTTATCAAAATAGAATTATTTTATTCAATATATATTAAACTAAGGTTACTTTTTAAATATTTACTAAACAACGGTTAATCGTCATTCTGTGTGACGACTTTAGAAAAAGCGTCAACACTATTGACGATTTCAATTATTCGATTTTTATTTGAGCAAAAATAAAGTAAAGCGTTAATACAAATGACGATTTTTGTTCCGGCAATAAAAGCGTTTATCCTATTGACGTTTTCAAATAAAACGTCAATACTATTGACGCCTTTCATATTGAAACTAAAAACGTCAATATGATTAACGTTTTTTGAAAAAATGTCAACGAAATTGACGCTTTTAGTCGATATAACATCACACCGTGTGAACAGAAGCGTCATTTAGGTTATCAATTTCTCTTCTCTCGATCTCTCTCTCTACTTCGGCGGCTACTTCTTCATCAATATCAACAGACGTTAACGATTTTGCTCACCCACCGTCTCGCTCGAGCCTCTTCGGCCTTCCTCATCTGACATTGCAACTTATCTCTCTCAGGTAACCTGTTTTTCTCTGTCTGTGTATATATATATTGTGAGTATATATATGGGTATCATTTGTTTCTTTTTCTGCTGTGTGTATATATATATTGTGAGTATATATATGGGTATCATTTCTTTCTTTCTCTGCTATGTGTATATATATTGTGAGTATATATATCCAGTAATTAAGTCATTTCACCTTTGCAAGATACAAAATAAAAAGAGGTGCTTTACAGTAATCATCGCCAGCCCCCATTTCCTTATCCTTCTTCCTCTCTTATTTCCTTCTACTTAAAATTTCCACTACTATCCTACTACACACTTCATCCTCCTAGATAACTTAAGTATCTTTTGATTGCCAAAAATTCTATTCCTAAAGATATCAAGAAAGTGAAGCCTCCAGATATAGATACAGAGATATACATAATGTGTAGTTGTGAAAAGAAAAAAACCAAAAAAATTATCAATAATAGATACCGATAAACATAAAAAGTATCAATAATTATCGGAAGCGGGATGATTATATACTGAAGATGTGCAGGCTTGCCACATTGAGCACATGATAAGGTAGATACGGCCGCATCTGATCCACTGGCCATCAAAATGATCTCTGTACTGTGATCTCTGTACTGCACAAACCTATTCAATATGTATATATTACAAAACAGTCATCGATCAGAGAGTGTTAGATACAACAAAATGTAGTATATATTGCGTAAGAGTAAGCAGTGATACTGAAGCAAATACCGCGAATTGAGATCGTTTGTAGTTCCATAAGATAAAAATTACAGCAATAATTACAAAAATCTGAAATACTAAAACAATTATAGTTTCAACAATCATAAGAATTATAATAATATTATTAGTGTACTAAGTGAGTAAAACAACCTTTTATGAATCATAGGATTTCATGGGTGAGGTCACAGATGTGGGGCTGAAATATTGGGCAATGGATAGGTCATGGGTGGTGACATTCACATCACATTCACATTTTGTTGTTTCAGTGTATTTTCATGTAATTTCATCTAACTTGTTACTTGTACCGAAGCTTCATTTAACTGCTATTTTCTTATATGTAGCTACAGTAAGTGTGATTGAATGGGTAGTGTAAAAGTGATGTGCTATTGGGGCGGGACGATAGTTCAAGACCCTGACGAAGGCATATCATATGATACCGAAGCAAAGGGGTTTTACACTATACAACGCAGAACAACACTGGAAGAATTAGAACAGTTTCTTATGCCCAAAGTTGTAGATGAAGGGGAAAACATTCGTTTGAAGTTGATATGCAGACATCCCCATAGACAATGGGAGAGGTTCATTTATTACAAGAAGGTGCCCATCAATGATGACATGACCTTGGATAGTGTGCTGGACATCCCCCCGTGTTTTTCCACACTGAATTATGTTGAACTGTATGTGGAGAAAGAGAACATAACGAGTAGGTTGAATGTACCAGATATGATGTATTCAGGTTATGGGGCATACAATGATCCTGACTCATTCACTGGGATGTTGACTCAGGGGGCATACAGTGGCATTCTCGGCTCATTCACAGGGATGTTGACTCAAGAATCTTATACCAGGGCTTCACAGTATGCCGATATGTCTCCACACCCATATTATCCAACGTATGGGTCATACGCAGCTGGGGGATCACAGATGCATCACGACATTGGTACAAGTTCAGGGGTTGAGCGTCTATCTCCTATTCACCTATCGACATCCCCAGTTGACAGGTTCCACCAGCCTGTTGACGAGTACGTTGATATGGGTGGTGATGGAGCTGAGGGATGCGTACCTGACAGCGCAGGTCCTAATCTGGACGTGGACGAGGACATTGACGCTGAACTAATGGCTTATGATGAATCTGATGATGAGGGGCCTGAATTTGGTGAACTGCCATCGTCTTCAGTTGCTATACTCGAACGGTACACTCCTATCCCTTTCTTCACAAACTTGGAGGGGGGTGGTGATGCTACGGTAACTAGTCGGGAGCTTTATTGTTGTGGAAACGTATGGACCCCGGAGACCGTAGAGTTCAAAAAGGGGATGATCTTTAAAGATAAAGATTCGGTGAAGTATGCAGTAAAGATGTATAATGTAAAGAAAAGAAAAGAGTATGTGGTGGTGGAAACGGGCAAGAAGGTTTGGGATATAAGGTGCAAGCATGATTGCAGTTGGAGGTTTCGAGCCTCAAAGAAAGAGAAACATGGTTTCTTTGAGGTAAAGACGTATCCCGGTCCACATCATTGTGTGTTTGCAAGATTGCAGAGGGACCACTGTACCATTGATACTGATCTCATTACAACGGTCATACTGGACTCAGTTAAGGTAAACTATTTTTATTTTAAACCAATGTAACTTAAAATTAAAACGGGAGTTGTTTATGTGTACACTTTAACGTGGTCGGTGTTTGTGTACAGGCTGATGCGGAAACGAAGGTGGCATCGCTTATCACCACTGTACGAACTACATTGGAGCACACAGTATCTTACAGGAAGGCATGGCTTGCGAAAACAAGAGCCATTGAGGTCATATTTGGGAATTGGGACGAGTCGTACACGAAGCTTCCCCGGTACATGATGGTACTACAGACCTTTAATCCTGGAATGGTTGTAGATTGGAATGTGTTGCCGTCGACTACGCCGGATGAGGTGGTGTTTAATTATGTGTTCTGGGCTTTCAAACCCATCATCGATGGATTCGCTCACTGCCCTCCTGTTATCGGCATTGATGGAACTTTCCTTAATGGCAAATACACTGGGAAAATGCTGGTAGGTACCGCATCAACTGGCGACCAACACATTTTACCACTTGCTTTTGCCATTGTAGATGAAGAGACTACAGCGTCGTGGTCATGGTTTATTAAGAACTTGAGACGACATGTAGTGCCTAACCGTGAGGGCATCACGTTGATATCTGATAGGCACAGGGGCCTGTTGAATGCTGTTGCGCGGTACTGGGAACATCCGTGTTTATGACCGATTGGATATCATTGATATTGCCTCAGGCATGTCTGTAGCAATTTCAACAAGAAATTCAGTAACACGAAACTTATGGATTTGGTATGGAGGGCTAGTAGTTGCCATCAAATTCGGAAGTTCAACTTGATTATGAAGGAGATTGAAAAACTTAAACCAGAGGCATTAAATTGGTTGCAAGAGATGGAGGCTGAAAAGTGGACACTTGCACATGATGGAGGTCGTAGGTGGAGGATTTTGACTACAAATCTATCAGAAGGATTTAACAGTGTATTGAGAGGTGCTCGGAATGTGCCCATCACGGCATGTGTGGAAACTACATTCCATCGGCTTGTTAAGTATTTTGACGAGAGGAGAATTGAGTGTATTAAGAATCGGGCTGCTGGTTTGCGGTATGGCCGCAAGCTACAAAAACAAATTGAAAAATACCAGTGCAAAGGAAATACACATTTGTTGAGAGCGTTTAACAAGTAAATGCGCTACCATAACTTTTAAGCTGACCAGTATTTTTGTGACAATGAAACTGATTTAAATTTTGTTCATAGGCAAGAAGGTGAATACGAGGTCGAAATAACACACCACGGGATGTTGGGTGGGCACAAGCAGGTTGTAAGACTTAACCAACCCAGCTGTTCTTGTTCAAAATACATCATCAACAAATATCCATGTTCGCACATGCTTGCTGTCACTGCGGACTTAGGCGTCGATCTGTTTTACTTGGTGGCGCCAGAGTACAGAATTGATTTATACCCACGCATTTCGGATTCTAATTTTAGCCCAATGCCCCATGAAGGTTACTGGCCCTTGAGTAGTATGCCGACGTTGCTCCCCAATACAGGCCGTTTGCGATCACTGAATCCAAAGCCCGGTCGGCCCAAAACGGCCCGTATTCGCAATGAAATGGACACCTCCAGGCAAAAGCACAGCTACCACTGCAGTCTTTGTCAACAAACTGGCCATGACAAGTGAAAATGTCCAGAGAGGCTTCGGCAAGTGGCATAGTAATAGTTATTGTTTGGACACCTTAAGTAACTGTATTTTGTTATGGATGTAATTTGTTTTGTTATGCAATGGTAGTTCTCTTGTCTCTATGCATTCATGGACGTAGAATAACATGGATTCATATTACATGAAACAGAAAATCTCAAATATGACCACTACATCGATATGTTATATGGAACATAAGATGGCAAATAGTACCGTTACATATTAACTAACTTCACACCAAACTTAACTAAAAACATGAATAAGCTTTATGGACCATGTTCGTAACAACACAGTGGTTTTCTAGCAACCGAAAGGCTACTAGGTAGATAGTTAATATAGTCATCGTCGCCTTCTTCTTTTGAGAAGTCCGAAAGTTCTGGGTCAAATACTAGCAATGGATCTTCAATAATGTCTATAATTCGTTGTGTTGGATCAGCACATTCTTTCTTCGCATGCTCTGTAAAATGATACCTATCCAACCTTCGTTGCATTTGATTAATCTCGCGTTAGAGTGCTTTTATGACCTTACTACTTGAATATGACGGACTGCCCCACACCTTAGCTGAACGAGCCTTTGGGACGCGAAGGCCATGCTATCGGCAATACATCTCTTGTTCACGCCGTTTATCAAGTAAGTCTTCCCACGGCAACCTCAACCTGTTGCATTGGTCGTCTGTCACACCGCGGGGTGGTCGTTGGGATGCCTCGCCAATGAATATGTGGCTAATTGGACCCGTCGTATCGTGCATTACAATAGGTTTGTTGTGAAATAGACGTTTTCGGCCATACCATTTGTTACCGATCGCATTCGTGTACATACCCACCCTAAGGAAGTCCAAAGAGGTTCGGTTGTTTGAGTGTGTCTCGTCGCCAGGGACTGAACGACTGGACGACGCACGGAATAACCCTTTTCGCTTCGGCATCTTTGTATGTGTGGGTGAGGTTTATAACTTATTGACGTTATCACACAACTTATATAGGCTATAATGGTTTCACGTGAAGCCTCCAATTGATTATCCAATTGATGCCAATATGTGGAGGACAATGTCTTCGTTTTGGACTTAGTGGTTCACGTGAAGTGTTTCGTATAGTGCAATAGATTCATACTGAACACTTGTGATGTCATCTTTCACTTCAGACTTCCATTAACCCCTTATGACTTGTCATGTCAATTGATACAACGTGACCAAGTGCGGTGCAATACCTGTAATGGGTTCACGTGATTCTTGAAATCGATTTAGACCATAGGGAATGGTACATTCCTTTTCAGGCTTCACGTGAAGCTTGAAATACCCTAACAATAAATACTTGTCATGTCAATTTCTGCATACTACAGCTATTTTCAATGACAGTGAGTAAATGAGGAAGTGAAAGATGATGATGCGTTGTTCGTAGCTGATGGGGCCATTATTTATATAATTTCGTAATACCTCATGGACTATACATTGTTGTATTGAACATTGTCCACTGGATTTTACTTGATGGTTATCAACACTGTCCAATGACATTGTTCGTAAATGACATTTGTATTATTGTTATTACCATTTACTTGTTGGTTATTAGCATTTATTCATATAACTTTTTTATTTATTTTTTTAATCTATTTGCATTATTGTAGTTAATTCTCAGTCATTTTTAGCTAACTTTATAGTATGTGTACATCACAGCTCTTATGGATATAGACGTGGCTGGACTACCCGGACCAGTTGACCCATCAGTTCTCACTTTACAGGAGCATCACAGGTCCTCTTTTATATGGACGGGTCAGCAGGTTAGTGACTTCGTATTGGCAAATATTACATTTTTCTTGTTATATATTTGTTTAATTATTATCTCATTATGTCTTCTTACAGTGTGACTAGGTGCTTCATTGTCGTCGTAATGACGCCGCATGCTGGGCTAGACCATTATCCCCTCGGATACTTCCGTACTTGATGCGTGCCAGTTTCTACGGGTTGTACCGAGTTAGTTATATTCAGTTTGACCATCCACTTATCACAACCTTGGTCGAGAGGTGGCAGCAGGAGACTCATACATTTCACTTGCTAGTTGGAAAGGCCACTGTGACATTACAGGACATGTCTGTGTTAGTGGGCCTGCCTGTTGATGGTCAGCCGATTGGAGGCGTAGATGGTGGGGGTGACGTACAGCATTGGCGGCAGATTTGCCGAGAGTTGTTGGGCGCTGAGCCCAACATTCAGGATTTCAGTGGTGGCTGTCTTAGACTTTCGTGGCTATCTTCCACATTTCAGCAGTTGCCAGATGATGCTGACGAGGTGACTGTACAGTACTATGCTAGGGCATATATCATGCAGCTCATTGGGGGGTTAGTATTGCCAGATAAGTCTCAGAACTTGGTGAAGTTGATGTATCTACCATTTCTTCGAGATTTCGATCAGGCTGGGCGATATAGTTGGGGTGCGGCAGCCCTTGCCTTACTTTATCGGATGATGTGTCGGGCGACTAAGACCGACACGAAGGATATAGGAGGTATTTTGGTGTTGCTACAGGTATGTGGTCGTTATAGGAAATGTTATATCTTCATGACTTTTTATAGGGCATTATTCGTTATGTTCTTCTAATTTGTGTAACAGATATGGGCCTGGGAGAGATTCCCTAGGGTTAGCCCACGTCGGCATGTTGTACCAACTCTTGGACAACAGCCGCTAGACATTGGAGATCAGTAGCACCTACCCGCTGGGCCATGGGGTGCTACGTATTGTACTTATAAAAAAATAAAAAAAATAGTTACGAAATGTGCAATTACTATTTCACTTTGTATGTTATCTAACTATATTTTGTATTCTTTCGAAAAAAGGTGGAAGAGTAAGTTTGCACTGGATAAAGTCCCCACCCACGTTGTTGCAGTGTATAGAGACCAGTTTGATCGGTTGAGAGATGATGAGGTATGCTTTTAAGTGCTTACATTTTTTTTCCTGACATTACGTAAACTGAGTACAGTATTAACTATTTCTCTCGTATGCTGACATTTATATTGCATGATTTAGTTTGTGTGGCAGCCTTATGGTCGACACGGTGAGATCATCGATACCCTCCTCGATTATTGTCATGCTGGGAGTGACATATGGATGGCTGAGGTTCCACTTATATGTTTTGATGTGATGGAGTGGCATTTGCCTAGTCGTGTTCTTCGACAGTTTGGTTGTCGTCAGGGCATACCTACAGCCCCCGACACTAGTATTGGTCTTCACAGCATAGATAGGCGAGGTAGGCCTCACACAGATTGGTTGCAGTTCCATAATATTTTTGTCACTGGATGGAGAGAGCGACGGCAGCAGATTATTTTCGGTGACCTTACAGAGGAGCCTCTGTCACGCCACGACCCATACGTAGGGTGATACCGATCTATCACGCGCCCCTTGATTGAGAATCCGACACACAGGCCTTTGGCTGGCTACCTTGGAGTGGGGGGGAGACACGATATTTTGGTAAGAGTATTGTATAACAGTATATATACTATAGTACTATTGAATAAAATAAATATATTTATTTTGGACTTTTCTAATATAATATTCGTTATGATTTATTGCGTTACAGGCCCAGTGTGTCACCCTTATGCAACAGCGGGCGGCTGACACCATTCGCGGATACAATGCTGATGTAGGTTTAGAGACGCTTGTGTTCATCCGTGACATGTGTGACACGACCCTGCACATTATACGAGAGGACTACCGTATACATGCGGCTGTACCTGCTGATCCAGCCATGCCACCTCCCGCTGCAGTGCCACCCCCATTGGATAGAGCTGACCCTTCCACTCCTGTAGGTCCATCGCCTTCCACAGCAGGGCCTTCCATGTCCAGTCATGTGACACACCGGTCAGAGGCCGTACCTACTGATGCAGTCATACCATCCCCCGTTCTAGTGCCACCTCGTTCAGATATAGTCGACCCTTTTACTCCGGTGGGTCCATCGGTCATCACATCGGGGCCATCTTCATCCAGTCAGGTGCCATTGCAGTCCACTGATGTTGGGCCGTCCACATCTTACATTCGACCAGATCCTTTGACGGCCCATCATCATCGTGTCTCCCCGGTACAGTATCATTAGGATTCTTCGACACGGTCTACATCCAGGGGCGACGTTATGGCACAGGCAGTTCAGCCACAACCGATTGGCAGGGGGAGAGGACGCGCGGGACCTCCGCGCAGAGGCAGAGGGAGAGGGAGAGATACAAGACAGGCAGAGGGTGGATCTCAGATGCACGAGTTCCGTAGGATGATAGCTACTACGGTTTTGGATAGAGTCATCATACCGATGTTCACCGGCCCGTCATCAGATCTTTTTGGGGTAGATGATGAGACAGTGCGCCATTCACCTCCACCAGCAGAGTGGGACTCACAGATCACGCAGGAGCACCCACCATCGACGTCACAGGCAGCTGAGGCGACAGTTGGGGTTGTGCACCCACAGATAGATGAGGCATCACCTGCACAGATACAGGCCTAGCAGGGGGTAGGTGGAGATGAGCAGACACAGGTCTCACAGATTACCCAGGAGCAGCCACCACCGACCACACAGGTTGATGAGGCGGTTGTAGGACATGTGGTCCCACAAGCTGAGGCACCCACATTGCTCCCCATTGTATATCGCAGGAGCAAGAGACCCAGACGAGCACCTGCATGTGGTACATAGGATGTATTTTATATGCTCTCTTGTGGTCATTCGATAGATCTTATATATATTTTTGTACAGAACTCGTGTATATCTCATTAGTTTTAAGTAATATATGATCATATTTTGAAACATTTTTGAGTATTAACATTGTAACACTGATGGCGCGTCGAACGAAGTCCTGGCGGAGGAGTTACTGCATTTTTTTATCCTGTACACTTCGCGATTTGAAAAACTTGAGAATCGGGGTTCGGGGATGCTAAATCTTGCGAACGGCCTCCGTTTTGAGCGAAAATCGGCCTCCGTTTTAAGCGAAACTCGACACGCAGCACCGCCTCGGCAAATTACAGCTGCGGGCGCTAACGACGCGTCGAATGGAGTCCTGGCGGAGGAGTTACTGCATTTTTTTCTTTCGGACACTTAGCGATTTGAAAAACTTGGGAATCGGGGTTCGGGGACGCCAAATCTTGCAAACAGCCTCCGTTTGGCGCGAAACTCAACACGCAGTATCGCCTCGACAAACTACAGCTACTGGATCTGACGGCGCGTCGAACGGAGTCTAGACGGAGGAGTTACTGTATTTTTTCGTCCCATAGACTTAGCGATTTGAAAAACTAGGGAATCGAGGTTCGGGGACGCCAAATCTTGCGAACGGCCTTTGTTTTGCGTGAAACTTGACACGTAGCACCGCCTCGGCAAACTACAGCTGCGGGCGCTAACAACGTGTCAAACGGAGTCCTGGCGAAGGAGTTACTATAGTTTTTTCTTCCGGACACTTAGCGATTTGAAAAACTTGGGAATCGGGGTTCGGGGACGCCAAATCTTGCAAACGGCCTCCGTTTGGCCCGAAACTCGACACGCAGTATCGCCTCGACAAACTACAACTGTTGGCACTGACAGCGCGTCGAACGGAGTTTAGACAGAGGAGTTACTGTATTTTTTCGTCCCGTAGACTTAGCGATTTGAAAAACTTAGGAATCAGGGTTTGGGGATGCTAAATCTTGCAAACGGCCTCCGTTTTGTGCGAAACTCGACACGCAACACCGCCTCGGCAAACTACAGCTACGAGCGCTGACGGCCTGTCAAACGGAGTCCCGGCGGAGGAGTTACTGCATTTTTTCCTTCCAGACACTTAGCGATTTGAAAAACTTGGGAATCGGGGTTCGGGGACACCAAATCTTGCAAACGGCCTCCGTTTGGCGCGGAACTCGACACGCAACACCGCCTCGGCAAACTACAGCTGTCGGCCCTGACGGCGTGTCGAACGGAGTCCCGGCGGAGGAGTTACTGTATTTTTTCATCCCGTAGACTTAGCAATTTGAAAAACTTGAGAATCGGGGTTCGGGAATGCTAAATCTTGCAAACGGCCTTCGTTTTGCGCAAAACTCGACACGCAACATTGCCTCGGCAAACTATAGCTGCGGGCGCTGACGGCGCGTCGAACGGAGTCTCGGCGGACGAGTTACTGCATTTTTTTCTTTCGGACACTTAGTGATTTGAAAAACTTGGGAATCCGGGTTCGGGTATGCCAAATCTTGCAAACGGCCTCCGTTTGGCGCGGAACTCGACACGTAACACCGCCTCGGCATACTACAGCTGCCGGCGTTAACGGCGCGTCGAACGGAGTCCAGATGGAAGAGTTAGTAGTGAGGGAGTTCATTGAATGTGAAACAGGAAAAAAAAAATATTACTAGTGTGAAAACGTCATTACGAATGACGTTTTCAGTACAAATACAAAACGTCATTTTTTATGACGATTTTAGTGTAAACCTTTTCCTATTTTTCGTAAATGCAAAGTCAGTGGAGGATTATTAAATGTAAAACGTGAATTCTAGTGACATTTTAGTTATAGTCGTCATTCAGAATAACGCCTAACCACCGTTTCGTAATTATTCAACTTTTAACACTTATTTAATATTTATTGATTAAAATAAATATGTTTTGGTAAAAGACTCATTAAAGTTGTGTTTTGCAAATTTTATATGAGATTTGTACAACTTCAATTGAAGTCGTTTGAAAACATAATTCAAAAATAAATTGAGTTTAGTAAATGAGTTCAAAACAGATTGGGTTATGTAAAAAAAAATTTTGGGGCTGAATTTGATAAAAAAAACTCAGAAAACCATTGGGCTTTCAGAAGTAAGTAACATACCTTCAAGTTTTCATAAGATTTCATGACTAAAAAGACTTTCGTAGAGTGCTCTTTGGAAAATCAAAAATTGTTCTGCCACTGCCCTTATGTGTCGAGTGTTGAATATCATCACCCTTATCGGCATTGGTAAGTTCAGGACGTACATGATTTTGTTTTACATACTTACATTTAAAGCAAACCATATGTTCTTTTAATGACGGATAAAGCAGAATGAATTCAAAAGTGAATACACCAAGCCCATACTGAAATGTCTGAAATCACTTTTAGATAATTTTTATACATCAACATTTATGTTTTCTATGTATTTATATTATACAAATATGTTTGTATTGATTCTTCTTTGTCTATTGTTTTTTTCGTCATCTTGTGTATGTGTTATTATTCGTATAGAAAATTTTGCACTTTGCGTACTTGGGTGAGAATTTTATCGTGTCGTGTTTGAAATTTCATGCTCTATAGGAAGTCGGAAGCCCCAATTAGAATTTCGTTACTTCCACTCTTCCTTGCCCGAGAAAAACAGGAGACAATCACAAGAAGCCATATTAGATTTGGATTTGTTAATGGTAACATGTGGCAGAGGTTGGACAGTGACTAAGAGAGAAACAAGTTGGGCATCGGGGTAGTTTTGGCCTTTTGTTATTCAAACATTCTGTAATACTTTAAAGTTCCCTGTTTTTCTAAAGTGCCGAAATATAGGCATTGACATTTGAGAATAAGTTATTTTAATTCCATCAATGTAAGTTGACTGATGTCTTAAAAAAATACCGAGCATCTCTAATCCTATTCTGTTAAGTAACTTGTTAGAATATACTTAAAAATTCTATTCTCTATTTTAACTAGTTATTTTTAAAAAAATTTCTAATCATATTCTCTATTTTAACTAGTTATTTAAAAAATTATTATTGTTTTTAATAATTATCCTAATGCTTTGTTTGGATAGAAGAAGGAGAGGTGAAGAAAAGTGTTAGATAGAAGAGAAAGAAAATAAAGGAGGGAATGGAAGAAAAATACTCATATCTTGTTTAGATAACTAAAAGAGAATAGAGAAAACATTCCCTTTCTTTTGTTTGATTTGAGAAAAAATAATAAAAAAAATGGAAGGATATAATACAATTTTACTATTATATATATCTAGTGTATAAAATTTTAATATTTTCTTTTATAACAAATCGATGGATTTAATTGATATTTAAAATAAAATAATAACAAGTACTTCACTTTCCGTCTATTTTCTCTTAATTTTGAAGTGAAAGGAAATGGAAGAAAAATGCTTAAAAAGTGAGTTTTCTCACCTCTCCATCTACTTTCCCTTCCTCCTTAAAAATTACCCAATCAAGATATAACTAACTTCTCTTTTTCGAATCCTTCACTTCCCTTTCGAACCGCTCAATCTAGAGGAAAGCTAAAAAAGGAAGACAAAATGAGGAAAGAAAAGAAGAAAGAATTATGAAATAATATTATTTAAAGTTTAAAGAGCCCATTTCAACTCTCTACATTTGGAGAGTCAAAATGAGACTCTCGAAAATAGAGTCATATAAAAAGCCAATGGAATGGTCATTTTTTAGGTTTGACTCTCTAAAATAGTTAAGACAGCCACTTTGGAGAGTCCATTAAAAATGTTCTAAAAGAGAGGTGAATGTCATATACTTCTATTAGTTAATACTAAATGAATAAACTCAATAGATTTTATAATGTTTTACAAAATATTTACTACAAATGCGCTATAATATTTAAAATATTTGTCAACAGGTGTATTTACTTTGTGTTTTGATATTGCTACAATGATTTGAATTATACCACTTCAAACCTTGCAATTGGCTCTTTTGTCCCTCTCCGTTTGAAAAATAAAATTAGAAGGGAAAAAAAATTAAGTCCTAAAAATTTGAAAACCTAAACAACTTACTATTCCGAAAAGTTCTCTTAATTGATTACAGGAAAACTTCCCAAAAAGTGACATTCCTACAAGCTTTAATTTGTTAGACAATCCCATTTGAATTCCTAAAATTTTTGTATTGTCATATCTTATCTAATGTAATTCAAGTAGATCACTCATTTTCATTAAAAAAAAAAAACGTTTTTCTCTCTCCATAAATTAAAAAAAAAAACATTCCTTTTCTATAGTCTCAAATTTGTTTTTTTTTTTTTTTATAGATTTTTTAAGTTTTGAATACCATAAAAAAATGAAGATTCCCATCATCTCTCAATTTAAAAGATAAGAAATCCAAATTTTAAGATATTCTACAATTATATTTTAATTACTAGAATTTCTCCGTGGTCATATCTTACCTTATCTAATTTATTTTAAGTATATCACTCCTTTCTATAAAAGAACCTTCCCTCTTTCTCCCTAAAATAAAACAAAAAAGATAATTCCTCCACGTTTGAATTTGCTACATTTTTAAAATTTTGAATAAGTTTTGATTGGTAAAAATTTTGATTGGTTAGCCTTTATCCCTAAATATCTAAATTGTCTTATCTAATCTCATTTAATCAAACCTAACATTTCGAGCATTTTAGAGTTTCAGACTAACGAGTTTATCTACAAATTTAAGATCCAAACATAATATAATGACTAAACGTACAATTTATGCAACCCAAATGAAGAAACATTTTCACAAATTTATATAAAGTTTTATTAAGGTAAGATAATTCTCTTGATTTATATCATCACTATAAATTTTATGAACCCCATGCATCGCACGGTCAACATTAATTATTATAATAAGATAATGCCAATTTAAAGTACAAAATTATAATTTTATGAAATGTACAAGTTAAATGACAATTTTTTATTTATTTATTTTTTTATAAATTACCAACAGAAAGAGAGGTTTAAAACACTTTTAAACAGGAAATTGAAATTTAAACATTTTTAGTGTCAGTCTCTTGATTTTTCAGAAAGTTCTTGATTTAAAAATTAAAATTACTCCTCAGTCCATAGTCCTGCCACATAACTATTCCTCCTCCACATCGCATCAATTATAAAATCAATTATCGAGATTTTGAATGGAGGTAATATGGGTATAGAATATGGATCAGTGATGGAGAAAGAAAGAAGAGAGGGGGATGGAAAAACAAATGGAGGGAGGGAGGGAGGACATCCTTGATTCCGTTACACAGTGCTTTTTCACTCGACTCACCGATCACTGGTCACAGGAGGTTATTGATCAGTTTATATATATCTACGCTGCAGCTGAGAGGCCTTCGTCCTCATCAGGCTCGGTCAGGGTTTCTGAACCAGAGGACTTTTCACATTTCAACGCAATGGAGATTCATGGGTTTAACGACCATTTGCAAAAGATCAAAGCAATTTTTCTCGACCAGGTAAAACTGCTATTGCCCAAACGATATTCCAAAGCCCTCGAGTCCAGGAAATTTTCTCCCCCATGTTGTGGGTTGAGCTACCCGATCAATGTCCGAACCCACAATCCATAATCCGAGCTATTGTCAAAAGCTTGGCGAGTGATGATTTGTCTTGGGATGGCGGCAGCGATTATGATCTTGACAAACTTTTGCACAATGGAGTAAGTCGGTCCCCAAACTAGCAACAATTAGCTCTAATAATCTGGGAAGAAAAAATGATGAAAGGCACCGGTGTGAGGCCAAGGGCACTTTGATATCTAAGTTAGATTTCTAGAAATATTTCAACAGAGTTTTAGCTAGAGTTTATGTTTGCGTACCTTGTTGGAGAAGATAAGTTTCCTTTTTATATGGGTCGATCTCCTAGTAGCCCTAGAAGAGCGTTGTATGTATGGAGAGGGTGGGAGACGGCTGTCTTTTCACATGGGGCGCGGCATTGAAGATCCTGACTGGTGGCAGGGTAGTGGGAGGCGTGGTTGTCCAACCCCAAACGTGGCGCTTCCTTAGGCGTGTGTCAGAGTGAGTGAGGTGACTGCCTCCTCCTACACCCGAAATCTTGGAGTTGGGAGCACGTTATCATGATTGGGTTGCCAATGATGGCTTTCACTGGCGTGGCTGGTTGGGCGAATGATCAGTATCATCTCACCAATCTTGCTCGGGCGCAGTCCGCTTGGTCGTGTACAGCCATGATCTATTTGGTCATGACTCTCTGGTCAGGCCCTAGTCAGCTGGACCTCTGAGGGCAGATCCTCCTTTCGTGGTGCTTTTCCTTCTTTCGATCCCATATATGTCCTTCGAGGTATCAATGTCCTTCGAGATATCAACATGTTTAGTGCTGAAGTCTCAACCATTGTAATGCACAGTACATCATCAGCTGAATTTGATAGCCTGTATGTTTTCTCCTGGTCGGGCCGTTACGGTGTTTGGGGTCGGCCCCATCAATAGTACCCCATTCTGCTGAGTACCCCGAGCATGGGGCATAATTAGGGGAATGCATGGTCAGTCCCCATCTGACAGCCTGTGTGCTCTCTTATAGTCGGGCTGTTACGGTGTTCTTGGTCGGCCCCATCAGTAGTCCCCCATTCCTCTAAGTACCCCGAGCGTGGGGTATGGTCGGAGGAATGCATGGTTAGTCCCCATCAGTAGCCCCCTATTCCTCGGAGTACCCCGAGCGTGGGACGTGGCCAAGGGAATTCATGGTTAGTTCTCATCACAATCGTAGCTCAGTCTATTGTTTTAATTTTGCTCCCTCTCTCTCTCTCTCTCTCTCTCTCTCTCTCTCTACCATACCAGTTACATCCTCAGGTTTTGGCAGATGCAAAGTTTACGAAGGTTTGATCCCCTCACTTTCTTTGATATTCGGTTTCCTTTCTAAATTTAAATACTTTTTATTGGGTTCTGATTACCCTTGTTGATAATGCAATAAGTCGGTCCTCAAGCCAGCAACGATCAGCTCCAATAATCTAAAAAGGGAAAAGGGTGAAGGGCACCGGTGTGATGCCTACCAAGGGTACTCCAATGCCTAAGTTAGGTTTCTGGAGATATTTCAACAGAATTTTAGTTAGGGTTTATGTTTGCATACTTTATGGGAGAAAAAGAGTTTTCATTTTATATTGGCAAGCACCTTGGTAGCCCTAGAAGGGCGTTGCATGCATGGAGAGGGTGGGAGATGGCTGTCTCTTCACGTGGCAACGGGGCATTGGAGATCCTGACTAGTGGCAGGGTAGTGGGAGGAGTGGTTGTCCAACCTTAAAACGTGGCGCTCCCTTAGGCGTATGTTAAAATGAGTGAGGTGACTGCCTCCTACTACACGCGAAGTCTTGGAGACGGGAACACGTTATCATGATTGGGTTGTCAATAATGGCTTTTACTGGCGTGGGAGGTGGGACGAATGACCGGCACCATCTCACAAGGCCTGCTTGGCCGCAGTCAGCCATGAGCTAGTTGGTCGTGACCTCCCCGATCAAGCCCCAGTCAGCTGGATTTCTCAGAATCGATCCTCCTTTCGTGGTGCTTTTCCTTTTTTCGATTATATCTGCATCCCTCGAGAAATCAACATGTTTGGTGCTGAAGCCTCCACCATTGCAATGCGTAATACGTTGTCAACTGAATCTGATAGTCCTAATGTGAGCCCTAATCAAGTTGTTAAGGGTATCCCTAGTTGACCTTCATCACTTGTTATTCAATCAATTTTACATAAGGTCTTGGGTTCTCCATCCTTAATTCCTTTGGGTGTATCTGATATGTGATGTACTTGTATACAAAATATTTATTTGTATTATCAATTTTTTATTTGACCGGACCCCTTTGGTAGAGTGTTATGGATCGAATGGACACGATTATTCTAGTTTTTCTCTTCGTAAAATTTTTGTTATTGAGTTTGTTAGTCTGAGGTGGAGCAATTGTTTACTTAAAATATATGCATATATATATATATATATAAATAGATCTATTGATAGTCAATAGATCAACTGTTTTACGAATGGGTTCTTCATCTATAGAGAATTGTAAAATAGATGAGATTGAGGGCGAAGAAAATATAATTTTAGTCTAAAACATATTAGGCTAAAATGTTAGATGAAATCAAGATAAATATTCTAAAAAAATTTAGGTGTTTTTAGGTTATTTATTGTCAATTATATATTTTTTTATTACAGTTGTAATATATTTATAACATAATTATAATATCACAATTAGATAACGGTTTAATTTCGATTGATTCGATAGTTGAATCATTAACACAGTTCCGATTTCAAAACGTTACAAACAACTGACTTGAAGTTCTTGTTGAGTGCATCGATCTCCATTGCTTAAACACTGAAGGTGAGTTATGTATATCGATCTCTGTTCTTTAAACATTAACGTACGATAAAGTAAACTATTGTGCCTCCGAATTATACCGATTTATTAGTTAAACGATCCAATATATTTAAATCGAATCGCGGAATCTGCTAGTTCATAAATTGGTCCCTTCTGGTTCGGTTTCATGACACTGAATCCAATGTCCCAGCTAACATTCTAAGCATGCACACAAGTTTATAAAGATTTGAATTCTCTTTGTTTTATGATTTAAAATGTAAATCTTCATTTTATAATTAATGAACTAGATATAATCTTATAACATATCTTATTAAAATTACGTCGTTTTGTATTAAAAATTTTTTTCTTATTTATAGTTATAAAATTATTTATTTTTAAAATTTTTTTAAGTTAACTCATCTAAATTTTTCATGTTTATGTTAAATCATGTGTCAATATTTCAATCAATGAAATAGAATTTTCGTTCTAAATCATGAAATAGAGATAATTCAAATTCTTAAAAATCAAAGGTGCCACACCCGAATTTTTTTCCCATGAATTTAAGTCAACAAGACTATTTGCAAAACTCAAACAAGCATATCCAAATGTATGGCACAGAGTTGAAGAGTTTATTGCAAAACTAGTATTTTTTTTAGTTGTTTTTCACTGTAAGATTGGTTTTAAACATATTTTACAAACTCAAATCGTTTTAGAAATCCGAAGTTGTGTTTAAGTCCGAAATCATGTTTTAAAGGCCCAATTTATTCATTTTCATGCCGTTTGGTTCGGTCCAAACCGTGGTTCCCAAAAATGTATAAAGTTTCATTAAAATACAGCACATGAGAGCCTAATTCATGCTGCTTCAAATGGTCCAGACTTGTCCTCAGCCCAGCCACGGAAAGCAAGCCACAAGGTAGGCCCAGAAAGCATAAAGTTACTCTTTGCCTTTTATTTAAATTTACAGAGTACTTGTTTTACAGCATGGTATTCCACAGTCGATGTGGGAATAACCAGCATTCGCGTGAAATGCACTGAGTGAGGGAAATTTTTATAGCAAATATTTCAAAAAAAGAATGGTTCTTCTGGCTATGTGAGATTAATAATTGAAGTGAAGTTTACTGTGTATTTGTATTTTCTTGGGTCTCGGGTTAGTTTTTTTTCAACATCCTGGAAACCAGAACCAAACCATGCTATCGGGTTCTAAAAAATACAGACCCAGAACTGAACAAATAATTAGAAGAACCAACTCAAACCAAACCATAGACTAGTTTCGGTTCGGTTCTCGGTTCTATTAGTTTACTTGCACGCCCCTAGTCAATATGTCAAATGTGCTAATTAAGCTTAAGACCAACTCGTAAAACAGATTGTGCCATAATTTAACTTTTTTACACTAACTAGTAATAATATTTTGGGTATGCCTGGGCTTACATGTCTTCATCCCAGGCATGGCTTAGACTCACCTTGCAGGCCCAGGCCTGTTGGGCTGGACGGGCTTTGCAGGCCACTGGGCCCATGTCCACCCTAGTAGAACCAATTCTTGTTTTTGAAGCGTTGCATTTATAAAAAAAAATTACTTTTTCCATGTACTGTTCTATTTTTTTTTTTTTTGGGTGGTTAATCTTGCATACTAGGAAATGCTTTTTATTAATTTTTTTTTACATCTTTTGCTAAATGCCATAAATCCTATTTTTGTGATACATATATATAAATGCACCTTGAATGGTAAATAAAGTTGGTAAGGAAATTGGGTAATGCTGTACTAATTTCATTTCTCAATTAATTTTCTCACTTTTGACACAAAAATGTAAAATTCACATTAATTGATTTTTGTTTGTCATAATGTTTGAGAATGAATTTATATATTTGAGAGAGAGATAGAGCATCGGCCTATATCAGAGAAACTAATTTGGATTTTCTTTATATCATTTATCATATCTCAAGTATGAAGTTATTCTATATAGAGAGAGAGAGAATTACTGTACGCCTGTGGCCTAATTATATTAAATCTCATCTATCAATTTCTATTCTCTCTTTCAAACAGAAGGCCGTGGAACTCATTCATTTTTATTCAAAAATAAGAAAGTAAATTAAAAAATAATATTACATATATATAAAACTTTTATCTAATAATATATGTCAACCCACGAATTAATTACCCTTGCTTACTTTTGTCGGAGTTCATGCAGTTGCAGGTGCACATGGATAGATGCTGAACGACCAGGTAAATAAATAATAACCACTCCTACTCCCAAAATGCCAAAGGAGAGAAGTTTCGGGGACCAGCACGTACGAGACGTTGTGCTCACATCTGTCAAACGTTACTGCTACAATGAAAGGAAACATTTGAAAAAAAGGCAGTTGAAAAGCAAACATGACCACTACCCAATTTTCTGAGTGTATGCAACTTCAATGCAGCAGTTTCACATTTATTGCCAGATTTCTTCTAATATGCTAACTTCCCCAACCTCTCTCTCAAAAGCTGTGCATTTGATTCCCAAATGTATCTGCTAGCAGTTAGCAAAGAGAGTCTTAGGCCCTATAGTAACGTTTTTTGTTTTTATTTTTTATTTTTTAAAAAATTTTTAAAATAATAATTGTTTAATAAATTTTTTTATTTTAATTATTTATAAAATTCTAAAAAATAAAAAATAAAAAACACTAAAACAGGCACAACGATTACCTTATTTGTCCATTACTAGGCTATAAAAACTCACAAAAAAACAAACAGTAAAAACACACAATAAAAAATAAAAACTGACAGCGTTATCAAACAAGGTCTTAGTTTACAAGTTTGTATAGCACAAAAATGCAATTCTATATTTAATCAACCACATTAACTCTTTTTTTTTTTTTTTTCCTTTGTTACAATTGCTAGGTTCATTTCGTGGTAAATTTTGTTTTATATATTGAATGCATTAAAGAAAGCATTTATAATATTATGTTAATTAGTTGGAATATAAATCATGGAAGACTGAGCTGGTGTTGGGGATCGAATTCCGAACTTGGTGAACTTATCACTTTTTTTGTTTATTTATTTATTTATGGCAAGAAAGGCTAGGCGATTCTAATTTTCTTGTTTGATTTCCCACTTATAGTTATTTATGAACTTGTATGTTGAAGTTATTTGGGAATTTAGGTTCCTTTATTCTCAATGTAAAGGAAAGAATGTGATTACCCACTTCATATGTGAGTAAATCATAGTAGTTCACAACATAAAAAACTCCGTTCAGCCCATTTTATGTGTCCCAACTGACTATGCACAAATCTAATAAAAATTCTTTGAATAAACAATTTACAAAAATATTCACTCTTGTTTGCTTATATTTTTTTAGGAATTAAAACTGAATTTAAAGTTTTAACTTTTCCTTTTTAAACTAGGACAAATAAAATGACATTTTCAAAAACGAAAAGGCGCAGAAAAAAAATGTAACAGATGGTGTAATATCAAAAAGAATATACCAATGGATTTTTTTTAACTCATAGATCAAGATTGCATTTTCTAGAAACAAGCATCGAATTTGGATTAGTATTTTGTATTTTAATCCATAAAATGAAAATAACATTTACCTACAAAAGATCTCTCTCACAACCACACGATCAATCTCTCTCTCTCTCTCTCTCTCTCTCTCTCTCTCTCTCTCTCTCTCTCTCTCTCTCTCTCTCTCTCTCTCGTGGCTGGCTGGGAAACATCCCTTTCGGAAGGAGAGCCTTAAGAGTAACACTCTTTTGGTTTACCTAATAGTAATACTGTATATTTTCTCAAAGTTCCATGCATTTGATAATAGTCTTTTGGTTATCTATCGCTTTCTATTATTTTTCAGCAGTTTTATTTGCTAAGGCGTATACTTGGCCTAGTTGTTGTATACTCATAGACCGTAGATTGAGCTTGATGTGTCACATGATCAAGTAGGCTTTGGGTTTGCTCACCAAAAACTAGATCTTCTCACGAGGTATCCTTCTAATTGGTGGCCTAACTTAGGCAACAGTATGTTTCATATGTGCCGCGTCAACAAATTTCTCTTATGGCCTAACATATACTTTTAGGGCATATTTTAAGCATAGTTATACATAGTGTTGATAATTATGTTTTTAGTGTTGAAAATTGTAAAAACATAAGTTTTACCGCTTTGTACAACTAAACAAAGCTTGCTTAAATTGTGCGCTTAGGGTACATGTTAGCAAAACCCTTCTCTTATTAATCCATGTTAGCAAACTAGTTTGTGTTTTGAAATTTTGTAGGCAAAAACACTCCGAGTTTAGTATGTGTCAAATTTAGTCAAAATAGAGTTGGGAGGGCTCTTGGTCTCCTTTCTGGCAGTATTTAGTTTTTGCAAAGTGTAAGAGTCAGCCGCAAATAATTTATTTCTTGTAAATATTTTATGAATGCATGCTCAATATTAAGGGTGCATAAAGGAATTCAAAATTTTAAGAACCAAACCGGCCTTGGTTCAGTCTGCTAATGATTTAGCTCAGTTTTGGGTATAAAAAAATCAGCCTTATCAATTTGGTTTGGTTCTCAATTTTATATTTTCTAGACCTGAATGGAATCAAAATACTAACCCAACTCCAAATGAGATTTGATCTCTATCATAAAAGTCTATATATTTTTATATATGTCTTTAGATTATTGGTATTTGTACTTAATTATTGTTAATTTGTGTTAATAATTTTAAAGATGGAAGACTAAGTTTAATTTTGATAAATAAGTTAAGATTCATATAACCTAACCCGACCGAACTTGAAGCATGGAACGAATTGAACCAATCAATGGAATGATCAGTTAAGTTCTAGGTCCAAAAATGTGAAAGCGGAATTGATTAATATCGGGTCGGTTATAAGTTTAGCTTGAATCCGATCTAACTTGACTTATGCACACCCCTACTTAGTGATTAAATATTGGGTACAACTGTTATACCATATTATCATACTAACGTGGTATAACAGACCAATAAATTAAAGTCACTTCTAATGTAAATTCTAATCATCAGCCGTGTTGGGTTTAAAATTTAAATTTTTTCGCCTAAACTAGCATAAAATCCTTATGATTAGATTTTTTAATGGTTATATAGTTGTATATTATTAATTCGTTGTGTCACGTTAGCATGATGACGTAGTAAACAATTATAATTAATATTTTCACCATCTTAGCATGTAACAATTCCAACAAAAAAAAAAAAATAGACAACTATACACTATCGATGAGAGTCATTTTTAATGTGGGAATAGCAATGGCCTTTTGTCTTTCCATTTTACACTGCAAAATTGGGACCCACTAAAATTGTTGTGTTTGACTGGCGGGTGGTCAATGCTACGTAAAAAGAGGAAACCGTCTCATGGGGAAACATGAAAAGCCGTTTTCTCTACTCTTTTTTTTTTTTTTTTTTTTCTCTTGAAGGCAACTGCTTTTGAGGCTGGTGCAAGTGTTGGATTGGGAGGAGAAAAATATTCATGTCACATATCAATAAAATCAAGCTTAGTCATTAAAATAAAAAGTTAGTTGAAGAATTTTTTTACGTGATGTGATTCTTTTGGTGGAATTTTTTACATGCTCATTTAAATTCATTTTATTGTCCCATGATATCATTACTGTATTAAATATTTTTTCAATTTGGAGAGAGTTATTTTTATTTTTATATTTGTTTTTGGAAATTTTTAATTTTAAAATTTTGATGATAATTTAGATTACATTACTTTATAAATACAATTTTATTATATTAAATATTTTTTCAATTTGGACAGAGTTATTTTTATTTTTATATTTATTTTTGAAAATTTTTAATTTAAAAATTTTGATGATAATTTAGATTACATTACTTTATAAATACAATTTTATTGTATTTTAATGATACTACATACCCTAATATCTTGGAACACTCAAGTTTAATAAGTACAAATCTAAGTTGTTGATATCAATTAATGACTTTGCCCCACTTTGAAGAAGAAAATTGAAGGCTTCAAACATATCCAAAATTGTTTAGGGAGTGAGAGGATTTTGGCTGTAGTTATTGATAAAAGAATTTGAAAAACGTAGTTATTTTATAGAAAATTTTAATTTCACAAAAAAAGAAAAGAAAGTTATGGCAGTTTTACAATCAAAACTTATTTTGTCGGGAGTTGTAATTTAAAATAAAAAGTTTCATCTAGTCACATCAATATGTACATAAATTCAAAAATTTCAAACTCTTTTTATATTAATGTAAAATATCTTATTTTAACTTTGTGTTTTTTTGGGTAATATTATTTTAACTTCTTAAACCAAAGATAAAGAACATAGAAACAAATCTATGGAATAGAAATGCTGAATTGGACAAAACTTTTGAGACTCGCCATAAGATCTCTTCCAGAGTAATAAACACAACCATTTGCAAACTACGCAAACCCATTTGACCCTTTCTCCTCAATCCTTAAGACGCACACACAACACACAAAGTCTTCTCATACTTCAGTCCGTCCTGTTCTCAGGTTCTGTGGTGTTCGATTGTGTTTTTTTTTTCCTCTGGTGCTCTGCGCAAAACAGAGCTCACTTGAAAGCTATTCCACAGAAAATGAGATATATTCGTACGGGCAGTTTGAAAAGGCTCTTCTCAATCAAGCGGCGAAGCTTTGCAGAAGAAGTTCCAAAAGAAAATGATTCTCCTGAAGAAGACAAAAATGAGACAAGCAGTTTTTCAGGAACAGAGTCTTCCCAGAGACCCACTTGGAAATGCTTCTCCTATGAAGAAATCTTCGATGCCACCAATGGTTTTAGCTCAGGTTTTATAGAAAAGTTTGAAACTTTCTTGGTTTTTTCCTCTGGCCTTCTCTGCTTTCTCCATTTCTCACATTTATTGTGTTAAAATCACTATTTTCCTTCATGGGTATGACAGAAATTCGATTTTGCTTTCTGGGTTCTGCTTTGTTTCGTTTTTTTTGAGTTCTGACCTGTATTTTGGCGTTTGGGGTACCAGAAAATTTGGTCGGAAAAGGAGGGTATGCAGAGGTTTTCAGAGGAAAATTAGAAGATGGTGGCCAGGCAATTGCTGTCAAAAGGATAACACAAGCATCTACAGATGAGAGGAAGGAAAAGGAGTTCCTGACAGAGATTGGAACACTTGGACACGTTCGCCACCCAAATGTATCATCACTGCTCGGTTGTTGTATTGACAATGGCCTTTATCTCATCTTCCAGTTCTCTTCCAAAGGCTCTGTTGCTTCTCTTCTCCATGGTACTGATAACATACTGAATTTGAAAAAAAATAAAAGCATACTTTGATCACTTTCTGGGCTAATTTTTCTTTCTGCAGACGAGAATTTTCCGGCCATGGATTGGAAAACAAGATATAAGATTGCAGTAGGAACAGCTAAAGGCCTCAATTATTTACACAGAGGCTGTCCGAGAAGAATAATTCACCGGGACATCAAGTCTTCGAATATTTTGGTGACTGCTGATTATGAACCACAGGTACGATTCTGATTCACTTCATTGCCAAGAAACATATAAATAGATGTGTTAATGTTGTTTGAATTTGAATGTTATAGATATCTGATTTTGGGCTAGCAAAATGGCTTCCATCTCAGTGGACTCATCATTCGATCGTTCCAATTGAAGGGACATTTGGGTATATATCATTGCAAATTTTTCAACATTAACTGGTGGCTTTTGTATTACTGTGAGATATGACATGATTACAATGAAAATGTTGCACATTTTGCAGGCACTTGGCACCAGAATATTTTATGCATGGTGTTGTGGATGAGAAGACCGATGTTTTTGCATTCGGAGTCTTTTTACTGGAGATGATCTCGGGCAAGATACCGGTTGATGGGTCACACCAAAGCTTACATAGCTGGGTAAAAACTTCTTTAGACAGTATTTAGAATGAAATTTCCATCTTCATAAAGAAACTCCACCTTTTAAGTTTTTTTTTTTTTGTATTTTTAATTTTTTTTTTTTCTAGAATTCGGCTACCTAGTGCTAGTGAGGTGATTCAAAGTGGTTTAGAAATTGAGTGCTTATTATTGATTATGATATTAATAGGCAAAACCTATATTGAACCAAGGGGAGAATGAAAAGCTGGTGGATTCAAGGCTTGGAGAGGCCTACGATGTGGCACAGGTTAACAGGCTTGCCTTCGCGGCATCTCTTTGCATTCGAGCGTCTTCCACGTGGCGCCCTACCATGAGTGAGGTAGCTAATTGCTATGTCCTACTTGAACTGCATGCTCTACTTTCATTATATATATATCATAGTAAAATACAATTAGGAGCAGGTTAAGGTCCACCAGCTCTATATAGACTGAAATTTGTGGAGAAAATGGTAACATATCTCCACAGATATTGGTTGATTAAAACAAAGACAATTTCTAAAATCTTAGAACTTATCCAACATATATAAGTTCAGGTGAGAAAGCATAAATATTTGTTTTAGGGAATTCACCTAAACATACTTTTATCTGCTTTCTAACTATGTTTATGAAATCGGGGAATGCTTCTGAACGACGTATTGAACTTCTTTAAATGCATATCATTTTCCCAATTACGTGTGGTAAAAATGCCGTGCCATTCTTATTAAACACGCCTTATTTTCTCACCTGGTCAATTTATTTGGCAACTTGATATGGACCGCAATATCATATTTGTATGGCGTGTTCATTAGTCCAATGGAAGACTACTACCAAAGTGTGCTAATGACTGGATTAGAACCCTTGTAGTTGACCTGCCGAATGACACAAGAAGACAATTTGCAGTAGGGTAAGCTTTCATTAACCAAATATTTTCAGTGCCTTAATAGAATAGTGTAGTGTCATTTGTCATCTTCTACGCATATGGTGGTTTGCCTGTTTGCCTGTAAAGACTTCATATATATATATATATATATATATGTATATAAAATTTTCAGCAGCCAGGACTGCAAACTAAGCTTTGGTCTTTTTCTGGTGCTGGTGGGGTGGACTCGGTCGGGTTTTCTCTCACGCAATTCCGATTAGTCGGTTGATGTTCTAGCCTACCTAACCTTAATCTTTATGCTAAATAGATTGCATTCAATATGGCCATCCCATGTGGTTTACATTACCAGTCCATGATCACAAAAATAATAAGCAGAAGTCATGGTCCAAGTGGGTCTTTGGTATAGTTTTTATACTAGTCCTTAAACTGTGCTATACGAAAGCTTTCTACCTGTTATTTTGTCCTGAATGTATGTTTGGAATAGTATAGTTTTTTTTTTCCCATTTAATTCACTAATAGACAATAAAAATGTGCGTTTAAGACGATAAATGCATGAAAATGGGGCATGTAATATGTTCCTTGCATGTGATTAGAAGATCAGACCAAACAATTTTCCGAAATTAAAATTCATTTGTCATAAGAGTTTTTCATTACTAAAATTTTCTTTTTATGTCCAGAATTAGATAGAGTCCCATTCTACATGTCAATACTGACAACAATGAAATTTATAGTAAGAGAAAAATCCGTCAGACTTTAGAAATTGTGAAGTGGGTCTCAAAGTTTTCATTCCAGTACTCAAAATGTGTTGTATAATGGTGTTCTTTTAGGAATTTTCTTGAACACTCTGATTCATTTGTTTCGCTACACCTATGCTTGAAATGATAATGCATAAAAATGCGGCACTGATACACAAAATTTTTTGCTGATCATAAGGTTGCAAAACAGTACTTACAAACACATAATTTATTGAGCCGGCCTCAGTTTCCGTGTTTTAAATCAAGCAAAAAATAATGAAAAGTTACCCCACTATCATATCATATATTTATATCTGAATTTGTATGGTAATTATAAGCAACTGAAGAGGTTAGCTGTGTTTGCCAATACTTGCTGACTAGGAAACATGAAGGTACAGATCTAGTTGGATGATCCCAGTACAATTATAAATGTGATGTCGTTGGTATTATGTGGTGTTATGTTCTTCACATTATAGATTGATGTAGACGTTGAATTATCAGTTTGTTTTCTCAGACATACAATTTTCTTAACTTGCATCTGACTTTCTGAATAAATGAAGTATATATTTTAGTACCAAACATAGTCTTAACAAAATGGTGATTTTTCCTTTAACAGGTCTTGGAGGTAATGGTTGCAGGGGAAATGAATAGAGAGAAGTGGAAAATGCCGGAGGGGGAAGAAGAAGATCAAGAAGAGTTTTGGGGTTTTGAGGATCTTGAATGTGAATGTGAATGTGAATGTGACAGTTCCTCCTCAACCTCTCCAAGGCTTAACCTCAACCAGGAGTTGTTAGGATCAAAGCCTGGTATATCCACATTCATGGACCTATAGATATAGACGTTTCATTATTATATATATAAAGGTACATAACTGGAAGTATTGTAGCAACCCCTTGTCGCAACGTAAACAAAAATGGCTGTTTTTTTTTATTGATCTCAACCTTTACAGAAACATTGTACATAAATAGGAGAAATACCAACTGAGTTTGGTATGTACAGATTTCTTGGCTGGTATGACGGGAAGCCCGTAACTATGGGGATTGACTCCAACGGTTATGCTAAAATCTCTCCATGCAATATTCTGACAGCTCACGCCAACACTCCCCCTCAAGCTGATGCATACAGATCCCAAATGTGCAGCTTGTCTAGTGAGTTGTAGAAATCCTTGCTAGACACGGCTTTTGTAAGGATGTCTGCCAACTGATCTTCCGACTTAACAAATGGGAATCAGATGATTTTTTCTTCGAGATTTTGTTTGATGAAATGTCGATCTACCTCTACATGTTTGGTGCGGTCATGTTGAATAGGATTTTGAGATATAGCAATGGCCGCTTTGTTGTCGCAAAAGAGATCCATTTCCGATGTAGGCTCCAAACCAATCTCAGACAGTAACTTCTTGAGCCAAAGGAGTTCACAAAGTCCTTTGGCCATACCTCGAAATTCTGCTTCTGCACTAGACAATGCAACTACCTTTTGTTTCTTGCTTCTCCACGTAACTAGGTTCCCTCCAACGAAAGTGAAGTAGCCTGAGGTGGATTTCCGGTCCTTTATATTCCCCGCCCAATCAGCATCTGTATAGCCATCAACTCTTAGGTGGTTGTTCTTCAAAAACATGAGGCCCTTCCCTGGAGATGATTTCAAATATCGGAGTATTCGAATTATTGCTTCCATATGATCCTCACTTAGGCAATGCATGAACTGACTTACTACGCTCACAGCGTATGCAATATCTGAACGGGTATGAGAAAGGTAGATAAGTTTCCCTACTAGTCTTTGGTATCTTTCTTTGTTTGCTAGTGTTTGGTCTGAATACTCTCCAAGCTTGTGATTTTGGACAATTGGAGTGTCTACAGGTTTGCATTCCAATAGTCCTACTTCTGATAAAAGATCTAGGATATACTTTCGTTGACACAGAAATATTCCTTGCCTTGATCTTGCAACTTCTATTCCCAAAAAATACTTTAGTCCTCCTAGATTTTTCATTTCAAATTCAGTCGCCAATTGTTTCTGAAGTCGAGATATTTCTTGCAAGTCATTCCCTGTGAGAATCATATCGTCTACATAGACTATTAGGGCGGTTACCTTACTCTGTCGATGTTTTAGGAACAGAGTATGGTCAGAGTTGCTTTGTTTGAAGCCATATTTCTTCATTGTCAAGCTGAATCGTCCAAACCAAGCTCGAGGTGACTGCTTTAGTCTGCATACCACCTTCGTCTCTGGAGATGCCGTATAGCCTGGTGGGACATCCATATAGACCTCCTCCTCAAGATTGCCATGGAGGAAGGCGTTCTTCACATCTAATTGGTGCAAAGGCCAATCAAGATTTGCGGCAAGAGATAATAAAACTCTCACAGTATTCAACTTAGCCACTGGAGAGAAGGTTTCTTGATAATCCACGCCATATGTTTGTGTATAGCCTTTTGCCACAAGTCTCGTCTTGTATCGTTCTACAGATCCATCTGCCTTGTGTTTGATGGAGAATACCCATTTGCACCCTACCGTCTTCTTCCCTTTGGATAATGGTACTAGATTCCAGGTTTTGTTCTTCATTAGTGCCTCCATTTCTTCTTGTATAGCTTGAGTCCATTTCGGATCCATCAAGGCTTCCTGAATATTGGTCGGGACATGGCATGCGGAAAGAGTGTGTGCGAATTTCTTGAGACGTTCAGGTAGCCTTTCAGCAGACATATAGTTAGTGATTGGATATCGCGTCATCCGTTCCTCAATATCTGGTGAGTATCTGGTTGGTGGCTTGCCTCGATTGTGCCTAAAAGGTAAGATGTACCCCGCAAATATATCCATATTATTAGATGGTCTAGTAGGGGAGCTTACCTCAGGAGTATTCTCAGGAGGTGGGTCTGGTGCTGAGGAGTGGGGGACTTCAATTTCTGTTTCAGATGTCGAAATCTCTGCTCCTGGTTCATCTCGGCCTCCGGTGTCCGTCATGGGTGGCGAGGGAAAGAAAAGGATCAGTTAAACAGAGAACCAAGGGTCGTTGGGCTCTGATACCATGTCGCAACGTAAACCAAAATGGCTGTTTTTTTATTGATCTCAACCTTTACAGAAACATTGTACATAAATAGGAGAGATACCAACTGAGTTTGGTATGTACAGATTTCTTGGCTGGTATCACGGGAAGCCCGTAACTATGGGGATTGACTCCAACGGTTATGCTAAAATCTCTCCATGCAATATTCTGACAGCTCACGCCAACACCCCTCTCCTTTCTAATCTGTCTCTACATGAGAAGTTTTGTGGTTATGCAGTTCTGATTGCTGATTAGACTCGCATATCTTGCTTTTGCTATTCCTACTGATTATTTTGAATTCCAACAAGTAAAAAAGGCCCTATGTGGGAAATTTTGAGAAAATGTCGAATTTGAGAAACAGAAAGGGTGTTTTCAACCACAGAATGATTAGCGTCCAATAGTTTGTGGTTTTAAATGATTTAGTTGGGTCCTGCCGGAATAAAACATAATTAAGAATTCCACGCATGAAAATTTGACTATTATAAATACTGGTACATTCGGTTTTTTTTTTTCTTGGTTTGATGGTCAAGGTGTCCTGGTTAACTTACGCGCATCTCGACTGATTTTCTCTTCAGTCCAGTCAAAGGTAGACTATCTACATCAAGATTAGGGTGTTGATAAGGATTTAATCATTTGCGGCCAACTATTCCATTTGACAACAGTCGAATTCTTGACCTCCAAAAGGAGACCAAGAGCCTGGTCAACTAGTTTAACCCAGTTGGTTAAATACTGGTATATTCCAAGTGCAAGTTATGTAGTCATTTGAAACCAAGTTGTATTAATCTAACCATTCATTTGTAAAACCAATTTGTATTAATGAAACCATAAAAATTTCGTCTCAAGGGCCCAAGACAAAGTGGAGACTTTGGTCTAAAGACTCTAAACGAAATCAAGTACTATGTTTTCTTTCCTCAAATTTTGCCCTAAATCTAAATTAATTGGATGTGTGTAAGTATATGCTTTGTGCCATAGACAAATCACGCCACGAAAAAATAAAAATAAGGTTATATTACAAATAAAAATGGATCACAATATAAATTGTGCAAAAAAATGGCAATTTTATTGTTCATAATTTTTCAAGCCATGATTCTATACTAATGTTTTAACATTAACGGGAGCAATTTTATTATGTAAAATATTTTGATGATCAGAAATTCATCGTTGAAATATTGGAGGTTATAGCAATTGCACCTAATTCTTAGTGGTTACAGTGCAACGTCTGTCTCGGTAGGTGAGTGTGCTTGTATGGGAAAGGAAAGCTAAAGTGAAAAACAATATGAAAAATAGAAGGGTGAAACGTGACCTAAAAAAATGATAGGAAAAGGGAAATGATAAGTAATATAAAATTAAATAGGATGTTTATAAAATAATATATTAAAAATCCCAAAAAAAAGTAATATAAAGTATTTAGAATACTTTTATAATCAAGTAAAATGCTAATATTACACAACATTTATAGAATTTTATTAAAAGATTCTATATTATTGCTGAATAATAAGATTTGAGAGTATAAAAAATATTAAAAATTATGAGAAATAAGTTTCTAGGGAATTTCTACTATATTTTTTAAGAGATTCTAACAAGTTTATTTAAATTATATTAGTTTTAGAAACGCCCCAGAATTTTATAAGAGTTTATTCTCCGTTTTGTAATTGAGCTTTTGAAATCAAATTTTTCCTCTCAAAGAGGGTTTCTGTTAACTATGCTACAAACACATGAAGTAATATTCTTGTGAATGTGGATTAGTCAAGATGCAAGTCTCTCCAAGGAGGATGGAGGAAGTACGTACCTTGTTAAATGCTCAACTCTAACTGCGTACGAATCTATATATTTTCCAGAGGTCCCGCGTAAGGTTCATCAAGGCATCCCATGATCAAGGCATCTGATGGTTAATATTATTTAAAAGAAAGTTTCAAAACCTTCATTGTATTTCAGTTAAAATTCTTCTATCATATTTCATGTCATTTACTTCATGTTGGCGGTTTTACCTGAGGCATTTAACCTTGTAATTATAATGTGACAATTGGTGTTTTTGGTTCTCCAAGAGTACATGTAGTATATATATTTCTATGTCATCATTGAAGAAAGGTTCACAGAATTTACGGTGATCATTCCATCACAGAAGAAGAGAGAAGAGTTTTGTAGAAACATCTTATATACAGAAGAAGAGAGGAGTTTTGTAGAAACATCTTATACCATCAGTATTCTAGTACATTATACATACATTCCGGTATGAATTTATGAGACAACCACGGCCAGAATAGTCATCTTATCTTAGTTGACATGACAAATAAGGAAAGCGATTTGTGAGCATTTAGGTTGAATCTTGAAACTTTTAATGTCTGTTAAAAAATTCACGTAAATAGTTAAAACTGTTTTAGGATAACGACTTCTTTGTGCCTCCCAATCTTGGAAGCCAGACCATTCGAATATTTATACTGTATATTATATGATGTATTTATATTTGTTCTAATGTTGTTTTAATATTTTTAGTGGATGATGAATTCTTATTGTTTTAAACTATATTATTTTATTTTATACTAACAACATCAACCCTGAGCGATAGCTAGGCTCTGCTCCCAATCTAGAATATTACAAGTGTCAACGTTGTCTATTAAGGTAGTAACTGGAGATAACCCTTAGAAATGAACCCAGAGAAAATACTAGAGATTATTTTAGAGACGGGGGACTAGAGTTGTAAGAGGGACATGCTCAAGTGAACGAACAACTTGGCCGAGCCAGATGGCACTTAGCATGTGTCCACGAGCTAGATGCAGTGCGGGACTCAAGGTTTTGACCAAGAAATTTTGTTTTTGTTAAGGGAGGATTAAGAAAAACTTTTTAATTTTTAAAAGATCAATATATTATATAGTATTCTAAATATGTAAAAATCTTGAAGAGTTAATACACTATATTGTCTTCTAAATATTTAAAATTTTTAGAAGATATAAAATAAAATTTTCAAACTATAGGGAGCCGTAGTTCCGCCTGTCCCCCTCCCCCTCACTTTGCCTCTGGCCAAAAGCATGACGCTGAAGCGAACGTTCTCTGGGTGGAGCCAAAGAGATGCTTCGAGTGCATTTAGGCGAGGGGGGCGTGAAAGCCTCTGAATGTGCCTCAATCATTGGCTTACGGCTAGGGCACCGCATGTTTTGACCTTCGTTGGAAAGGCTCAACTCTAAAAGGGAGCACATGAATGTGTATAGTTAGTCTACGTATTATCTCATGAGACTGACATAGAGAACCAAGAAAATTTATTCGGTGAACAATCATTAATCACAATCATATAATTTTTTAACATTGAATCTAGAGTTTCATATATATATATATATATATATGTGTGTGTGTATAATATATAAGAACTTCAATATATAATATATAAAGGGACTTTTAATGCAAAATAACTATTTCAATAATTAATTTATAAATTTTGGGGGTTAAATTGAGAATTTCTAAAACAAGAAACAAAAATAAGAAATTTTTTAATTTTGGGGAGGCAATTGCCCGTGCATGCTGGCTCCGCCAGTACCGTGACCAAGCTCAAAAAAATAATGATGACACGACAATAACAATGTCGTGGCGATGACTAAGGGTGCCACATACTATATTGACAGGTGTACGTAAAATTATCTGGAAAGAAACTCCAAATAATAAGGCACTCTCCTTTGAGCTATTGTTTTCTCACATAACCCTACTGTAAGACAACTGCCTCAGTAGTTGTTTTGTCACGGGTTGGCATCAGCTTTTTTTTTTTTTTTTTTTTGTTTGATCTTTAGTAACTTTTTTAAACGAATTTAATTTTCTTATTTTTTATGAGTTTTTAGGTCATATATACTCATTTAAAAAAAATAAAACTAAATGTTGGTTAAAAAAAATCACTAAAGACGAATAAAATCTATTTTAGAGAAAAAAAAATTGGCTTAAATAGCTTTTCTTTGTTTTTAGTGGTATTTTTCAATCAACTTTTAAAATTTTTTTAAATGAATATTTATAACTTAAAAGCTCATTAAAAAATAAAAAAGTTATTAAAGACAAAAAAAAAAGTTGGTGCTAAACCAAGCTGCTTGGTTATTTTTCCGTAAATCTTACTGGATATACAAACATATATACATATTTAGAAGAGAGAGAGAGAGAGAGAGATTAGAGGTGTGGCATGCGGGCAAACCCCCGCTTGCACCTTAGGGAAGGTGACAAGGCTATCGCAACCAACGAACTCTCAATATAAGATGGGTAGCAGTTAAGACATCAACTATATTTAAACTTGGACATTTATAGTTATTCGTCAGGGATTCTATACTTAGATTCATACATTTAGAACCTGTGTAAACTTTAACCTCATTCGATACAATAATATATCTATGCATTGAAGCCTGAGAAAGTGGCAGTTGAAGAACAGGTGGAATTTTCCATTGTTGTAATGGGGTCGGCACTTACACATGCACCAAATACCCATTATAGGCCTCGTACATTGTGTTAGCTGAATTACCAATCCCATCCTTCATATATATTATATTTATGTGTGTATATATATATATAGAGAGAGAGAGAGAATTATTATTCTTATTATTTCAGAGACTCAGCATCTCAGTCCTATTTTATTAATCCGTCAAATTCTGATTATCAACCGGAAGGTTGTTTAACTTTTAGAACTCTTTCACATGAATAGATATGTATAAATACAAAACAAAGAGAGAAAGAAAAGAGAGGGAGAATTGTCTTGGAGCCAGAGAGCATCTTAGTTAGGCCTATCTCATTACTTACCAAATTCTAATTATTGGGTAGAAGGTTGTTTAACGCTAAAGACTTTCAAAGAGTTGTAGCGCAACCGCATTAACTATGTATAAGGCGTGGCATTGTGAGAAAATAGAGAAGGCCTATATCATAATCAGAATTCCAAGGTGATAAGTTTAACTACTAAAAATACAAGAAGGCCGAGAGTTTGGTGAGCAGATGAAACTCCCGTCCTTTTGTCTCTCATTTTTAATTAATCGGTCCCTTAAGCATAATATATGGCTCTAAAAAAAAATTTGTCTGCTTTAATAAGAAACTCAAAGAATGTTCTAGAAACGGGCCAACAAAGGTTGGAATTATTTTAAAAAAATTTCTTTTCGTTTTTTTGTTTTTGTTTCTCTTGGTTTCAAAAACAAAAATGATGAGAGTTCGAAAAGAATAATATTTTTTATATCGTTGTCATTTTTGCATGAAAATTAGTTTATGAGAATTCATAAAGAAATAATTTTAAAAATATTTCCTAAAAATGGGGTGTTTTCCAAAACAATTTTAAAAACTATTATTAGAAATAGTTTGTCTAAATTTTTTTGCATTTAGTTTTCATTTTTTTTCTGTTATAAAAAATTGAAAACAGTTTAAAAAAAGGAAACCCCTTAAAAAGGGTTGGGGTGAAATTAGCTAGGGTATATGAGGCCTTACTGTATTTTAAGCTTAAAAAATTCCTACCCGGCCAAATAAATAATATCATTTTGTTCATCGGTTTTATTTAATAATACAACTTTATTTACGTGGCAATTAGTAGTACAAAAGCTCGATGAATCTGTGAGTATTTGTTTTGGATAAGTCCATGCGCAGAAGAGCTAGCCCTAAACAAATTAAAGATAGAATTAGTTTGCTTGGGGGGTGGTGGGGCTAGAATACAGACCTATGCATATTCATTTTCAACATGCATGGTCCTTATAATTGGGTTCTCAGTCATTTTATTCTTCTCTCTAGCTATTTGAGTTTTTATATATTGTTTCCTACATGAGAGGTTGTGTTTTGTTCATTTTAGTGTGTGCGTTAAATTTGATGTAATTGCTTAAGAGAGATTGAATTGTGCTAATTAGCTTAGCTGATCAAAAAGTCTCTTGGTGACGGTACTAGACACGCGGAATGGAGTTCTTTTTCCGCTCTCTTTGGAATGGGGATATGGGCATCGGGAAAATTGTTCTTTGGTTCATCTCCATTTCATTTATAGAAACTCGACAACGTCTGAGAAGAAATTGAATATCAATAAAATAAGAGGCCAAAATAGCTTAGTGCAAAAAATACATCAATTTCTAATAAAAAATATTTTTAACTTTTAAGCCTAATAGAAAACATTTAATAGGTTTAAGATCCACTAATTGAGTTGGCCTCATCTCATTTTATTTATTTTTATTTTTAATTAAGTATTGACTCTCTAATTAATAGAATAGAGAGGATGCAAACCTGTTGGATCCGCAGCAATATATTAATATTAAAAATAAACCTTCTTAAAAGTATGAATTTGGACCCAGGTGGGGCTAACCGACCCTGAGGATATCTCGATATCCAAATGGAGCAGCGCATGAATGTGCTAAAACTTCTGTTACTGCAGTCGAGACTTGTACCTGGGATGGAAAATTTCCTCCCTGGTGTTTAGATTTGCTTCAGCAGTTTATGTAGACCGATTGGTCTTATTGATTTATCAATAAATTCTCCTACATTTTGGCCAAAAAAAAAAAAAACTATCTAAAGTTGCTGTATTAGTTAATAAATTAGCATAATTAGCCACCCAATTTTTGCTCGAATAACACCTAACTATCCTTCTTTCTTTCTTTTTTCCTTTCTGTTTTCGAGGTATGGGTCTAAACTAGCTGAAATAGTTTAGACATTTGTTGACACAATGAACAGTTGTCCAGCCACAATGCCGTAAAATTTTGAGCAGGATTCGAATACTTCCTCAAACCAGGTCTTGGGTTTCGTCTAGGTTAGGCAACTCAAGTAGCGTAATTCAAGTTTGAGTCAGTAATAAATGGCGAGAGCCCAACTTACCCCAACAAAAGTGGTTAATTTATAAGGCCCAAGATTTGGGCTAGGCAAACGGGCCCAAACTTTACCCTACCCTTTGCAGATGCATGCATTAAGGTGGCTGTTAGCAATTTAAACACAAACAACTCAGAAAATTCTCTCAATTCCTTTAGCTCTTCCAAGTGAGGAGGACACACTTACTTGGACTAAAAGACATCTTGTGATAACCATTGCAAAGAGTGGGTATCAAAGCACTTGGAGAGGAAAATACTAGATCACAATAATTTTTAGACAAAATCTCCTTTGCTAATGATGTGATAGTAGTATGCTTGCAATTACGACTCATAATAACCGGTCTTTATCTATTGAAATGAAAGGTCCACAATAAATCATTTGCTTCCCCCTAAACACCTCTTCATCCTCAGCCTCTCGCTTTATTCTCCTTATCTTCTTATAGAGATGGATCTTGCTCCATCATCTTCCCAACAATCCCCTCCTCCTCCTCCTCCTCCTCCTCCTTCATTCTTGGAACGAACTATTACTTTGTTGGAGAAAGAGGTCCCAGTGCCTACTATTGGTAAGCTATTCAAACCCAATAAAATGCCCTAGCTCTAGCTTAATGCTTTCATATTCAATAGTTTAACTTAAACAAATTTTGTATCCAACTTCCAGTGATCATCTTGGCGGCAGCCATTGCGACCGTCACTGTAGTTGTAGTTATCTGCCAATGCTTGAAAAAGGCATGCTGTTGTCTTCTAACTTGTGGCCAACCAACTGTTAGCTACTCAGAGAAAGCTTCAGAGCTACCCACTTCGAATCACACCGTTGCAGCTGCGGTACCAACAGTTTACCCAGTAATTTCTGAAACCCAGATGACAGATGCAACCATGGAAAGATTCCTCAGCAACATGGCAAGAGAGAAGCCCATTCGATTCTCGCCCGAGCACCTCACTGTATTCACTCACAATTTCTCCACCCAATTGGGTTTCGGCGCATTCGGGGTGGTCTACAAAGGACAGTTCCCAGATGGAATTGAGGTTGCTGTCAAAGTGCTTACAGAGAGGTCCGACAAGAGCGTGGAACAACAGTTTATGGCAGAAGTAGGCACCATCGGGCGAACTTATCACATGAACCTAGTCAGGCTTTACGGCTTCTGCTTCGAGAAAAACATGAAAGCAATGGTTTATGAATACATGGAGAATGGATCCCTCGACAGCTTATTGTTTTGTGACAACCACTTAGTCGAGTGGGGAAAATTGCATGAAATCTCCATCAGAACGGCTAAAGGTATAGCCTATTTGCACGAGGAGTGCCAACAGATGATAATCCACTACGACATAAAGCCTCAGAATGTACTTCTAGACGCCAACTTGAATCCCAAGGTTGCTGATTTTGGACTGGCAAAGCTTTGTAAGACAGAAAGAAGTCAGATAACTAGAACCGCGGAGTTCAAAGGGACGCCTGGATATGCTGCCCCTGAGCTATATATGCCTTATCCAGTGACCAGCAAGTGTGATGTATACAGCTTTGGCATGCTTTTATTCGAGATTGTGGGGAGGAGAAGAAACCATGATGCTAGTCTTAGCGAGAGTCGAGTGTGGCTCCCAAGGTGGACTTGGAAAATGTATGAGAAAAATGAAATAGCAGAGATGGTGTCATTTTGTGGGATTGAAGAGACAGATAGGGAGAAAGCAGAAAGGATGTGTCTGGTGGCTATGTGGTGCGTTCAATATTCACCGGAGGGAAGACCTTCCATGAGCACTGTGGTGAAGGTGTTGGAGGGAGGAATGCAAATCCCTCCACCTCCTAATCCATTTGAGTACTTAGAACCACGTGCCCCAAATGGATTTTCCCGTGGAAGCGATGACGAAGACTCAACATCGATGACAAAAACTTCAGAACCATCCTGTTTTGGTCTAGAAATTACTCCATGTTAGGATTTTTTTTGTATGTTGGCAAATTTGGTAAGCAAAATCACTTTGAATGTACTCTATTTTGGGTTGTAACTGGGTCGCGAGAGTGGGTCCGACATGAATCCACAACTAATAAAAATCAAAATAGGCGTTACATAGTTGTGCCAATCGTATGTTATAATTTTTTATTCTAGTCCTATGAAAAGAATATTAGAGATCATGTCATAATTTTTCCTTCTAGTCCCATGAAAATAATATTAGAGAGAGTCAAGCTACCTAACTAACTAGCTGGTTCGTGTTTATTCACTAGCCGCAATACATGAGATTTGTGAAGTGCAAACATTATGAAAATTGTTACTTGATTTTAGACTGTAATGTATGTAAAATTATTTTATTTAGTTTATAATATATAAATTCTGTGTTTTAGGTGTGTATAATTTATGGGTTAATTTCACTTTTCACCATTACAATATACTTCATGTCCCACTTTACCCCCTGTACTTTCAAATTAGGCAATCAACACCTTACATTTTGGGTCATGCTTCAATGTGGCCCTCCTGGTGGATGTTGCCTATTTCTTGACAGCAATGACGCACGTACACACCACATGAGGCATAATCAGGCCCAAAGGTGTAATTTCACCCCATTTCTCGCCCCAAGGCCAGCCCCCTCACGTATGCCCTCGTAGATCTCTCAAATTGGGGCAAAAACTACGCCCTAATTGCATTGATTCCAATTACTACAGAGTCGATGAGAGGGCAAATTGCAGACAAAACAGTGCAGATGAACAAGGATGTTAATCATGATAGCAAGAGGAACTTGAATGATATGGAGATTCTTTATCATTTTGATTAACCCAACTTTTAAATACTTGAGTATGGTTGGAAAATGAGAAATTATATAGAGATTCTTTATCATTTTGATTACTTTAATGGGGAATACAGAAGGTTCGAAAATTGGTTGTTTTTCCTTTGTCCTTACTTTCTTTAAGCTCTATTTAAGATTTCCTTTAGTTCTTCAATGCTGCTGTTTGTTATAGTATGTAAGACTTGTCTGACTTTGGGCCTACACGAGTTGTTTGTGCTTTCAATGCTTTAGAGACCTTTTGTGTGTTGTTTGTTTTCTTTTTTGTCTTTTTTTTTTGCTTTGTTTGTTATGATTTTCTTTACTAGGGGTTCCTACATATGGTCCTAATGTATATGCTTATGCTTTGTCTCTAATGATGTGCTTTATTAAAAAAGCTCATGTGTTTTGTTGATTAATGGTGAGAAAAACTTGGGATTACAGGAAATGATTACTTTTCTATTGAGATCCACTATGGTTGTAAGTTTATTTACATGCCAAATAAGGTTTATATGGGGGAGAAATTTGATTATGTAGACAATTATAATCCCGATAAGTTATGTTTGATGAATTTTAATAAATATGTAAAAAAGATTAGACACGAGGGGTTTGTAATTATCATATCAGAATTTCATAAAAAAAATTAGAGGATGGTTTGCACTTGTTTGCCACTAATGCTGATCTTATTGCAATGCAATGGCAATGGGTTTTTGGGTCGACTTGTGGTGTATTTATACTTCTAACAATGAAATTTCGATGAAGTTTGGAGCAAAGTTTCCGAGAAAACAAAGGCACCAGCTGCCTCCACTGAGGCCATTCCTTCAGACAGCCCAATGTTTTAAGGACTGAAGTTTTAAAATATTATATACACTGCAGTAAAGGTGTTGTATAATTTTTACTTCATTTGTTTTTTAAAAAGTCTTGATTTAGAATGATGTGACATCTTTTAACCATTATGTAAAAAACATGAATGCCACATATTTTTATGAATTTTTTGTACAAAAATTATATAAAAATTGACGTTTGGCCTCCAGCTTAGTCTAGTTGTTACATGTCTTTTTCTAGGTGTTGGTTTCCTGGAAATTGTATTTCAAGACTTTTAAATTCAAGAATTTCTATATTTCAAAGAGACGTATTACTCCCCCCCTTGACACGGGAGGTGGGATGATGGAAGGGAGGGTTAATTTTTTGTCCGATTTTGCCCTTATTTTTTTTTAACTGGTTAAACATGTATCGATAGTTTATATTTTATTCGTTGTTTTATTTTTATTTTGTTTTGATTAATTTAATTTCTTTTAAATTAAAAAAAATAAAAAAAATATGAGTCACATCAGTAAGTGGAATTGTCAGGAGATATGAGATCACAAATTTTTTGCTCGGATAAAATTTTCTATTCGAATATGTCTCCTTCTATATACTTGAATTTATCATTGATCAAGCAAGAATTTGTTATTTTTTATTTATTGTTTTATTTTTATTTTGTTTTGATTAATTTGATTTTTAAAAAAAAAAGAACAAAAAAATATAAATGTCACATCATTAAATGAGATTGTTACGGGATATGAGATCAGAAATTTCTGTTCGGATACGCCTCCTTCTATATATGTATTTTTATAACAAATCAAACTAGTAAAAAATGCGTTATTAATTTTCAAAGATAGTCTCAAGAAACAAATCTAAATTATTTTATTTTAGTGTTTTCAAAAAAAATTATGTTAATTAATTTTGTATTAAATTTTATAAATAAAGAGAAATTTTAAAAAATTAAAAAATTTTGATTAAAATTTCTTTCTTTTATAAAAATCGGAAGGTGAGAGTAAAAGGAATTATAAAATTTGATCATAAAAATTTTATTTATATAAAAATTCAGGAGGTGAGAGTAAAAAGAAATTAAAAAACTTTGATCAAATCTTTTTTTAATAAGAAATTAGGAGGTGAAAGTAAAAGAAAAAAAATTATTAAAAAAATTAAAATGAATAGCAATATTAAAGTAAGAGAATGAGATTATGGATAAAATTGAAAAATTAAAAATTTTTAATGGTCAAATCACGGGGAGTGGGAGTGAAGTTTTTCTTTTTCAAACTTTGAAATCTGGCCGATGTCCCTTTCAACTACTTTTCATCCGAAGAGATGTATTTCAAACTTTGAAATTTGTGGTGCAAAGGTATTACTCCCACCCCTCCGTCCGGGACACGGGAGATAGGATCATAGGACGGAGGGTTAATTTTTTGTTTGATTTTACACTTATTCTTTTTTTGGTGTGTTAAACGTGTATTAATAATTGTTATTTTATTTTTATTTTATTTTGATTAATTTAATTTTTTTTAAAAATAAAAAAAATATGATTCACATTAGTAAGTGAAATTGTCAGGGGATATGAGATCAGAGATTTTTTGCTCGAATAAGATTTTCTGTTCAAATATGCCTCCCTCTATATTTTTAAATTTATCACTGATCAAGTAAAAATTTGTTATTTTTTATTTGTTATTTTGTTTTGATTAATTTGATTTTTTTAAATTAATGTTGCATATATAAACATCATTTTACTTGCTAAAGAAATTTGAAAGAAACTTGGCCCAAATCTTTCTAATTAATATAAAAAAAATGCTATGTAATCCCTTTTCTCACATCCAACTGGAGTGGACATTAGACAGGTTGTGCTGTGCTTACACAAAAAAAATTTTCACCGGGTCCAAAATCAAATCTCAAGCCTGTCCAATTAAAAAAATTACACTCTCATACCCGTTCAAGCCCATCCATTTAACATATAATTAGTTTAATATATAATTTTTTTCTCTGTAAATGATATTGAATAATATAAAATTTAATTACATATTCACATATATAATATTAAAATATAAAAATATATTATTTTATATATATTTTGGGTCGGATCAGGTTTCAAAGATAATTTTTAAGCCCACTCATTAAACTAATTGGGTCTAAAAAATTTCCAAGGCCTACAATTTATGAGCGAGCTTGGATGAGCCTATCGGACTCTTGGGCCCATGACCACCTCTACATTCAAGATGCAAATACATAAGTCTCACATGAATTTATTAATGTGGGTCTTATAGTTTTGTGTTTAAGAGTGAGAAAAATTAAAAAATGAAATTGTATATAGCATAAGTCATCTAATATATATCCATATTAGATAAATATATTCATACATTCCAGCTAAATATGCTACAAAATGTAAATATAATATGCAATAATCATGATCATAGAATAACAGTGGTGGACCTAAGAATTACACGGTAACACAACGAAGAAAAAGAAACTTTAGCGACAGGTGCCACTCATATTTAAGTTTTGTAATGCAGAACACGTCAAGGACAAAAAAAAAAAAACATATTAAAGTAGTATCTAAAATAAGAAGAAACTTTTGGGATGGAAATAGTTCACTTTTATTATATGTGTAATGGTGCTAGATTGTTATAATATAAAAGGTAAACAATTATTTTGTCCTTTCAACTTTGTTTTAAATTTAGATAATATCTCTTAATTTTTATTTATTTTATTTAAACCCTTCAACTTTTAAAATAAAGTCAATATGGTCTTACATTTTAAAATAGGTGAGAAAATTAAAAGGTAAATTACACTTTAAGCATTTTAACTATGTCTCAATATCACTTTATTCCATTGAATTAAAAATAATTTTATTTTCACCCTTACTAAAATTTAAAATTAGGGGTTTATTTGACCAAAATTGTATATTAATCTATTAGGCGAGGGAAAAAAATGATTTTATGGCTATGAAATACTGTAAACTCCCCTCAAGTGCCTAAAAAAAGGGCAAAAATCATCCATAAAACTTGACTTTTGTTGACCACTAATTATTGCCTTAGTCAATATCAATGATATTTTTGAAACTACATTTTTTTTAACCAAAGACCGAGAAATATTTTATATTTTATTAAATTACAAAGGTTAGAGGTGTCAATTTGTTTCTTCCATTTTCATTGTTAACCCAAATTTAAATTTTAATAGTTTAGGAATGAAAATGCAATAATTTTTAGCTTAACAGGTAAAGTAAAACTGAATCATAGTTGAGGGGATCAAAGTATAATTAACCATTAACTCTTCTCAACTTTATTTTAAAAGTTGAAGGGTTTAAATAGAATAAATAAAAATTGAGAGATGAAAATGAAGTATGAGATAAAGTTGGAGGGACAAAATAATTATTTATCCTAATATACAATATTTGTTTATCAATAAAATTCTTATCATTGTTTCCCAAAGGATTCAAAAAAAAAAAAAAAGTGCAAATAAATTAATAAAGAAAACATAAAAACAAGGTAATGAAGTCCTAGGCGATATAAATTAAAAGGGTAATTGTCTCTAATCCCATGGCGATTGAGGTGGATAGGGACTAATTAGTGAGATGGGAGTGAGAGTGGGATTGATTGGTGGTGATAGGGGCTAGAGGCCGTGGTGGGGTGGCAGTGGCAGTGGCATTGGGGTACGGGGGTGATGGTTGGTGGTGGCTCCGGTGACTATGGGAGGTGGGGGTGGTGGCTCCGGGGGGTGGGGCGATGACTCCGGTGGTCAATGGTGGCTACGGGGGGGTGGGGTTGGTGGTTACCATTATGGCCCAAAATTGAGAACAATTTTTAAAAACAAGAGAAAACACCATTTTTGGTGATTTCAGTTTTTGGACTGTATGTTTTTTATTTTTGAAAAAAAGAAAACAAAAACAGTACTAAACACAATTTTTGCTTTTTGTTACAAAATTTTTGAAAAAAAACAAAAACGTTACCAAACAAGACCTACGTTTCAAAGAAAGACCAAAAAGAGTATTGTCTGATTTGTCTTTATTATGATGGAGAAAATAGAGTCTTAGAGTATCTCTAACTCCAAACCTTCAAATCCATCTTTATTTTGGCATCTTTTTCAAATTTGAAATTAATGGATTCTACTTTTTGACATTGTTATTCCAATTCACCCAATCTTCATTTTTACTATTCATCCTTCAAATCACTATTCTTTTATATAAAAAAGTCAAAAATCACATATTGTGCTTCTATTTTATTCAAAATGTAATTATTTATAACTATATTTTAGTCTAAATTGTAATTATTTACCACATATTTAAATAAAATTAAATTATTTAATATTTAGTTAACTAAATGATCTACCTGTGAAATTGCAAATTAAATTACATTAATTTGGTAGAGATAGATTGATTAATTCTTAAATTTGCAAAAAAAAATTCAAAATGAAAAGGTGGAGTAGTAAGATTAAAAAAGAATTTATTGATTCGGTAGATTAAAATAATTTTAGTATAAATAAATAATCAGTAAAATAAAAAGAATTTATTAATTTCATATATAAATCATAATTTCAAGATAAATAAAAGCAATTTAAATATAAACAATTTATTTATTCCACATATAAAAATTCTCAAATTAAATAAATATTTAATAAGTAAAAAAAAACATTAATGAATTAATTGAAATTTTAAATTAAATATTTATTAAAATAATATTTAAATATTAAATAATGCATTATTTAGGCTTAAAACAATTATTAGAATCCACTTTCAAATTTGAAGATTGGTTGAAAAAAAAATTTTAAAACTTACCTTTAAATTTAAAGATTTGAAGGTGGGTTGAAAATGCTCTTATAAACAACAATGGTTAAAAAGACCAAAAATAATACCGTCTGATTTTCCTGCATTCAGATGCATAAAATATCATCTTGTGTCAGAGAAAGATCACCTTAACCATATATTTTAATGTCACGTTCTTTTCGAGTGTTGTTACTATACTAGTGGGCTTAATATGTGGTATAAGGTATAAGTTGCGCTATTACGGTATAGAATGAGGTATAAGAATTAATCTTACGTGGATTTGGATCTTTTGGCTGATTGGTTAAGTTTCTAATATTTAGTATCAAAGTAGTCTCCACATCTTATGTTTGAGTCATAGAAGAGACAACCTGAGGAGGATTGCTATTTATTAAAAAAGAAGAATCTACGAAATCATCTAGCTAAGAAAGATGCGCCACTATGAACGTCAACTGCAGAGCGTGATCGTATGTTACGATTTTAGTAGGTCTAATAAACATAAATTAGACTATTCTGATATGAAACAAGATATATGAATTAATATCACACGCTTCATCAGACATAGGTATTTTGGCATATTCATCAAGTTTCTAACAAGTGTTTACTCCATTTGGATCCTCTCGCTGGCCATTTACGGCGTGATTTCTCTCGTCCTTGCATGACTTTTTCTAGCTGCTTGTTTATTGGAAATCTTATATCAAAACATCTAAATTTGAGTTAGTTTACTTGGGAAGACTTCCTTCGTGACGTTAGTACGGGCAGAATTGAACAATAGCTCTAGCGGAATTTATCAGAATTTGTGTGTATTGATTGTGTTACTCCATTATAGTTCTATTTCGCTAGCCCTAATGCTCCACTTTGTCTGGTCATTGCATGGCTCCATTTTTTTGAGATGTTTGCTTTAAATTATACCACATAACCGAATTGGTATAGTCGTGTGGAGAATAGTTATGGAGACTTTGTTGACAAGGGGAAACTCTTTTTTTTAGAAACTCACTTGGAGAATAGAGATGAAATTTTCTTGAAATTTTAAATGAAATTTCTAGGAAACGTTTTCGAGACGTTTTTGAAACTTTAACATAATTTCGAATAACTTGTCAGAAACTCTTAAAAAATGTCGTGGAAACTTCCAAAATAACTTGCTTCTCATAATTTTTAATATTTTTCAGTCTCTCAAATCTTATTTTGCTAAAAATAATGTATTATATTTTCGTAAATTTCTGTAGATATTATGTGGTATCAATATTTTACTAGATCATAAAAATATTTTAATATTTTATGTTGTTTTTTAAAGTTCTTCATAATTTTTTGTTATAAATATCATTTATAATTTTATATCATCTAACGTTTTTCGTTTTTCATAATTTTTTTAGACAATATTTCATGCTTCCATTTCCCGTATCATTTATTATTTCCTTTTTCAGTCTTAGCAACTATGGTTTAAAGAGAGAAAAAGACTACACCTATTTTTTTGGTAGTCCGTGGTATATTTAGCCATGCAATGACCAAACAGTTGGTATAGTCGTTTAGAAATAATTTTCTTGGTTATCATTTATGGTTATTTTGTTTCGAAAATCCATTTTTCTTTAAAAATTCATTTATATATCATGTATATATATATATATATATATATGTCTACATACATGATATATATACATATATATATATATATATGTGTGTGAAAGTCATATGTCCTATGGTTCATTATAATTTTTTTTTTCTTAGTAATCATTCACGGTTACTTCTTAGGCATGGGATTTGTATATTTTAAGATGTGTAGTTAATTGAAATTCTTCTTTTTCATTCTTTTAAATATATGTTGCAAGTTTAATAGTGCATGAAATTTCTTTTTTAAGAGCATAGTGATATTTTATTTAGTTATCCGTGCTATAAATAGGATTTGCATACTTTAAAAAAGTTAATTAATTAAAATTATATTCTGTTCATAGGTCTAAATTGAAGTATACTATTAGTAACTGTGCATTGCACATATTCTATATAATCTAGCATTATGTCGTGTTATGCACAGAATCTATGAACCAATAACCTATATTTTTTTACTATGTACAAAGTTTCTTTAAATTCACATTTGCCTATGTATATTTCAGTACATTTTTCTACAACGAACCAATAACCTACATTAACTTAATCGAATTAAACCATGCGTATATTTTATGTTTTAACAGCATAGTGAAAATTTTAAATGGCTATTGGTTGGATAAATCAAAGCTGTTTAAACATCTCATAAAAATGGAGGTATGCAATGAACCAAAAAAAAAGTGGAGCGTGCATTAGGGGCAGTCAAACTCGGTTTAAAGCTTCTAAGCGAAATGAAACTATAATGAGTGAGTAACCCAATCATTACTCAGGCCTTCCATCCTCTGGACACTATAGATCAAATAAGATCTAGAGTTATTGAATGATATTTTCCTGTGACAGAAAAATTAAAAAGTCAATGTAAATGGAAGTTTCATAGGAGACTCAGGACCAGCTAGTTTTAGAGGATTACTAAGCGATGAGAGGAATACATGAATATGAGGATATATTGGAAAGCTGTCAAATACAACAAGTAAAGAGGCTAAAATGTAAGCTATATATAAAGATTTCACAATCATTTTTCAAAAAGGCCTACAAGAGATGGAGATTGAATCTGATTCACAAGAAACTGTCACAGTTATCCAGAAAGAACAAAATCAAGAAGTATTCTACAAGTCTCTAATAAAAAACTTTAAATTTCTTCTTCAAAAATATAATACCCAATCAAACACATTTATAAAAAAATATATATATATGTACAGACATTCTTACTCACATAAAAAATGACTAAACAGAATGAAGGCACCCCAAGAAAACCGCAACCTAATTGAAGGCATGAGACCAGCCGTAGTTTTTTTTCTGTTTTCCTTCTTTTTGCTGTATAAAATTAAAAAAAAAAAAACAATCATTTCGCAAATTCTATAACGTCCAAGAAAGTGTTCTCAAGTAAACTCTCTCTCTCTCTCTCTCTCTCTCTCTCTCAACTTTGTCCTCACCTTGAGGCGGCGTTTATTGTACCATAGGGTGTCCTTTTCGTGGGCGGTGCCATGTATTGTACAACAAGGTCAGTTGACCAAATTGCAATTTTATTAGTGTAATATTTTAATAAAATTTAATTTTTATAATCCGAATACCGAAAGGATTAAAGAGTGTTTAGACATTTGGCTTATAAATTATAAGTTATAAATTATTTTTAAAAAATTATCATTAAAAATAATTTTTTTAAAAAACGTAATTAGACATAAACTATTGTTTTTAGTTACTCATTCAAATACATTTTAAAAAAGTCATAAGTATAAGTTATAAATTACTAAATAAATTACGTCTAAATACCCTCTTAAAAGTTGAGAGCTTATTTTTCCCCTTGACACACCTCTCGGCCTTGGCTCCACCCCAAAACCCCCTCAACACTTATCATTGTGCTCCTACTGCTTTTCTCCTCCCCCCAACTCGTGCCCCTAGTTTTTTTTTTGTTTTTTTTTAGTTTTATGTTTTTTTTTTTTAGTTTTGTTTCCTTTTTTTTCATTATTTTTGTTTCTTTTTTTTAATCAGTTTTGTTTATTCTTTTTTTTATCAATTTTATTTCTTTTTTTATCAATTTTATTTTTTTGGATAATTTTTTTTTGTTATATGTTTGTAGATTTTAGGAGTTCTTATTTTTAAAAATTTTAAAAAGTATAAAAATATGGATTAAAATAAAAAGTATATATATGAAAATAACAAAAATACTAACAAGTCATCCATAATGTTCTTTTATGAATTACGAAATGTAATAGTTAAGAAGAGAACTCTATTCTAGGAAGAGAGAAGGAGAGGTTGAGAGGGAGAGAGCAGTGGAGAGAGGTGTAACTGAAGAATGACTGAAAATGAAGTGTGAGAGGAGAATTTAAAGGGAGAGGTGTCAGGTTGGGGGAGTAATTTGAAGGAAATGAGAGGCTCTAACATGTGTCAAGGGCTAGGGGTAATTTAAAAAGAGAGGAAGATTTTGACATGTGTCAAAAATTAAACAAAACTAAAAAATAAAAAAAAAATAAAACGCAAGTGGGGTGTCGAGTTGGAGGGGGTAATTTAAAAGAAGGGGAAGATTCTGACATGTGTCAAGGGTTGAGAGAGTAATTTAAAGAGAGAGAAAATTCTGACATGTGTCAAAAATTAAATAAAACAAAAAAAAATAAAAGAAAATTGATAGAAAAACAATAAACAAAACTGATTAAAAAAATAAACAATATTAATAAAAAAATAAAACGAAATAAAAATTAAACAAAATTAAAAATAAATAAAAAAAAGCGTAGATGGGATGCGTAAGCACCTCATTTTTGACAGCTCGGCAGTCTACAGTCCGTCCAGACTTGTGTTCAAGTCAGTGCGAGCATATTCCAATCGAAACCAACTTTCTAAGTCCAAATCCCGTCTGTCCATCGTTTCGCGGGTCCGCCAGGCTCAAATAAAGGCAAAATGACCAAAATGCCCTTAGGGGCATTGTTCTTTCTAATTCCAACTCTAACCCCTCTCTCGAGACAGTTGATTCCTCGAGATGGTAAATCTACCCAAATCAGGTACGACTTTTCAGAGACGATAAAACCCCTTTCCAATCCCTCTCTCGAGACAGTTTATTCCTTGAGACGGTTCCAAATCAGGCACGTTTTTTCGGAGACGGTAAGACCCATTTCCAATTCCTCTCTCGAGACAGTTTATTCCTCGAGACGGTTCCAAATCAGGCACGTCTTTTCAGAGACGATAAGACCCCTTTCTAATCCCTCTCTCGAGACAGTTTATTCCTCGAGACGGTCCGAGTAGCGAAAATACTCGTAAACAGGTCGATATAGGGAATTGCCAACAAACTCCTGTGTCACGACGACCGCTGTCCGAGTGGCGGAAACACTCAAAACCCAAGTCAACACCAGCGCCTACTAGCCCACTTCGGTGAAAAATGACCAAACTGCCACTTGGGCCTTTTCCAAGACTTTCCGGTCAAGATGACCATTCTACCCCTAGGCATCCAAACGCCCCGGGAACCACACCGGCTTTGGGTATCAAACCGGTAACTTTCCGAGAATGCTTTTTATAGTGTCCTCAACCTTTCTTTATCCTCTCGGATCATTCCGAGTCAGTTCTGACAAACCCAGTATGAAATGACCGTTTTGCCCCTGGTAGGCCGGTCACCTTTTCTGACCACACCAGCTCTAGGTATCAAACCGGTAACTTTCTGAGAATGCTTTTTATAGTATTCTCAACCTTTCTTTACATTTTCGGATCATTCCGAGTCAATTCTGGTAAACCCGGTACAAAAATGACCGTTTTGCCCCTGGTGGGCCAGTCTTCTTTTCCGACCACACCAGCTCTGGGAATCAAACCGGCAACCTTTGGAAACATTCTGAATAATGTTTCCAAATTTCAAGTCTTCTTCCGGGACATTCCGAGTCCGTCCCAGCAGCTTCCCAATCCGTTTGACCGTTTTGCCTCTAAAGACCCGGTCAACCCTCCTGACACATCCTATCCACATTTTTTTAAGTCAAATACCTCCAGGACACTATGTTAAGTGTTCCTGCTCTTTTCTGGCCTTTTGGGTCATTCCTAGTCTCCCAAACTCCTTCCCGGACTTTCTGGAGTCACTCCTAGTGAAGCCAGGTTAAAAATTGCATGGTAGTCACTAGTACGGGCGCCCAAATCTAGTCAAAGATACGTTGCTTGCCGACCTAAATACTTTCCTAATTGGCTGGCGCCACTAGTAGTGGCGCCAAGCCAAGAATTGGCCCTAAGAGCAATTTTACCCTGGCGCCACTGCAACAGGCACCAGTACATTCCTCTCTCTATAAATACAGAGCCTCCTCCAACGTGAAAGGGGTCCACAAACTCAGTCTAAAAATCATATATTTCGATATACAGAGCTCGAACACTCCCTAAACCCTAGCTCCCTTAGGTTTTCCAAACCCTAGCCACCATGCACTAAACCCTAGCCTCCTATACACTCATACACACTCCTATACACTTATACACTAGCCTTCAACCTTCCTTTGAAGACTTGAAGAGCTACATTCTGAAATTTGAAGATTGAAAACAACTCTTGAAGATTGAAGACGAAGATCAAGACGAAGATCGAAGACAACCAAGGTGCGCAAAATAAATAAGACATACGGTAAGCTTTCTATTTAAATTTTCGCACTTCCCCCTCTCTCTTCTCTCTCCTAACCCACTTGGGTTTTCTCTATTTTAATCCCCCATCTCTTCCCCCCCCCCTCCCCTTTCTTTACATGCTTGAAACAAGGTGATTCCTGGTCCGTGTGTAGGATTGGACTATTGGAGAGTCACCGTGTCGGAGGCTTTCTTATAATCTAACCGGAGACCACGTGGGTTCGGCCCCCTTAATTATGTGGTGAAGCCTTAGCCTTGTATGTTCACGACCCCAAATTTGCATTGTGCATATCATTATCTTGCATCTTCCAAGAATCGTTTTCAAACTTGTTTTCAAAATTGCATCAAAATCCTCTTTTTCAAAACATGTTTTCAAAATCACAACCCTAGGGTGATTCTATCTTTTCCATGGCTAGGATTGCTTTACGAAAGTGTTACATTTAGAGTGACTTTCATGGTCCATATTTTCAAATCTTGTTATTTTCCAAACCACTATCCTAAAGTGGTTCTAGCCCTCTTATGGTTAGAATCGCTTTAAGAAAGTGAGACATTTTTATACTTTCCAAAAACTCTTTTTTCAAAAATCTCTTCCTAAAAATCTCTTTTTCAACATACTTTCCTAAAACTCTCCTTTCCAAAGTTGTTTTCAAAAACTTCCTCCAAAAATCTATTTTTCAAAACTCCCTTTTTCAACTCCTTTCCAAAATTCTCTCCCCAAAATTCACTTTCTAAAAACACTCCCTAAATTTACTTTCCTAAAAACTCTCTCCAACAATCTCCTTCCAAAAATCTTTCTAAAAAACTCTCTTTCCAAAATCTTCCCTCTAGAAACTCCTCTCTAGGATTCCTTCTAAAATCTTCGTTTTCAAAAACACATTTTCCAAAAATCTCTTTCCTTAGAGCCCAAGTCAAGCCCTAGAGCTAACCATTAGGAAACTCTAATTTTCTTTTCAAAAACATGATTTTCGAACTTTGCCCCGAACCTAGGTTTCCAAAACCTCTTGTTTTCTACATCCAAACTATACACATTTCCAAAACCTATTTTCTACGTCAAAACTATGGTTTTCCAAATCTTTGTCAAATCAAATCTTTCCCTTCAGGAAACTAGATCCAATCCTCCGTTTTTGGAAACAAAATTAAACCTTCCTTTTTAGAAATAAAATCCAAGCCCTTCCTAATCCAAGTCTTTCCTAGTTCAAATCCTTCCTAATCTTCTACTTTCCTAAATCTTAAGTTTTCAAAACTTGAACACTAAAATCTTTCTTAAATTTTAAAACTCAACTTTCAAATCTTTCCTAATTCAACCATTTCCTAATTCTACCCCTTTCCAAATCTTGATTTTCCAAATCTAAGTTTTCAAACCTTTCCTAAACTCAAACTCTAAAACTTTCTAAATCTTAAACTTTCTAAATTTTAAATATTTTTAAAATTCTAAGCTTTCTAAATTCAAAACTTTCTTAAGTTAAATCTTTCTAAATTCTAAACTTTCCTAAAACTTCAACTCTTTCCAATTTCAAAACTTTCTAAACTCAAAACTTTCTTATTTTTAAAACTTCCTTGTTTTCTAAACTTTTCCAATTTTCAAAACTTTTCTATTTTAAAAACATTCCAAATTCAAAACTTTCCTAAGTTGAAACTTTCCTAATTCAAAATTTTCCTAAGTTGAAATTTTCCTAAAACGAAACTTTCCAAAATTGGCACTTTCCTATTTCGAAACTTTCCTAAATCGGACATTTCCTAATTCGAATCTTTCCTAAACTCAATCCAATCTTTTTCCAAACTTCAACGTCCACCATTTGAGTCCAATCTTTCTTAATCGCAAGTCCTTTTTAAATTCTCTCTTTTCTAAGTTTAGGTTTTCTAAAACCAAGTTTTCCAAAGTCAAGTCTTTTCAAATCTTCCAATCTTTTATTCTAAGTTCAATCTCTCAATCTTCCAATTCAATTTCCAATTCAATCTCTTTTCCAAATCAATTCTTCTATTTTCAATCGGACTCTTGTCCGAACTACGACTGACCTGATTCCTCCAAAAGAATACGCAAGCAGCCCCCATAGGTGCGGTCTCCATATTTTTCAAGTTTCTAATTCCACGACATTTTTTAAATTTCTATTTTCACAACTTCTTTCAAATTTCAAATTCCTCCACATTTTTCAAATCTCCAATTCTACAATCTTCTTCAATCTCCAATTCCATATCTATTTCAAGTTTCCAATTTCAAAAATCTATTTTCAAATCTTTATTTCTAATTTCTCAAACTTCCCAATTTCAATTCTATATTTTCAAATCTCTTCTAAAATCAAATCAAATTCTTCTTTTCAAATTTCTTTCCAAATCTATTTCTCTTTTCTTGCACGTGCATATCATGCATCATATCTTTTTAAACATCTTTTTCAAAGTGGATAGGATTGAACTATAGTTAGTTGAAGACTTTTATAGGTAAATCTATAATAGATTGACATGCAGGTACCGAAAGGGCGGGATAGGGTGATGGCTTAGTGCGTCTTTCCTACACGTAACCAACCTCCGAACCTAGGATCACTGATTTCAAAGACTAAAAAAGGTGTTATTTTTCAAAAAGGGCTAAATGTTTTCCAAAATTTGCCAAACAACCTGTTTTTCTTAAAAACCCTCTCTTGAGGAGATATTTTCGAAATCGTTTTTCAAAACCCTAAGTGTAGTTTTTGGATTATACTTAGTTTTTAGGTGACCTAACTCGCCTTAATCAAGTTAGGTGACGACTCCAAATCTTTTCTAAAAACCCTTTATTCAAACCAATTTTCAATTCAAACCTAGTCACACTCATTCTTCTAGGAGGGTGAGTTCTAACGAGAGAGTACAGCATTTTTCCTGCTTGTGTGAGTATTCCTCGAGTGCGAAAAATCTGGGTGCGACAGGGTGGTTCGATGGGTTATAATTTCAAGAAAGGGGAAGGGGTATAAAAAATTAAAAAAAAAAAAACGCAGGTTTGGTGATCCAATGGGTTGTAATTTCAAAGGAGGGAGAGGAGTATAAAAGTAATTGTTGTAGGGGACAAGGGGTGTTAGCGCCCGCTTGGGGGGTGACAGGGGAGAAGTAATTTGCTTAAAAGTTTGAGTTTTTTTTTTTTTTTGGCCATAATAACGCTCACTTTGAAAATAATTTTCAGTTTAATACTTTTTAAAAAATAATTTTTAAACTATTTTTATTAGTATTACCTATACTGACACTCTTTGAATTAAAATAAATAAATAAATAAAAATATAAAGTAAAGTAACAACTTTATCTCCCTCTCTCCCACTCGTTTTCTTGCAACGACCAAAAGAGTCTCTCTCTCTCCTTAAGAGCAGAAGTTGAACTTTAGTCATGGAGCAAGCTCTTAATTAACTATTCAATTTTTCTTTCTTCATGTTTGCATATGTTCATCCTGCGGAAAAAAGAAGAAGATAAAAACAAGTTTTCAATAATTTCATATCATATATTTCTCAGTTGAATTTGGACTCTTGGCTTGATCAATCAGTAACGGCGGTTTTTAGAATATTTCTAAGGCTATTCTCTAAAAAACCTAATAAAAATATACTTAAAAATTTTATTCTTTATTTTAACTAGTCATTTTTAAAAAAAATACTCTAACAATACTCTCTTTTTAACTAGTCACTCCATAAATTACTTATTTTTAAACATTCATCCAAGAAAAGAGAAAAATAAAATAGAAGAGAGAGTGAGAGAGATTTGTGAATTAAAATTTAGAGAAATCATAAAATTAATCAAGTCTAAAAAAAATTTTCAAATCTTATAATTTATGAAAATTTTGGACTGCTCTATTGGGCTCGGAGCCATAGCCACCCCGAAATTTCATTGTTGAGAAGTTTTTAAGTACACCACAAATCGACCCAGAAACCCATTGCCCACTCATTTTGCTTCCCTCCAAACACCTCTTCATCCTCAGCCTCTTGCTTTACTCTCCTTATCTTCTTATAGAGATGGATCTTGCTCCATCATATTCCCAACAATCCCCTCCTCCTCCTCCTCCTCCTCCTTCATTTTTGGAACGAACTATTACTTTGTTGGAGAAAGAGGTCCCAGTGCCTACTATTGGTAATCTATTCAAACCCAATAAAATGCCCTAGCTCTAGCTTAATGCTTTCATATTCAATAGTTTAACTTAAACAAATTTTGTATCCAACTTCCAGTGATCATCTTGGCGGCAGCCATTGCCACCGTCGCTGTAGTTGTAGTTATCTGCCAATGCTTGAAAAAGGTATGCTGTTGTCTTCTAACTTGTTGCCAACCAACTGTTAGCTACTCAGAGAAAGCTTCAGAGCTACCCACTTCGAATCACACCGTTGCAGCTTCGGTACCAACAGTTTACCCAGTAATTTCTGAAACCCAGATGAGAGATGCAACCATGGAAAGATTCCTCAGCAACATGGCAAGAGAGAAGCCCATTCGATTCTCGCCCGAGCACCTCACTGGATTCACTCGATCACAATTTCTCCACCCAATTGGGTTTCGGTGCATTCGGGGTGGTCTACAAAGGACAGTTCCCAGATGGAATTGAGGTTGCTGTCAAAGTCCTTAAAGAGAGGTCCGACAAGAGCGTGGAACAACAGTTTATGACAGAAGTAGGCACCATCGGGCGAACTTATCACATGAACCTTGTCAGGCTTTACGGCTTCTGCTTCGAGAAAAACATGAAAGCATTGGTTTATGAATACATGGATAATGGATCCCTCGACAGCTTATTGTTTTGCGACAACCACGTAGTCGAGTGGGGAAAATTGCATGAAATCTCCATCAGAACTGCTAAAGGTATAGCCTATTTGCACGAGTAATGCCAACAGATGGTAATCCACTACGACATAAAGCCTCAGAATGTACTTCTAGACGCCAACTTGAATCCCAAGGGTGCTGATTTTGGACTGGCAAAGCTTTGTAAGACAGAGAGAAGTCAGATATCTAGAACCGGGGAGTTCAAAGGGACGCCTGGATAAGCTGCCCCTGAGCTATATATGCCTTATCCAGTGACCAACAAGTGTGATGTATACAGCTTTGGCATGCTTTTATTCGAGATTGTGGGGAGGAGAAGAAACCATGATGCTAGTCTTAGCGAGAGTCGAGTGTGGCTCCCAAGGTGGACTTGGAAAATGTATGAGAAAAATGAAATAGCAGAGATGGTGTCACTTTGTGGGATTGAAGAGAGAGAGAGGGAGAAAGCAGAGAGGATGTGTCTGGTGGCTATGTGGTGCGTTCAATATTCACCGGAGGGAAGACCTTCCATGAGCACTGTGGTGAAGGTTTTAGAGGGAGGAATGGAAATCCCTCCACCTCCTAATCCATTTGAGTATTTAGAACCACGTGCCCCAAATGGATTTGCCCGTGGAAGCGATGATGAAGACTCAACATCGATGACAAAAACTTCAGAACCATCCTGTTTTAGTCTAGAAATTACTTCATGTTGTTAGGATTTTTTTTGTATGTTGGCAAATTTGATAAGCAAAATCACTTTGAATGTACTCAATTTTGGGTTGTAACTGGGTCACGATTAGTGGGTCCGACATGATCCACAACTAATAAAAATCAAAATAGGCGTTACATAGTTGTGACAGTTATCATTTTTTCTTCTAGTCCCATGAAAAGAATATTAGAGATCATGTCATAATTTTCCCTTCTAGTCTCCTGAAAAGAATATTAGAGAGAGTCAAACTACCTGACTAACTATCTGGTTCGTATTTATTCACTAGCCGCAATACATGAGATTTGTGAAGTGCAAACATGATGAAAATTGTTACTTGATTTTAGACTGTAATGTATGTAAAATTATTTTATTTAGTTTATAATATATATATAAATTTTGTATTTTAGATGTGTATAATTTATGGGTTAATTTCACTTTTCACCCTTACAATTTACCTCCTGTCTCACTTGTTGACTTAAAGCTGATCCTCATGTTGGTTTTGATGATAACTAAACCTTGTGTTATTTTACTAATGCATTTGCTTAGTGTGCAAATTAATAAAGATTATAATTTACACTTAGAAGCTTGACTTAAAGTCTAATACATGTCAAAGTGGATGCACAACAAGCTAAGTTTAAATAATAAACCAAAAGTCATGCAATGCACCAAACAGAGCAGTGACACTTATTCCAACTTCAAATAAATGACTTGAATTCGAAGAGATTGAAGGTGTTCAAAAGAAGATTTCATCAAATGTGCATAAACTCAATAAAGTTGACTTGAATTCGAAGAAGAAGACTTCATCAAATGTGCAAAGATCAATTGAAGATGACTTGATCTTGAAGAGATTAAAGATGTTTGATAAGCAAATTCATTTTAATTGCAAAATCTCTACAAATAATCCAAATGAAGATTTCACCCTGAATATGAAGAGTCAATGAAGATGATATATATTCAAAGAAAATGAAGATGTTCAAGGGTAGACTTCATCAAGCTTATAAAAGACTCATTGAAGTGATCTTAAAGAAGAAACAAGGGTGTACAACAAAAGGAAGAAGCACAGTAATGAGGCATCTTGAATATGAAGCTCTACATGAATAAAAAAGTGATTAGTAGCAGAAAGAGATAGCTCGGTAATGAAAAAGAGAGCTCAGAAATAAAGAAGAAGAGTTCGGCATTAATAGAATGAAGTTCTGACAGTTTGGAAACTAAAAAAAATGATTATCAAATGATAGATTCAATCTAAATTGAATAGAGGACAACTTTAATGAATTAAAGACTTTGATTTATCATCATACCCCAAAGAGAAGACTCCTTGAAGATCTTATAGTATTGCTGAAACTGAACTTGATCATTGGAAAAATGAATAAAGATTTCTGGATAATATGTTGACACATGAAAATGAAGAGTCGACACATGAAGACAGAAACCAAAAATCTGAAGACAGCATGATCAAGTGTCGACACATGGAATTGATGCGTCCACACATGGAGACAGTGGACAACTTCAGAAAAATACAAACCAGATGTGTCGATACATGCAACCAAGTGTCAACACCTAAGAAATAACGGCTAGTTTTTCTACGTTATAACAGACTGAACTTGCATTAAATGAGCCCCAACAACCTCTAGCGGACAAAACCAATACAGAAGTTTATATACAAGCTTCCAACTACATTTATATACAAGAGATACAAGAAAAACAAAAACCACTGACTGATCAAGCTGAGAAAATCTAAACATTCCTTTTGTCTTCATTTTGGCATTAAGTGAGCTTTTATTTTCCTATCCACTCTTGATAGAGAATTTGTATTTCGTTTGTATAACATTTTATACACCTATAAGTAAGAGTTTGAGAGTTCTCCTGTAGAAGAAAAACTCTTGTAAGTTAGAGTGGATCTTGGACAAAACCACTAGGTAGCTGAAAAAACTTGTGAAAAAGTTCTTGTATAAAAGTGAGCTGAGTACTTGGTAAATCAGTATCCATTTTGTAATTGAAGATTGCATAGTGGAGGAAAACTTCAAGGGGATCTTGGGATGAGGAAGTAGACCACAAATTGTGGTTAAACCTCGGTAATTCTTGGTATACTTTCTATTGCCCTGTTTTCATTTCCCTTTTGATTGCATTGTATTATATATATATCTTGATCACTGTTCTATTAATTAGATTAATTTTAATTAATCTTAATTACTATTAATTTTTAAAAAAACCCAATTCACCCCCCTTCTTGGGTTGCCATTTGGGCCAACACCACTTTGCTCCCTGTACTTTCAAATTAGGCAGTCAACACCTCACAATTTGGGTCATGGTTCAATGTGGCCCTCCTAGTGAATGTCGACTATTTCTTGATAGCAATGACGCACGTGCACACCACGTGAGGTATAATCAGGCCCAAAGGTGTAATTTCACCCCATTTCCCACCCCAAGGCCAGCCCCCTCACATGTGCCCTCATAGATCTCTCGAATTGGGGCAAAAACTACACCCTAATTGCATTGATTCCAATTACTACAGAGTCGATGAAAGGACAAATTTCAAACAAAACAGTACAGATGGACAAGGATGCTGATCATGGTAGCTAGAGGAACTTGAATGGTATGGAGATTCTTTATCATTTTGATTAACCCAACTTTTAAATATTTGAGTGTGGTTGGAAAATGAGAAATTATATGGAGATTCTTTATCATTTTGATTACTTTAATGGTGAATACAGAAGGTTCAAAAATTGGTTGTTTTTCTTTTGTCCTTACTTTCTTTAAGCTCTATTTAAGTTTTTCCTTTAGTTCTTCAATGCTGCTGTTTGTTATAGTATGTAAGAGTTGTCTAACTTTAGGCCTACATGAGTTGTTTGTGCCTTCAATGCTTCATAGACCTTTTGTGTGTTGTTTGTTTTCTTTTTTTTTCTTTTTTTTACTTTGTTTGTTATGATTTTCTTTAATAATGGTTCCTACATATGGTCCTAATGTATATGCTTATGCTTTTTCTGGAATAATGTGTTTTATTAAAAAAGCTCATGTGTTTTGTTGATTAATGGTGAGGGAAACTTGGGATTACAGGAAATGATTACTTTTCTATTGAGATCCACCATGGTGGTGAGTTTATTTACATGCCAAGTAAGGTTTATATGGGGGGAAAAATTGATTATGTAGACAATTGTAACCCCGATAAGTTTTGTTTGATGGACTTTAATGAGTATGTAAAAAAGATTAGACATGAGGGGTTTATAAATTATTACTACAGAATTCCAAGAAGGGAATTAGAGGATGGTTTGCACTTGCTTGCAACTAATGTTGATCTTATTGCAATGCTTGAGCAAATGCCTCCCAGTAAAGTCATTGAAGTGTATTTGAAAAATGTCAATGTTATGGATTTTTAGCAAAGTCAAATGGGGTCTTGACATTCCTAATTGTAGTCAACCTAAAGTGGTTATCAAAGAGATAGGAGAACAAGATGAAGCAAAGGAAATTAGGAATCCTAATGTATAGGTTCCTACTTCACATGAGGGATTTGATATTGAATAAAATGATTCTACTGATATTAAAGAAGATGGTTCTACTAATGATATTGAAGAAACTGATTCCATTGTCTTCGTTACATGCAGCAACTGCTTCTAGGAAGAAAGGATCCAACAACTAGGATTTCAAGATGATGTTGACACATAGGCCCTATTTTGCTTACTTTTTGTTGAGTTATTGATTCATTTTGAACATTTACTTTCAAAATGATGTTGACACATGGGCCTTTTTTTGCTTACTTTATACGAAGTGGTTGATGAATTATGAACATGAAAACGTAACTTTCATATGGCTGTGAATGATGAATAGTTGTTGATTCTGTTTCATTTTAAGTTTGTACTCATTATCTTTTCATTGCATTTGGATAACAAAGAAACGGGGTCACTTTTGAGTTTGCATGAATACACTACAAAGAAACAAGGTAACTATTGCTATTGCTAATGGGGGTTAATACAAAAGGTTGGACTTCACAGTCTCATATTTACAGTCATAAGAAACTACAATAAGTTCCATGAGGAATTACAATCATAGAACCCATCAATACCCCAACTACTTCAAGCATAACAACTCTATCTCAGACTTCACAATCCAGCTTGACTTGACAAAGTACCACCCCATTACAACAACCAACACCCAAGGCACAACTATACATGCCCACATAATTTTTTCCTTCCTTATGCTGCTTATCAAATCATTCTCCAGTTTTGTCATCTTCCTCAAAAGACTTAGTATGACTTGCTTCGAGCAATGACACATTGGAGGGTTATACCAAACAAAGAACCCACGCCCTCCTTGTTGCTATAAAATAACGAATATACATTAATAAATTAAAGGTATAATTTTTTTTCTTCATTTAAACATTTATACAAACTCATTGTAGGCTTACTCTATATTTTTCACATCCTGTAAATCTTCAGCTAGGATTCGTAGATGTCCATGAAGTCCTTATCTGACTTGGTCTCCCACAGTTATAAAGCCTTCCCTTCATTCTTCTTTTCATCCTTCCTACTTTTCCTTATTTTCAATGTCTTTGTCTTCCTCTATTTTTTCAAGAATACCAGTAGAGATACACTTATGTAGACGTTGCAGGCTTGTTTTGCGGTAGGGAGAGAGGGTTACTTTCCCGTAATGGCCCTCATCGAATGGCATATGGTGTGCACGTGCGTCATTGCCGTCAAGAAAAGAGACAACATCCACTAGGAGGACCACATTGAAGCATAACCTAAACTGTGAGGTGTTGACTACCTAATTTAAAAGTACAAGGGGCAAAGTGGGACAGGAGGAAAATTGTAAGGGTGAAAAGTAAAATTAACCCATAATTCTTTCACAATTCAAGAAAGCATTCAAAATTAGCCCATTTCTCCATCCTTGGATTTTCATCTTTGTGTCATGTGAAAAAGAACGATACCATTCAATTTCTGTAGGAGTCCAATATTGACCACAGGGTAGAGACAGAAATCCACATCTAGAAGAACATTTTCAAGTCTTATGTCATAATGGATTATATAATGCTGGCACTCTTTATGTAAGTAGGCATTTTTTTTTTTTTTTGATACAATGTGTTCAAGTCTCAAGCCAACTAATCCCTCGAGCTTCCCGAGCTTATATAGAGCCACCATCTATACGAACTATATAAATTTCATGCATTAGATAAATAATGACTAGCCACAAAGGAACGTAAGGAGAGGTCAAGCTTGCACTACTAAGAACGGAGCTTTTTACAATGGAAGTATTTGTGACGGCTATTTTCCTGTCGCAAGTAGTGGTATTTGCAACGGGAGCTTGGCCGTCGCATATGCCATTCCAAAAACTCATTTTTACGATGGCAAAGCTCCCTTCACAAATAGTAATGTTAACGACGGCATTTTTGCGATGGCCACATTCCTGTGGCAAAAAGTGTGCATTTGCCAGGGATTTTTGGTGATGGTTGTCTCCCATTGCAAATATTAAACGAAACGATGTCATTTCGCTCATGCCCAAAATTTCCCTTCCCCCATTTTCTCTCCCTTTCAAACAAAAGCCCTAGGTTTGAGAGAACCAACCCCTCCTCCTCCTTTTCCATTCTCCCCCATAGTCGTCGCCTCCAGCACCTCCACCGGCCTCCTCCTCTTCCTCCGTTCTCCCCCATAGTCATCATCTCCAGCACCTCCACCAGCCTCCTCCCTAGAGCTAGAATACTCATCCAAGCTCAGCTCATAAAGCGCTTTCGGGTCATTCGGGACAACCTCCTTCCAATTCCTTACTGCAGCCACAAGTGCCTTAGCCATAGTTGATGTTGCTGCCGCCTCCTTCTATCTCACGCAATTTGAGACCAGTTCTCCTAGGTTTCTTGTTTCTAGGTAAGCCTCTCTCTCTATCTCTTGAATATATGTACGTATGATTTTCTCAAATATATGGGTTTGATCTAGTCTTGAACCTTTGTGTTTTGTGTATTTATATATAAATTTTGGATTGGTGGTGCCCAATATTGAGATATGTACTTTGTGTTTCCTGATGCATTAAACCTCAAGGAAAAGACATTCTTATGTGTAATTAGTAATTTAGAAGGTATGATCTGAAAGTTGTATAATTTCTTTGCACTTTTCTCAACTTAATACATACAAAAGCAACATAATTAATATTTCTTATGTTGTTTCGTATCTCTCTTTATGTTGCAGCTTCTTCAAAACAATAAAGTGCACTATGTGCCTGGTTGGGATTGTCATGGCCTACCAATTGAGTTGAAAGGCAAGTATTAGTTTACATGCTGTTTTTGGTAGTGTTGGCATCTTATTTCAACTCATGTAGTATTACAATCTTTTGATACTGCTGCTTACAGTTGACGGCAAAACCTGAAGTTTATTGATATATTGCCTGTGGTGGGAATCTTGGAAATTGGAGGCTTTGTCATTTTACTGTAATCAGTTGGGATCACTTGTAGTTAGATTTATTAACTATCATGCTATTTCGACATTCCTTTCTTCTTGTTCTTTTTTTCATGATAACTGCTATCTCTACATTCCTTTTAATGTTTAGTAAGATGAAAATTCAACTTCGCTTGTCTTAATCACCGAATCGTATTCGATTTGGGACTGTGGGATTGCTAACTTGGCAAGTGTTGGAAGCTCAAAAGTTGATGATGTTCAAGGAGGAGGAGAGCTTTGCACAAATTTTAGGTGGCATAGGCATCCCCCTCTCTGTTTCTTCTTTCTCTTCTTCTTCTCTTCACTCATTACCTGCTGCTTTTTTGCCACTGGTTGTGCACCATTTTGGTATCAGATCCTAGCCTCGATCGAATCCTCTACTGTCGCTTCATCCTCTGCAAGCTTTGTTGGAGAGTCAAAACTCCGTGATCCATAGCCATATTTACAATTTGTTATCTTTTCTGGCATCGAAGGCTAGATATTTCCTATCGTCATCTCATTTACCGACAATATTCACTGGAGCTTTGCCAGTGTCAATCATAATGTTCCACCACTGGAACCTTGTGTCTCCTTGCCAGAGTTGCTGGTTACTGTGGAAGCGCGGGCCACCTCCTGGTGCATGAACTTAGCATAGTGCCATAGTCACTTTATTGCATTTTAGTTTTCTTTTGTACGCATTGTATAGGTAATAGTTAAGTTTGAGACATATACCGGCAAGACCCATGCCATTTGTCTTGGTTTTGCCTCTTAACTTTCCCCTTGCATAACCATGACCTGGGCGATTTGACTGCCGTTTTGAATTTTTCCAGTTTTGCAGTCATTGGATCACGATGCTAGAAAGAAGCTTACACCATTGAAATTGAGTGCAAAGGCAGCTAAGTTTGCAAAAGCCACTGTTAAGACACAAATGACATCATTTAAGGTTGTACTGTAGTTGGAATTTAGTTGCCTTAGTTCTGGTGATCTTTTGTCATATTGCCTTGTGTAGTCTTTGTAAAGTCAGTAAAGAATCTTAAAACAATATATGTTCAAATTTCACAGCGATATGGAGTATGGGCAGACCGGGCTCATCCTTATCTAACTCTTGATCCAGAATATGGGGCTGCTCAGGTGGCTAGTACAGCACATTTTCTGAAGTTCATTTTCTGGGGATTCTTGAAATTAAATGTAAATTGAAAAGTTCCTGTGACAATGCAGTCTAGATAAACCTAGAGGATGAACTATAACTCTTTGTAGTGCCATTAATTATGTCATTTCTAATTAATATTTCCGATTATTGATACTATACCACGCTTGAAGTGACACCCTATGTAGTTGCATATGCCATTTGTCTTACGTGGCCGATGAAAGGGTGTTTGTATCTTTCTCATGCTGATGTTTAAATTTGTTGAGTTGCTTAGCTATTGTCTCTTCTGCACCCTTTCCTTTACTAGATTAAGGTGTTTGGTGAGATGGCAGAAAACCAGTCCACTGGAGTCCCTCATCACGAACTGCTCTTGCAGTAGCTGAGTTGGAGGTAACTGGACATTTTAATTCCTAGTCTCTCTTCCACTGAACTTATTGTAAAATATTTTACAATTATGTCCTCTGTTATTGTGAAAATTGATACAATTAGAGAGTGCGCTAGCTTAATAGTGTTAGCTTGAGTACAGAAACAAATACGAAAGGAGCTTCTCATATTTTCAATACTTGGCAGCATAAGAAGAATGAATCTGTTAATTGGCTGGTCGACATGTTGCATGAAAATCTACTCATGTAAATTACAACTTTGTTTCATTTGTCTTTTTCGTTAACCACATTCCTATATATATAGATATATATATGTATATATTAATTGTTTAACTAATTATTGTATTGTTATTGTTTTATTTTTACTCAGGTTATTCTGAAGAAGTAGGTCATAGTCACGATTGATGGAGTACCTAATCAATGAATGTTGTTGAGTATTTTTTGATGTATCAATGTTAGACAATATGTTGTGTATTTTGGATATAAAAATTAATTTGTATGGTTTGATGTATTGGCGTTGGTTTATTTTATGTTTGTATATTTTGAATGTACGAATGATGCGGATTAATATTATATATATATATATATATGTGAACTTCATTTTATATATTTATATGTTGGTGAATGAATATATTTTTTGATTTATGCAATTTTATGGTGAATGAAATTTATTTATTGATTTAAGTCAAGGTATACAAGAATTACAGAAATAAAAAATATATATATTCAAAAAATAGCAGGGTATTTGCGACGTCTACACTATTATTTGTGACGGCAAACTTGCCATCACAAAAGAGTTATTTAAGTCACGAGTTTTTGTGACGACTGCACAACTGTCAAAAAATTAATTATTATAACGGTTTTCCTTTTGCAACTGCCATTGATGACAACTCCCCCATCACGAAAAAGCTTGCTTGGGCATCTAATTTTTGCAACAACTAGTTTGCCGTCACAAAAAACCTAACCGTCGCATAAAACCCCCCCTTTTGTGTTGGCTAATTTGCCATTGATCTTTTGCAACGGAAAGTTGCTGCTCCAAAAAGTACCGTTTTTAGTAGTGTTGAGAGTTCAGGCTTAGCACAAGGACAAAATCAACCACATAGCCAATGATCCTCTAAACTGATCACTTGGCAATACTGTTAGCTAGTCCAATAGCAACACAAAACAACTTCAACAAACTAATCTTCTATGTCCTGTCAAAGCACCATCAAGAATATCATCTAAGCACTGCAGGTATTTGCCATTGTTAAACCCACATGTTTTATATAGAAGAAGCGGAATACGACTACAGGCGAAAGAATGCCACAAATTGCCGACGGAGGATTAAAAATTTGCCATTGATCCGATCTCCCACGAGATTCAACACAAGAAACATTGTTGCCGGAATATAATGAAATGCAAAGAACAAGGAAGAGGCTTCAGAATCTGGTATAGATTTCTCCAGAAAGAGAGCCGATAATGTGCTTTCAGATGGGATTCTCTCACAAGTCCCCAAGTGCCTTAATGTGCTTTCAGATAGAGCGCCCTTAATGTGCTTTGTGACATGGAACTGCATGTTTACCTTTTTCTCACCAAAAGTTACACCATCTACTGCATCAACATCACCAATCAAATCCAAATCCCACAGATTATCCAGGACGAACTGTACGAATATCGCACACTAATCAGCTGTTTTAATAAAATCGAAACAATTTGAAACTTAAGAGATTTTTTTTTTTGGGGGGGGTTGTAATTCTCCAACTTCTCAAATCCACCTCTGCTCACTTGGTTAGTTCTAGTGTCATGCTTACATGCCCACAACAAATATTATAGTTATATACATATATATACATATATAAAACAGGAAATACACCCCACTGACCAACCAATGAGATGTGCAGGCCGCTACCGACTGGAGAGACCAGCCAACTTTCTTTTATCAAGACAATAAATAGCATCAAATTCCCTTACAAAGCACCACTACTGAAAAGTGCATTTCTTCTCTGGTAGCAAAGTACGGCTTTTACTTGAGATAAAATTGCAAATATATTAATAAACCATTCAGAGTCTAATGTTCGTCACTCGAATTATGACACTAACCTATACTAGATGGTTGTTCAATAGCAGAATAGCAGACATGGACAACAATCTAATCAGAAACACAGAAAAGAGAAGAAAAACAAAAAAGAACAAGAAAAAGGAGGGGCGCTGACGAGATAATGAGTTCAGGGCTCATTAGCCCATACACGAGAAGCTGCTAAAACATAATTCCTAGAGGATAACAACAACCAGATCCCAAGACCCTTGGAGAAAAGTCCCTTCGCACATCAATAAGCACTTCCATTATTTAGTATTTAGGCATACAGGTAAAGGGGATCCAGAAGGAGAGCCTGAAGGTGACCTCGACAAAAATTTTCTGCGTAACAGTAGTTTCCAAGTTTAGGTAACTCCACTACATGGCAGCAAAACCAAAACTAAAAAAAGGATTATAAACATCCTGTTACCTGCCCAACAAACATGTTACACACTTTGTACTTTGCTGGATGTATCTTTTGCTTTTCCTTCTACCTGTTCCTGTAAATATGTTTCAGAGATGTTCAAACCAAGGGTAAGCAGTCAATAACAGCAATTTACATTAAGCCACTATAAGTCACAAGAAATTAGTTCACTATTATGATGATCAGATCTATACCATCAACTAGAATATAACAAGACACCTCAGTAATTTACAGCTGCAAATGTATCATATGAATATTAACATATATATTGAAAAGACTTCTGCCAGGACTCCAAATCTACAGAAATTCATGAAGGAGTCATGGTTCCCTTGTTTCTTTTCTTTTTGTTCTTTTAACATTAAGCAGTTTATATCATGTCATGCTTTATTAATGGAAAGGTAGAAGTGAGATTATGAATAAACTTTGAAAGGCAGAAAAGCCAAGCCATAAAAACTCTGTATTCGACCATGAACAAAACACAAAGACTTGAAGCCCTTACAATGATATGTTAAAACTTAATGACAAAGAGAGCACTCTATCAAATTGTGACTGCTACTAGCACCATCAGCCGCCTCAAGAACCAGCCCTTCTCTCCCTCTCCCTCTCATGCATATTGTTTATGTATACCATCTGTAGGCGGGCTGTAGACTTCTGAGTAGAACAACATATGCCAAAATAGTTGAAATACAAAAAATCATTTTTTTTTTCTGCACACCATGGCAAGTTATAAGAACTGGAACTAGGGATCTGACATCGATATTTATTAATTTAATCATGTTTGTAGCTATTCAGGACCTTTTTTTTAAAACAAATTATTAGTATAGAAACAAAATTTGTACAGTCAAACCGGTATGTATTTCTCAATGTATAAGGGCATCCTAGTGTAATTTACACCACATGGTGCTATTCAAATACATCCTAGTGTCATCCAACAACACATGTAATAACATATTAATTTGCTACTTTTGTATAAATATGCAGCCAAAATCCTGCGTCCTTAAATTCCATCGGCGAATAATGTACTAACATACTTATCGGTATTCAATACCTCTTCCAGCTTCACTCAACCCCAAGATACAGGTGCAAGGTACACTCAATTTAGAGATGGCAATGGGTCAGGTTTGTAAGAGGGCACCTCTTTCCTGACAGCCCAAAATGGAGGTACCCCTCCCCAAACCCACCCTGAATCCATTGCTGGCATGGTGGGGCAAGATTAGAATACTGTCGGGGTATAAACCAATCTTTTGATGTACTTGGACAGCATGCCACCAAGAGTCATTGCAGCAATTGCAGACTCTTTATGGACAGAAGAAAGGTTCAAATAATTTTCTTTTGGACTCCATCTCATTTTGCATGCACAACAGCTATCTTCAATGCAATTGAGGAATCTGAGGATCCCACTTTTATAAACTGACAAAGCTCTCACATGAAGTTCCTTTTCTGGTGTGCGAAGAAAGGAAATTGTCATACTTCCGAAATATCTAGTGACACATCAGTCTTATTGTTCGCACTTATTGGATGACACTGCTGTCATCGGATGACAATGCTGTCACACATTGAAAAGTGCATCAACCCTATAGATCTTTATACACTTTCAATCTTGAAAATCATACAATGGATAGGATGGTGTTGTATTGCCAATATATATAATAATAGAGAAATATGATAGCTAAAAGTTTTCATTTAAATGGTAAAATTCTACATGGTTTACATTAAAAATGGAATTATATATGTGGGACTTTTAAAAGTAATAGGGGTATCACTGTATACTGGCTACATCATTGGGGTGGGTGAGGCCAGTTGCCTTATCCAGTTGCGGGTGGGCAGGTGCTCCCCAAGCCCATTATCCAAAAGAACAGGTTCGTTTCTATTCTTACTTAATAGGCCAGTTTGTTTAAAAATAATCTTAAGGTTCCATGTTAACCTAGGGACAAGTCATACAGCAGAGAATACATATTTGAAATTCAAGGCTATTTTTCATTTATGTAATGCTTGGGAAAACAAGGTGGAACATTACAACTTAACCTTGAGAAAAGTCAACAATGAAAAGGACAGTCCTATGCACAAGGCTCCCATGTGCAGGGTTTGAGTTTGAGAAAAGGTTAGATGTACGCAATCTTACCCTTGGAGAGGTTGTTGCCATGTTTTGAACCCAAACTTGGTGACTAGAGTTGAGGGGTCCGTCCCCGAACTTGCACCTTGACCGGTCTTAAAGAAAGAGAGATCTCCACAAGAAAACAATTCTAGGCCAAGAAAAAGGAACATGTTATGCTCCGAACCTCTTCATACCTAAGCACGTTCCACAACCTCTACAACCAGCGCTCACTAGAGGATATCTCTTGTTTAAGGACACCTCCATTCTCTCCCAGCCCAACTCTGATACTCTAGTGCCAGCTCAATGCTCACCATACTTCATAGATCCCCCAACCAGCCTACTCACCTCCAACCATAAACACACAAGCTTCCTCCAAATCATCTCGCGATCCATTTTGGGGTTTGTTATATATGAGTTAAACTCCAAGTTTCTTTCATGCCCATAATATGTTTTGACCTTGTCATCTTTTGCAAGTGCTATGGGAAACTTTAACCTTGGAAACTTTAACCAATTCAAGGTGGACAACTAAGAAGCACAAACACTTCAGAGACTCTCCAACACTTATTGGACACGCATCCAAACGTGTACTTTTTTTTTTTTTTTTTTCCCTCGGAACTGGATAGTGAGGGGACACCTAGACACCCGTGTCCATGACTTACACACACAAGAGACATGTTGCAAGTTTGAAAAAAAATAACTTGGTACCCAATTGTAAAATATAAATAATATAATCTTATACCAACTTTCAAGTTTAAGTTATAGAATACATGGTTTTTAATTTTAATTAGTATTATATTGAAATTTGTTATTATCTTTAAGTAAAATATTTCTATATATAGCATATAAAATATACATTTTTGTTGTATCCCTGCTTTCTCGTGTCCTACAATTTTTTAAAATCGCCGTGTCATATCGTGTTAGTATTGAATGCCTATGTCCGTGCTTCTTAGGTGGGCAGTGTTATGCAGCAAAGTATATAATCTAGTAAACTTGTTGTCTATATTACATAGTCTACTGAAGTACAATATGTCATACATGGAAATGGGATAATCTGACAGAACTTAGGTATATAGAGTCGCATGACCACAAGGAGCTCCACTAGAGGCTTTGCACAGTGTTTCATACACAAGTAATGGCTGCATATCAATTAGCTAACAGAAAATAAACCCCAAGAAGAAAGAATTTGGTTAAAAGACTTCTAAATTTGGGATGAGAAACTTCGATGTTCTAAGCGAAGGCTAGCTGGTCAAAACTTCAGATAAAAAGGACAATCTAGGGATTTCTGGATTACTTCCCATATACGAAAAGAGAGGGGACAGGGTCGTTTTGTTTGGTTTGCAGAAAAATTGTAGAGAAATAACAAAAGGACAAAAGATGTCAGACCACCTTTGGTGATGATCTTGAGGCAAGGAAAAATGAAAATCCTTCAAGGTGTAACTTCCAGCACCTTAAGAGTTTCTGATTTTGATCTAGGACTATATCACAAAATACAGGATAATACCACCTGCAATTGCTAATATGATGACATAAAACTAAGGTACCTACAAGGATTAGGTTAGAACTAGTAGACGAAAAGACATCCGGCTTTACAGATTGAAAAGGGTTTCAACTAGGCTGCGCATTTGGTGGTATGATGTTGCTCATTTTTTAAGTTGGTCTTTTAAGTGCATTTGGATAACAACAACATTTGTGAAGAGATTTACAAGACAGGAAAAGGGTTAGGCACGTGGAATTACAGATTTTTAGATAACTAATTGAAGAAAGTTTGAGTTTGAGGTTAGTAACAATAAGTTTCACGCACATAGAATTAACAAGAAGATTCAAGAGTTCATGATCCCTCAACACCTTAAACGCTATTAGTTCTCCTTCTAGTTGGTCAAGGGCTCTAAACTTAGAAACTTTGACCCATAAAATTAATCCAGATTAGACTTCTAAAAAAAACTAATTTAGATCAGATCCATTGAACAGCAGAAATAAAGATTTGGCAGAACACCTAAGTCCATCCACAAATAGAAGTGAATCCATAATATCGATGGACTGCTACCAGAATTCAAGTTCAGAAAATACAAAATGTGTATAATACTTTTAAACATAATAAAAACCAAAATTAGCAGCATAATAAGGTAACATAAACATAAAGACAAGCCACCAACAAAGAAATATTTCTTTGGACCACAAAAGTCTTCTGCATTGGCAGGATGCCCACAGTCCTTATTTTAGAACGAGTACATCTTTTTTTTCCTTTTCGGATAAGTAGAACAGGTACATCTTTTTTAGCCAGTCCAAACCTGCATTAGTTCTCATGGGGGCTTATTTATCAAATTATAGCACTTATGAAAGGCATATTTCACTCCTTACAACCAGACCTGAAATTTCATAGGGGCTGCCTATAAATTTTTTCCTTTTTCTTAATTTTTTCCCCCTTTGATAGTTAATAGATAGGTAAACTTTTGGTAATATACCTGGTCATAATCTTATCAAGCTTGTCTGAACTGAACTAATTATGTCAAATGCATCTACAAATCTCAATTTCAGAAAACTGAATTTCAAACCAAGTTGTACATAGCAGCCAATCCATTGCATATGACATCCCTAAGCTCACCACCAGCATACAAAAGTATAGGAGTGCCAATTTTTGTTTAACAGATAGATATTTTCCATTACTATCTCAAAGTTCATAAAGGTTAATTTTTCACTTTTCTGACTGTGCTGGGACAATGAGAGAGGGAGGACGTGATCAGTAGCATTATTCAAGTGTCGAATCTATTTGAGACATCAGGGTAAAACTCCTTACAAACTGACTTTGATAGGACAGGTTATTCTGACAAATGGCCATCTGTTATCTCAATTAAGGCTACTTGGAACCATAGTTACCACGAAACTCAATTGGAAGGGGAAACGTCCTTCCACATAAGCTTCCAATACGAGTATGAAAATCTTCTGAAATTTCCAAGAAACTTTTGGGAAACGTTTTAATACTTTTGAGACACCTAATGGAAACTCCAAACAAACTAAAAGGAAAACTGGTAAGATACTCTACAGAAACTACTTGGAAACTTGAATTATTCATTTTCATGCATCGTTTTTCCTTAAGTTTCAACTAAGCATCTATTATACTTTATAAACGTATCCGTCATATAGGTTTCCACTAAGTTTTCTAAGATTTTCTTTAAGTTATGCAAAAGTTTCATATTAAAATCCCTTTTAGGTTTCTCATTCGATTTTGATTATCCCCCACTTCCTATTTCCTCTATATTTTTTGTCACATTTAGCGCTTCTGTTTCCCCTAGTGTTTGCCGCTTCTCTTTCCTATTTAAATAACTATGGATTGAACACAAAGACCTTTCTCAAGCACTTTATTTTAGTACTTGATTTTAGTATAAACAATTCCAAAGCCATGTATGTCTCCATGTCGATGCCAGCATATATAGATAGTCCTCGATACAAGTCTTAACATTTCATCAACGTGTCCATAATAATCTAAAATAAGATTCATAATTCCATACATCAAGTCAATAGTTCCTAGATACTCATTAAATCTGACAAACCATCTTGAACACACTGTACAGATACAACTTTTTTCACCATTGCAAAAACAAAAGAAGTATAATCTAGAAAATTATAACTTTATTCCACCCCTCTGTCTCTATCACTGCTCTTTCTCTTTCTTCTTTCTTGTGCTATCATCACTGCCAATCTTCTACACTATCCTATCTCATATGTGTCCTAAAAATGGACATGCATGTCAAGAGTATCCCCAAAAGAAATAAAAAATCGAAAAAAGTAGGGACACAGATGAGGGCATGTCAGATGCATGTCCATGTCCGACCTGTTAGACAAGTGTATGCACTATGCCCCTTCGATAGCCATGTCCCTGCTTAACTAACGTTATATTCTTTCACTTACACGAAACACGAGATTGATTTACAAGAAAGAAGAAAGTAAAGGAATTGAAGAACAACGGACCAGTAGGACCCCAAACTGGTTCAACTTTCTAGACAGATAACCTGGGGACCTAAGAAGCATTGATATGGACACAGGACACAGCAGTTTTTAAAAAGTGAAGACACAGACACAGCAAGAATACTGCAAAAAAAAAAAATATGTTTTTATTCATTTTTACGTGTAATGTGTATCAATGTAACATTCACAAGTCCTCAAAAGTGTCCTAAATGTTTTCAATAAATGTCCTAGATGTAAACAATACATGTCCCTCGTGTCCTAGACATGTCCATTGAAAAATAACTCAATAAAAATTCAAGACCCGGATACCGGCGTGTCCGTGGAGTATGTGTGTCCGACACGTGTCAGACACTACAGCACCCTAAACACAATCTCCAAGTAAATTAATCCCTTTTATTATTAAGTATTATTCACACTTGAAAACTCACTTCAGTCATAAATTACAATACGAACTGTCACCAAAAATTAATTGCTATAAAGAAAGAACAAGGATTCAAGGAAATAACAAGACATAAACCAAGTTCTTCTAAAAGAAACCCCACCCCACCCCACCCCACAACTCCAAACAAAAAAAGTTCTCAGTAAAGTAAGATTTTTCATTTGCTACAATTACAACCCACCAAACAAAGAGAACTTCTGAGTGGAGGAGTACAAACAAGCAATTAAAGTAATATCCTCAGCTATGACCCAGCGATTCAGTAGGTAATGTACTCACAAGAAGTCCACAATCTTCAAATTTTCAGGTCATGCCATGCAAAAGGATTTTTTCCCAACGCCAAAATTCAAAAGAAAAAGATAAAAAAATCCAAGCTTTACTAGAGAGAATTATTAAGTAGAAGAAAAAGCTTATGAGAAATTGCTTATAAGCTACATCAATGGTTCATTTGTTCGTTCAATAAATCTTCACACCTGCACATTTTGCCCCACCAGCACCAACCAATAAAATCAATTAAACCAACAAAAATCACCATCAACCATGTCCTAAATTAGACACAAACCATTTCAAATGAATATTGTGAATGAGAAGTTCATTAACATTGCTACTGAACACTGAAATGCAAATCGTATCAATAACATTTCAGCAAACAAGAGCGAAAACCCAAGAAATGACTTTGATCAATAGCTCACCGCGCCCTTGGTTTCGTAATAATCATTTAATGCCCACTGATACTTTGACTGATTCAACCCAAACCAGTGCGCCAGATACTCATCCAAGCTCGAATGCGCTACAAATAAACAAACAAAAAGAATGGTAATGAAAGCAAAAATTTGACTCTGTTTGTGTTCCTAGAAAATGTGTGCAAAAGGATGAGGAAGCATTATTCAAAATCTTAAATGTTCTGCAAATTTTTCCGTCCATTTATCTCTCTTATCAACAAACTAAACCAATGTGACGACTGGCCAATGCTTATTGAAACGCGAAGGGGCGAAAAATAACCTGAAATGTGTTATATATATATGTATACACACACACACACAGACCAGGGATCAGTTTGGCTGTCGGGAAAATGTGTAAAGCAAAGTAAAAATCAAGTTTTTTTGTTTCACGGTTTAAGATTGAAGAAGAACTACCACCAAAAAGAGGATTTAGTCTTTTTTTTTAGCATAGCTTCTCATCGAGAAGGGGAAAAAAGGCTGAAAAGAAAAAAGAAAGAAAGAAAACATGCACTGGAAAAATTCTCCATCCTTTTTCCTCCATTTCTCAGATACCAAACCGATGACACAAAAATTCCTTGAACCCAACAAAAACCAGTAAAAAGCCCAACAATCCTATTTGAAGATCAGAGACGTTACCGTTCTGGACTTTGACGACAGCGTCCCGGAAGAACCCCAACACAGAGCCATTCGACGGAGATGGAACAGCAGCCACCTTATGAAATTGCTGCGGCGGCGGCTGAACCACCGGAGGCGGAGTCCGAGGCAGCGTCGGCGGCGACGCAACCTTTTTCGCAGGAGATTCAGAAAAGGGTCCGGAGGCTTTGGGGCTGGGGGTGGCCGGAGGAGTGACAAAGACGGTGTAGGGCCCGATCTTTCCGATTGTAGGAGGCGGCGTGGATTCTTTGCTTGTGATCGACATTTCTAGAGAGAGAAAATGCAGTTAATATTGGGCAGCACTGGTAGCTCTTACAGCAATTTTAGTGTCTCTCTAAGGATAGAAAGGAATTTTGGTACAGAGACAGAGAGAACGAGAGAGAGAGAGAGAGAGAGAGAGAGAGAGATGGGCTACTTAGAGCGTGAAGTGTGAGTGAGAAGCTGAGAATTGAGTTAGAGATATGCCTGTGAAACTAAGGGGCAGATTTTGGGTTTGGTTTTTGATGTTATAAGAGGATCAAAGGGTTTTAAACGCGCAGCAACGCACGCGATTCGATGTTGGTGGTGCATGGAGGGATCCTTTGTCCATCTTCTTGTACTTTACCAATTACTAGTGTTTCTTAACTCTTTATTGCTGAGTCGTAGGACTTTAAAACATCGATTCCTTTAATCATCAATTTGTATCGATTAATTTGTTTATTAATAATTTATTAGTAATTTATTAAAAAAATAAATAAAAAGTTATCATGTAAATTACGTATATTTATAAAAATTCATTTTGTACTTAAAATATATTTTCTTTTGTAATAATTATCTAATAATTAAAATATCTTGTTATATTATCTCTGCATTTACATGTCATTTTAAAATATATTTCAATAATTAGGCAATTATTATAACAAGAGAGGATCAATTTAGGTATAAAATCATACTTTTATAACTATGTACAAGTCAAATATCAATTTTTCATCTATTTTTTTAATAAATTACTAATAGAAAGGGTTAATTGATACAAAGTAATAGTTTACGAAGTCAATTTGTTACGTTTTAGAATTTAAAAAATCTCAATAATACTGAGTCGCAGTTCAGAAGTGTGTTTGTAATTAACCCTATTTTATTTTAGGCAAATAATACATCTCCTTTTGAAAAACGAACTATTATCTCTTTAACTTTTAATAAAAAAATTTTAAAATGTAATTAATGAGATTATTGATGCATTTTCAGCGTTTATATGATATCGCATCATACACCGTATTTTAAATGTCAAATGTATCCCTATTAAGTCTTATACGTCTTTCTAATTGTTTTAATTATAAAATAAAATAAAATCATCTAATAAAATATAAATTAATTTCAGTGATTAACAAAATTATCCTTCAAAACGCTTTATGTTCCGTGGGGAATTAAAAAGAAAAAAAAAGTAAATCAAAATAGTAATAAAATAAATAGGTGAATATAAAATAAAATTTATACCTTTAAATATATATATATGTAAATATAAATTTTTAGGATAAAGACTACAAGAGTTGTGTGATGATTCTATAATTTTAAATTTTAAATTACTCGTATAAACAATCATGGGTTTAAAAAAATATTGTCCGTTAATATTAATAATATCTCCAGGGTAGTTTTGGCAAATTATAAGAGTTTGAATTTTCAAATCCCTTCCTTAATTTGGTAGTAGCGTTGGAAAATCAAAGTATTTGTAGTGTTTTATCTCACTAATAACTCTTAAATAAATTTCTTCTTTGTAATTTGAAATTTTTAATGAAATTCATTGTATTAATTAAGGCTAAACATGTTAGCAACTTAGCATGACTCTATTTTATTTTCATTTATGTGACTCTATTACTAGAGCATTTTAACTATTGCCAATTTAAATACGTGCTTGGAAGTTGGAACTTTTGGAATTTGGTTCAGTAAATAAAATCTCGGATTTTCTTGCTCAATATTTAAGTGTGAGTTTCCATAATTATTTGGTAAGACTAAACCTACACTTCAGTGCCTCAGAAAACACAATAGACCTAAGCTTTGATCCAGATAAAGGTGCGGTAGGGTATTTAATTCGCAAATGATTATGTGATGCTGAGAGGACAATACTTCCTAACAGATGTGAAGTAATCTATCAGCATATCTCTTTTAAGCACCAAAAAAAAAAAGGGGGGGGGGGGAAGGAAGAGAAATGTGGAGAGAAGCATCATGCCATCTTTAACTTTTTTGATTCCTGTGAGCATATTTAGCTATTGCCAATCTAATTTTGTGTTTGGAAATTTTTAGTGTTTATAAAGGAAAAGAAAGGGCATTGAAGTGAAAATAACTTTCTATGGTTTAATTAAAGAAAATAAAAGATAATAATAAGGTAACTAACTTTTTCTCTAGGGATGTTTGGATGCGGCTTTTTTTTTTTTTTTTTTAACAGCTTGTGGCTTTAGCTTATAACTTTTTTAAACTTGTTTGGTTTTTCACTTAAAAAAACCACTTTAGAACTAGCTTAAGTTTTGAAAAGCCATTTAAAAAATGACTTTTTTAATTCTAGGTCAAGCATTTGGCATATTTCCTTTATAAGCTGCAATCCACACGGCCCCTATTTTTCAAGTAAAAATTATATTGCAATTTCAGTTAAACTTTACAATTATATAGATACTTTCATTAGGCATGCTATAAATTGTGGCAGTATTTTGTTTGTTACATCTTATATGTGGATAATCTTGTGTCTCTTTAAATTCCTTCTAATTTTTCATATCTTTTCCCTTTAATTTTTCTCTCAATTAAAAATCAAACAGAGAAAAGAAGGGAAACAATATCTAACCATATGTTAATATTTGCTCTTCTACATTGAAGGGAAGCTTTTTTTTTTTTTTAACCAAACTAAAATCGTATGTAATTTTATTTACTATTAATTAATAATTTATTTGTCAAACTCAAACTCAAGTTGTCTAAAAAGTCCAATTTTACAAATATGACTTTCGGCCCAACTTGGGATAGTCTTGAAGTACCATTTTATATTTTCGAAATACGGCTTTCAAGACATCCGGGGTCTAGAAAACCGGTTCAAAACTACATGAAAATGGTAAATGATATTATGGACAATTTGGCTTTGGTCAGGGAAAAAAAAAAATGGAAGAAAAGCTGTTGATGGGAATACCTAGAAAGAAGAGGTTTGGGAACAGCAGCTTATTTTTGGGCCTCCGTGCCTTAGGCCTCAATTGCTAAAGAGCTTAATAACATGTTTGAAGCTTGAGGAAAGAAAGATAATTGAAAAAATGAAGGAAAATAAGTATGTTCCTTTCTTTTTCTGTTTGATTTCTAGATTATGAAGGAAAGAAAATAAAATTTAAAAAAAAATTTCAAATTATTTTCTTCACAATTCCTCTCATATTTTCTTTCACTTTTCCTTTCTCAATCAGTTCCATACATACGGTAACGAATGGGATGCAATTGGCCCATCGTCTGACTTTGGTCAAAGTAATCAATAATGTACAAGTTGGCCTATCGTTTGACTTTGATCCAAGTATTCAATAATGTACAAGTTTCTGTAAATGTCTATAATAATTCATTTCGTTTTCTTTTATCATTTCAATGTGAATATGTTTAACAAAATCAAGTAGCTATTCGCGAATAAAGATGCAAAAAAAAAAAAAAAAGAATGAAAGAAAGAGAGAAAAACTTACACAAAGCTAAGGCTTGGCTATACTTTTTTAAGCTAGAAACTAAATATTAAATGACTTAGCTGAATCAGATTTATTTCTAAAAAAATGACAAATTGAGCAGATTTTCTTAAAATTAAAAGTGAAAAATTGAATATAAGTTGTATAAAAGAATTATTTGTCTATTAGCTTTTTGTAAAGAAGCTATTGGTTAACAAAAAAAACTCTTCTATAAAAAATTTACAACTAATGAATGCTTCATATTCATAAACCATATGGATATGCTTAAATGAGCGACATAAAAATATTATTTGCTGTTTACTAATTAATATTATTTGCTTTTGATAGTAAATATCATTTGTTAAAAATAAATAATCTTTATTGTTTATTAATTGATACTATTTATTCATAAATACCATGTATTGTTTATTAATTAAATACTTTGTATTTTTTGTTTGTCAATAAGTAAACATTATAAATGCTATTTATTGCTTATTAAATATTAATAAACACTATTTTGTTACTAATTATTATTTGGTAAGGACACTCGCGTCCTTGTTGAATTTCTTGGAAAGCAAAGTGATAAATCGATCTCCAAAATGCAGTGTCCAAAAGTTAGGGTTTTCTAATTTTTCAAAAAAAAGCAAGATTGGTGTGTTGAACTTTTCATAAGAGCAGCTGTTTTTGTTTTGGTATTGAAATATAGTTGTTTATTCAGCTATTTTAGGAGTTCGATAATTTGTCTAAAAATAATGTTTCTTTAAGATTGTTTAGTAATACTATCAGCTTTTTAGACTTTATTGTGGTGAAATTATAGTTACCAAAATAGGAATCAGAAGAGGAAAATGTTAACGGAAATAGAAGCGAAAACGTGACCAAAAAATATAGAGAAAAACGTAAAACAGGAAACGATTAGGAAACTTAATAAAAAACTTTTTCAAAACTCAAAATAAACTTTTAAGAAACGTAGTGAAAATTTTTGAAAAACTTAGTGGAAACCTATACAAATAATTTCATAAATACTTAGTAAGAACTTAACGAAAAAAATATTTAAAAATTAATATTTTAAATTTCCAAAACGTTTCCCAAGCATCTCTCCTAAGTTTCTCAAGAGTTTCCGATAAGTATCTCAATAGTTTTTTAAAAATTTTCCAAACATTTCCTAAAAGTTTTCGAAATATTTTTTCTACGTTTCTGAAATGTTTTCTCAAATTTTTTAAATGAGTTTCGTATCTATCCTAAAAAAGCGTTTCCGGGTTCAAATTGAGTGTTCTTGCAAGTATGGATGAAATGACTGTATTAAGTACTAATCTTAAAATAAGCTGTTTTTATTTTGTGGTGTATGGCAACCATTATAGTTGACAAGGAGATTATATGACAATAAATAATAAACTGATTTATGTTTTCCTATTTTTTACTAGAAGCAGTGTCAAACAATTATAGTTAATTGTAACAATTATTAATAAAGACTTCATATTTGTTACCATTCATCAGATACAACATTATTAACATAGAATGTATGGTTAATATATCACATTAGAAATATTTTTTTCTTTTTTTGGTGCATAAAATTTAGGTAGAGGCGTGGGCTATACATAGAACTAAGGCAGGGCGCACGTGGAATGCCTTTATATATGTACTTTTAAAAGAGAAGGTAATTGTGCGGGAAATTTTTACACTTGGGTTATAAGTTGCTTCGCTATCACCTGCAAAACTATCGAGGGTGGGCATTGCCCAACCAAAATTGCTCGGCTGGAGACACTCCAAAACTTAAGTGAGAGAAATGGTTCGTGTAGAGAATATAGAGAGAGAATGGAGTGTATTGACTATGTAAGCCTCTAGATCTCTTAGAGCTTCTTCATGTTGCTTTATAGTGATTCACTAGTCTTCCTAGTTGTAGCATGATCAATCAGGCTTGCCCCTTGCTCCAAATGGTCATGCATCATTATCTTACGAGTGGAGTGTGATTCTTGACTTTGGGTGCAAGTCCAGTTCATTTCCTTCTCTCTCAATAATTTAAAAGAAATGAGTTTTCCCTCAACCAACTGACTTGAATTAGTTAACATGGTGCTGATGTGACGACTCAATTATATTTTGTTATTGTTAAATATTAACTTTTGGCTAATAAATATTGTTACGATTATCAAGTTTTGTTTTATATATGTAAATTATTAACATATAATGCAATATGTGGTTATTGAATTTTTATTTATAAAATTGATATATTATTAACACACATTGTTAACATATATATATTATCAAACTACGATAATTAACACATTATTTAATAAGGTTAAATATTAAAATATCACTAAAATCGTATGGTGTAAATAATATGTTAACATATAATATAATTTATATGGTTAAAACTTAATATATTATTATCACACATTTGTAGCATGTATCAGTATCATATTTAACATTGATAATATAGTAAATTATGTATTATCAAAATCATGATATTAGTTTAGACTACATATTATTAATGTGTAATTGAGGTGCATAGAGTGTAAAACTCGTGCACATACGATATCAATCATTACCAATTTATAATACGTGAAAAAAAAAATTCACATTCAGTGTCAAGATTGGGCATCCAATCTGAAAGATTATAATGTGCTGTTCTCTAAGAGACACGATCGCTTATCTCAATCATTTGAGTGGCTGATTCAAGATTTAAATGTTAGTGCAATGAAGTCTATGTATCATATAAACTTGTCAAGGTTTTTTTTTTTGGCTAATTGGGTATTCATACTAATTTGCGCACATCTCGATTAATCTTGAAATTCGTATAGTTCCTTCGTCCTACACAAATCAAAAAATTACCAAACAAAAAATATTGAGTAGCACCAATGAGTTAAAGCTGTCAAGGTTGATATATGACTTATCATTACTAAAATAAATTGCTCGATTATGAGAGCATAATAAACAATTTTTTTTAGTGCTGATTATTTTAATTTATAAATGAGTGTGGTCAATTGAGGCCAACGTGCTCAGTACTTTTGGTAACTATTATTAGGAGCAATAAAACATACATTTTTAATATGAAATCCATGTTGTCTAATTTTTCTGATCGATTTAGCAATTCATTTAATAAAACAAACATTTTTTCTAGGTGTCAAACCAGTAAGAAGGAATTCATTGATAGTGAAAAACAAAATCATACAACTAAGTAATCGAGCCCGAGTTTTCCCCGCTCTTGTGAGAAAAAAACGAGATTCTAAAAATGTGACGGGTTTCAATTTTTTAAGAACTTGATTAGAGTTTTTTTTTTCAAAATTTTTTGGAATCACCACCTAATATAAGCAAATGTGTTTTAGTTCACCTTAAAATAAGCATGTTTGTTTAAAGGATTTTGATTTGGAAAATTGGTTTATTTTTTGAATTACTTCGTGAAAATGACTTCAAATTGGTCTCACGAACGAGGAATCTGGTTACGTATAGAGAAGGTATTATTAATATTCTACAACACGCACTACTTGATACCATATGCGTATTCACTGTATAAATCTACTCCATAGCAACATTAAAAAACTTAACTGCAAATGCAGCAAAGATTGAACCACAACTAACAAACAGGCAAAGTCACAAATGTACCGGCACATCACACACAGAGAGAGAGAGAGAGAGAGAGAGAGAGAGATGAACAGCGTGCAGCTGCAGGCCAAGAAAGAGAAGATCAAGACAAGTGAGAGAAGCTGTCTACTCTTCCCTCGTTAATTTGAAGAAAGCAGTTTCATCAGTCCCAGGAACCACACCCACCCCTGGCAGGAAGAGAATGGGCAGTAGCACCCTGTGCAACAAATTAAGTCGGCATGGACAGCTTCTCTAGATTCCAGGCTGACTTGCTTTGCTTCCATAGGTGCCAACCCAAATAGCCTTTTAGTACATTTGAAAGATGCAACCAGTTCATCACTTTGTTATATACACACAGCACTGCTTATATCTTTCTTCTCACCCCTCTTTTCTTCCAACGATTTTTTTCTTCCGCAGGGTTGGGGGAGTCCGGAAAGTCGGGTTCGAATTACAGAACCTGAACCACAATAAGACATGCTTACTAACAATACAGAAACTAGACCTACATATATTATACCTGCCAATCTATGGAAGTACTACTAAACGTAGAAAGGGGGAACGATCCAATGTTTTCTAGAGCAGTTCCAGACAAACCTCACAAAATTTAAACCCCAATGAAGGTAACTCATAATTTTTCATCACAAGCCGGAAGTGCCTCATACAAGAAAATGCACTTTAAGGCAGCTGCTTATAATATAAGAGTACTGAGCACAGCTATATATATCCGTCAAGCATCTTCAAACAATGAACATTCTCCACAAAATGATTAACTGAGACAGTTTTACTTCCTGAGGTCAAAGGATCCTCGTCATTCCTCAGCAACAGGAGGTGATTCTGTTTCCCCCAAATCATATAACAGAGCTTGCCACCAAGAACTATGGCCCTTATCCCTCCAGCAACACATGTACTGTGTTCCCAAGCAAATATCGGAGGTCACCCAGGTACACTTAATATCCTCCAGGTAGGTTTCTCCTCCATTGGACCTAATATATAAAGCTGCGAGGCTGAGTGATGACCGGCCACAGTCCCACCAAGGACCAGGATTCTGCGACCATCATTTTCAATTTCATTCCTATCTGGAAATACTCAGCCTTGCTTTTATCACCCCATATGCACCTCATTAGTTACTGCCACGTGTCAAAATCAGAGAGGGTAAGGCATTTTAGTGCCTACATTTTGCAAACCTAGAGGTATGGATGTATTTCTCAGAAGTCATACGATGTTCTCTGAACTTGAGGGTCTTCATGTCGATTATTGTTGTTATATAAACTCATGATTTACAATTTGTTGTTACTATAATTCAAAACAAGAACAAAAAGAAGGCACACAATGAACTAAATAACAGTACCGAAAAGATAAAAGATATGCAACATATTTGGACTGGGAAACTTGATATAACAGTACACTATCTGAACTTATTACTTGGCTTTAGTAGGATCCCAAAACATGTCTCTGATCAGCTCCCACAAATTTCTGAAAAAGAAACAAAAGGAAAATTGAGAACATTAGGATATGAGAATCAGAATTTCAAAAATAGACAAAGATAACAATTACAATCTACGTTGATTGTTTTAAGAATGTAAACTTCAGAGACAATAACAACCAATGACTCATTAAAAAATGAATAGGAAATTAATAGGAGCTTGGAAAAATCTGAAAATCTCAAAACCATAAGGAATGATAAAAATCTCAGCACCCTAAATTCATTGGATTTGAAAATGAAACTATCTCTAAACTTTCTGCGATGGCCATGCATTGAATGTACCTCCAAATAGTTGAAAGGATTTCAAAGCTTGGAGTAGAAACAAAAAGCCTTAGATTAACATAGCTGGAAAAAAAAAAAAGGGATAAATTTACCCAAAAAAAAGAAATAAATACTGATCTCCAGCATTCTGCAATACAGAGCCAAGTTTTTCTGACAATTTTGAGAAGAACTGTAGGAGTGGAAGTTCAGAGTGACATGTATAAACATAATGAGAGGCAGAAGGCGCACATCCATAAATCATCCAGATTCAACATGTGTATTTTGAAACATGAAGGCAGAAATATGTAGATGACACTTTTAAAGATTAAATGTACAATGACAAAGTATGCAATTCAGAAATAGTTTTCTTTTGCATTTGAGTTTCAAAAAACATTATACAATAATCAACTCCCTAAATCCTCTGTTCCAAGGAGTCAGATGTGGGAGTCAACAAAAACCAATGTCAGAGTGAGAAAAGAACCCATTCCAGCTCTCTCTTGTGTCCTCACTTCTTCAGATTTAAGGCCCCATTAACATCAACCACGGATAGAAAGATCATTGGAGACAGATGTAGTCTCAGAGTCAGCCAAAACTTCAAGAAAGCACGCTTTCATCACTCTTTTGACCATCATATACATCTAAAACGAGAACAGTGAGACATACTGGAAGTAGTTTACAAACCCACCCTGGAGCTTGAAGCAGATGAAATGATGTCATGATCAATCCGGACTGCAGATGCCAAGTAACTAACAGCATCAATTTGAAAGGAGTTGTTTCATCAATTCATGATTCCATATTCTCCCTAACACAAGATGCAAGTCTTTGCAAAGATAGCTCATCAAAGGAATTATCCCGTTCCCTAATGTTTGATACGAAGTCCATGGCTTCTTCGTACTTCATTGCTTTACAATAACCATCCACAACAGTCTTGTAGGTCAGCTCATTGGGTCTACAATTGTGCTGAAGCATATAGCTGATCACATCATTTACTTCAGTGAACAATCCCTGCCCTGCATAGCCAGCCACAAATGTATTGAAGGTGACAATGCATGGCCTGATCCCTCTAGTTGTCATCTCCGAGAGAGTTCTTATGGCCTCCTGCATGAATCCTTTCCTGCAAAATCCTTTGATGACAGTGTTGTAAGACACAAGGTCTGGTTTTCCACCAGATTTGTGTATTCCTTTGAGGATTTCTTCTGCTTTCCAGCACTCCCCTGCTCTGGCATGCATGTCTATCAAAGTGTTGTAGGTCACAAGGTCGGGCTGCATACCGCTCTCACTAATCAAGTGCAACATCTCATGAGCACGATCATACATCTTGTTCCTTACAAAAAGTGAAAGCACGCAATTGAATAAAACCAAATCAGGTTTGTATCCGCTCTTTTGCATTTCCCGAAACGCTCTCTCCGTACCCATCAGTGACCTACACTTGCAATTTGCAAGAACTAGGGTTCTCAAAAGCATCCAACTAGGAAAGATATGACCATTATATATTTCATTTGCAATCTCTTCTATCCCCTTCATGTTTCCTCCCTTAGCATAACAATGGAGCATCAATGAGTATGAGGTTTCACTAGGCTTAAAGCCCTTGATCCTCATGTCTAGAATGACTGATTCTGCTGCTTTCCAATCCCCGCGCCGACTCAGTGCATTTAGAAGGGCATTGTAAGTCGTAACACATGGAGTAAATCCTGCTTTAATCATCTCCTCATACATTTTTGCAGCATCAATTCCCGACCCACATCTGCCATATGCACTTATCAAAGTATTAAATGTGTCTCTATCAGGCTCAAAACCACAACTCTTCATCTCACGAAAAACTCGGTTCACATATTTGTGCATTCCCCTGTTACCACACATAGCAAGCATAGTATTCCAAGTAATACGATTAGGGGAACATCCATTTGACTTCATATCACAGAGAATCCCCATCATGTCTTCTAATCGTGACTTCTTCTTCCCAAGCATCCCAAGGATCGCATTGTAAGTACACACATTAGGAACACAACCTGATTCCTTCATTTGGTTGAAAAGACTCAAAGCTTTGTCCTCCTTCCCAGCTTTGCCATAGGCATCTATTACAGTTGTATATGTAATGGCATTTGGCATTATACCTTTACGGGTCATTGTGTCAATGAGTGAAACTCCTTCCTCATGGAATCCAGCCCTCACATATGCTGCCACCAGCTCATTGTAAGTCACTGAATCAGGTGGGCAGTTATTTTCCTCCATTTCTTTCAGAACACATAAAGCCTCCGAATATATCCCTGCCTTCCCAAACACTTGGAGTAGAGAATTATAACTGACTGTTCCCGGTACATAACCCTGAGACTTTAAGTCAGCAAAAAAAAGTTTTGCTTCCTCCAACAACCCGTCTCTCCCACAAGCAGATATCACCGTGCTGCAAGTGAACTCATCAAACTCAAGTCCTCTGCTTCTCATCTCATCCAAAAGGCTTAAAATTTTATTCCGTGACCGACCAAACTTCCCATAAATATCTAGCATGACATTGTAAGTAACCAAAGTTGGAGAGATCCCCTTCTCGTTCATATGTTCAAACAGAGAAATTGCCCTCTCATACTTCCCAGTACGAGCATATGCATGAAGAACAGTTGTATATGCTCGAACATCAAGCGAGTAGTCCTTAATGGGAATTAAATCGAACAGTTGTGACGCAATCGAATGCTGAGACTCTCTCCCGAGGATCCTAACCATTAATTCAATAACTTGGTTGTCTAGTTTACTGTTCTGGGCGTTCAGGTTCAACACCACCCATTCAAACAAGAATATGGCTTTTTCCCAATTGTTTGAAAGGTCTAAACCTTTCAAGAGACTGACCAAATCAATTTCACTTAACTCGAACTTAACAGAATCAAAGAAAGCATTCAAACTAGATACAGGCAGCTGTAGGATAAAGTTGAGCATGGACTTACACCTTAGGGGCAGAAAATCAAGTGCACCATCAACTAATTGAACAACCTCTTCTTTGTTGTTTTCAAGTACTGTGACCGAAACTAAATTGGAGTTCTTGAGATGGTGTTGTTGCTTATCGTAATCTGAAGAGATTTGTAGAGGAGTGAAATGGTTGTTGCTATGGACTGATTTTTTGGGTTTGAACTTGTGGGTACTGCTGGGAGGCGGTGAAGAGAGGTGAAGAAGATGTTGAAGGAGAGAGTCCAAAGGGATTGATGGAGGAGATGGGGGTTGAGGAGGGAGAGGCAGATTTGTTGGGCTGAACTTCAAACGTAGATTTGTTTGTGTTGGCTTTGTTGGTGGGATTGGAATTGTTGGCCTGTTCGGGAAGAGTGTCCCTTCCATTGTAGAGAGAGAGAGAGAGAGAGAGACGGAGGGAGTGAAGGAGCGAAGGGGAACAATCTAGGATGGATGGTCTTTATTTAGGATGAGTAGATGCTGTTAGCTTGGCGAAGCAGCTTTACAGTATCCTTATGGGGCTGGAGATCTTTTCCTTTTTTGTTGTGCGTGAGAAAAAACCACCAGGTAGGTTAAGCCACAACTCGTGCCTTACAGATTAAGGAGTGGAGGGCAACAGTGCACGCAGCAGAGACACAGCGCAGGGTCATACAACAGCTTATCATGCGATACACAGGCGCTCATTAGGCTGAATGACTTCAACAAGCAACTATGGAAAAATTTGAACCCAAGCACTTAAAAGACTAGGAGAATAGACTTTTGATGCTGAACCAACCCTTCCTTAGTGGGGGCCGGAGATTTTCCTATGGGTTGTCAACGGGCCAGGCCGGGCCAAAACAGGCATATGGGCCTGGTTCATTTGGGGTCGAGCTTTGCTTGGGCCAATGTGCTTGGGCGTGGCCCATTTGGGCCTTATTGTTTTAATTCGGTCCAGGCTAAAAATTAGCCTTCTTTTTTTTTACTAGATTCAAAGAATAAAAAATGTTATGTTATATGTTGACAAATTCAGTAGACTAAGCACTTTATTTGTAATGCTTCTCTATTCTGTATGTAATTGTTAGTTAGATAGATGATAGATGTTATAGAGCAATTTTCATTGTAAAAGTTGTTTGGCTGCAAATTCAAGAGTGTATTCAAGTTGAGACTAAGGATAGCTTCAGGTTCAAAAATTCAATTATAGTGTACTTCGCTTTCTTTTCTCTCTTTACTAGCTAAAGTAAAGAAAGATATGTCAGTGTTTGTAGACAACAGTGAAGTTTGTTCTCTTCTCACTTTTCTTGGCTAGAGAGAAGTTGAACAAAGTTTATACACATAAACATAAACATGGACAAAGTTCATACACATAGATAGACAAAGTTTTAATTTAGTGCACATTGAAAAAATATATATAGAAATCCAATTCTATCTTGTGTGTACTTCACTTGGGGCAGACCACCTCTCCTAAAATAAAGCGATTGTAATCACAGTTTGAGTGAGTCATAACTCACAAATAATCTTGGACATATGGTTCAGCAAATTGGGCAATTTCTTCTGGAGCACAACTCGTTCTGCCGTGAAAAATAATTTCTATTGTTTCCATATAGTCATAAATATATAAAAAGCTTCTTGGTTAAGATTCGAGCTGACTTCTCTTGCCCAATCCATGAAATCAACTGCCTTGAGGCATTTGTACTCGACCCATGGAGCACACAACTAAAGATAATGATTTGTAATTCTTTAACCAGTGGAGAATTGTTTCAACTGAAGCAACACAACAATCACAATGCAAAATGATTTATGAGTTTAAAAATAGATAAAGCTTTTTTTCTTAGTGCACCCAATAAATATTGTAATTTAAAGTTACATACAGCCTGGGACAAAGTGGTAATATTGCCTTCCTCTTTTGTTTTTTTTTCCTAATCTTAATTTATTTTTTTTATCTGTACGTCGGAGGTAATTTTCTTGGTTTTAATGCTTTGCATATGCTGACGTGGATTCCATATCAGTTGACCACATCAGCATCCGCATTCTTTTTCAGGACAAGGATGAGATGGCATACACATTACGCATTTACATTAAAAGAATTCTTGAAATAATTTGAAACATGATTTTTTTTTTTAATAAGCTATTATTATTTGTTTATTATTATATTATTATCAGCAATACACACTACATCCAAATTCATTTCCAACTCGTTTTTGGCCAGGAGCTTGACTCTCCTTTCTTTCAAGAGCTGCAGTTCAAACTTTCAAGATTTGCCACACCAGTATAGATCATTATTAATTCAACACATTTTATGACTCGAAAAGGGTCTATTACTCCAGCAATTAATTAATTGTATCCTACTAATAATCCAAGTAAATGCAAATTTTGCTTAACTGATGTGATATTAAATAAAAAACCAACAACACTTATGAAAATAAATAGAGTTAATTACAAGTACACTCTCAAACTATGACTCAGTATCACAATGCCTCTAAACTTTTAAAACGTAATAAGTTGACCACTTGAGTTATCAATTTGTGTTAATCAACCCCCTTATGTTAGTAATATTTTAGCAAGCAGTTAATAAAATAGATGAAAAATTATCATATAACTTACACATGTTCACAAAAGTTTATTTTATACCTAAATCACATTCACTTTTTGTAATAATTGTCTAATGACTGAAATACCCCTTATTTTGTCCTTATATTTACGTATTATTTCAAAAGACATTTCAGTCATTAGGCAATTATTATAACAAGAGAAGATCAATTTAGATATGAAATTATACTTGTATTAACACGTACAAGTCTAATGACAATTTTTTCTCCATCTTCTAATGAATTGCTAACAGTAAAAGTTGATTGATTCAAATTGATAGTTTAGGAGGTTAATTTGTTATGTTTTACAGTTTATAAAACACATTAATACTTAATTATAGTTCAAGAATGAGGTATTGGTAATTAACCCAAAACAAAAACTAAAAATCCGACAAAATGAGCATTTCTTGTCATCCGAAACTGAGAGCCATCTTTATTTGTGTATTGCTTCTTTCCTAGCATATATCTGCCTCGTCAATGTAGGCATGATAAGAAAATAGAGTCATTGGCCGAGGGTAAGCTAAGAAAGCAGTTTCTATAGTGCGACCCGCATGTTTTGAAGGAGAATGAAATATTAAAAACATGTCAGTGAAGTCATACTGATATCACATATTGCCAATAAAGACATTACGAGATAAATATCATGTCTTCGTTCTCCTAAGAATCACGGACACTTTAATAAAGTGTTGTCTTCGTGTTGGACACTATACTCATTGGACACTTACAAACACGTGGCAGATATATGGATAAATATGTCATATAATTTTTTTAATTTCTTTAGATCTTGACCCACTTTGGACATTGGGAGAAACTCGTGTCCAGTGAGTGATTTTATAAAATAAAACTAATGTGATTTAATACCTAATTGACTTTTAAGGTGTCGAATAGATAATTTTATAATTTTAATTAGTGTTATATTGTATTTTTTTTATTATTTGAAGTTAAATATTCTTATATACGACATATTAAAAATATATTTTTACTATGTTCTCATAGTGTTGTGTCATGCAATTTTTAATATCACTATATCAGTGTATCCGTGTCACGTGCCCATATATGTGTTTCTCCGCTAGAGTGTGGAGAATAATTTAGTTGGATACTTTCTAGACACAAAGCTCCCATTTTCTTTGGTCAGGTCCACTGCAAAGAAGATTCTGGAGTAAAGATGGCCTTTCTGAGGTTCTAGCCACTAATAGTGGTTTTTACTTCTTTAAGTTAGTTGTGTTGAGGAAAGAGATGGTGTCCTAGAACTTGGGCCTTGGCACATTGCAGTAACTAAGCTGATTATCTTGAGGAGGTGGCTAAGGATGATGAAGTTGACTAAGGAGGCACAAACTTGTATTATTGTTTAGGTTCAGATATTCAGCGTTTCTTTATGTTGTGTTTGGATATGTCCAATACATTAAATCGACTCAAACAAGGAAGATTCCTAAGAGGAAAGTAACTCCAATTCCCCAAGAAACGTGGCATTCTGAAACCTATAAATACCCTCGTGCACTAAAGGTGTAAAGTATGTTCACATTGAGTTCTAGCTCTCAGTAGTTTATTCGATTCATTGTGATTAAACTTGCTAACTTAATCATCAAAATGCCTTCGGTCTAAAGGGGGTCAGGTTATTCTCATTGTCTTATTCTCTTACAGATTGCTCGTGCTCGTCGAATTGATTTGAGAGTTCAATCAGGCCTTACTAAAACTCTCACCTACAATTGAAGCCGTTTGTGGGAGTTAGAAGACTAAAAGGGAGTCAATCCCCAAGGAGGAGGGGTCGATCCCACTAAAAGGGAGTTAGAAGACAGCCATGATGTTCCTAGTTAGGACAACACTTACTAGTCAAGTTGCCATGATGATTCACTGTGAACTCTGAGAGGACATTTTATCAGGTCGGAGATACGAATCCTTGGAGGCAACCAACAGGAAAGATAGGAGGGCCTACAACAGGCTCCACAATATTTCAGAAATCCCAATCACCGAAGGAACTATCAAAGGAATTTGAATCCATTGCCTTTTAATGGACGTGTACCCAGTAATTTATCACCCCAAACAGCCGAGCAGGAATTTCGGCAACAGGAGGAAGAGATTGCCCCCCTCAGGTCAACAGTTGAAGCTATGAGGGAAGCGATTGCCAAAAGAGATAGATGAGTACCCGATAGATCCCCAGATCGACACAGAAGAAGGATGACGAATTCAAGAAACACGAGCCCCCTTACCGTTGGCTTAACTAGGAATCATGCTACTAGTACTGGGCACTAGACTGACCAACGGGAAGATCAACAGCCTTGGAGAAATCGGACACCAGCAAAAGATCCGGTAAGGGTCGAACCAGAGTAACAAGATTGGAAAAAGTGGCTAAACGAGCAACTACATAACAGGGATAAGCACCATAAGGGGCGAACAACCCAGGATATTGCTAAATGAGCCCTTGACTAGATTGCTTCCACACCCTTTACAGAAGAAATTGAGTCCCACCGACCTCCCAAGAAATTCACTCCACCAAAGTTTACTCCTTTTGATGAGAAGACAAATCCTATTACTCATGTTTGGCACTACAAACAAATGATGGCACTATAGAATGAGGACGAGTCCCTTATGTGCCAAGTTTTTCCATCAAGCCTGGGTGAGATGGCCTTATGATGGTTCGATAAACTGCAGTTCATATCAGTTTCAAGTTAGAGACAACTTGCTGAGCTATTCACCAACTGTTTCATAGCAAATAGCAACCAACCTAAGGAGGTGGACTACTTGCTGACCCTAGAGAAGAAAGATGATGACGGATTGATGTGTGTAAGGCGTTGCTGGGAAGCTTACAATGAAATAGAGGACTGCAATAAGCAGCTAGCTGTTGCACAGTTTAAGATTAGCCTTCCTAAGGAGCACCCACTGAGGCAATCTCTCATGAAGAAACTAATCATCCAGATATAAGACCTGATACTAAGAATTGAACAGTACGCACAAGTAGAGGAATATGTTATTCAGCCAGTACAGGAAAAGATTGGCGACAAAACTGAGAAGAAAGATGGGCATGAAAGCAAGGAGCGTAAACACAAGAAGAATAACAACAATCGGGGGAAAAGACAACGGAATGGGTAGACATAGTCTTCAAGGATCCAATTTACAAGATCTTGCCTCAGATTCGGGATAAACCCTTTTTCAAGTGGCCCTAAAGTTGGAAAGGGACCCTACTACCCTAAACCAGAGAAAGTTCTGCTCCTACCATAAGGAATTGGCGAGGGCTGGTCATCTTAATCAATACATTGATCGGGAGAAAACAAAGCAGGAGGCTGAGCAAACAAGGCAGGAAGCCGTCCCGTAAAAGAAGACCAGAAAAGAACCAGCTCAAGTAATCAACGTCCTCCATGGGTTGACAGAATCGACAACAGTAGACTCTCACAAATACCGGGTCAAGATCCAGAAAGTTACACACCTCAGGGAGGTGATGCAATTGGAAGCCCAAAGTAAAAAGGATAAAGTTGGCAGCGTTGTTGATGCTATAACTTTCACTGATGATGACTTGAAATTTTTCTCCATGATATTCAAACTGTAGATACAGTCACTAGCCTTTTAACTAAGACACTAGTCCTTCTTTACAATTAGTTTTTTTCACAAATGCTAGTCACACCCCTCAAACTAGTTTTTATACAAGTGCTAGTCACACTCAACCCTTAACTATTTCTCATAGCTAGTCTCTCCTTTACAATAAGGAAGAACAAGAGTACAACCACTCTTGCTTATAAATAATTCTCTCAAAGAATAGATATGCTAGTGAAGCTCTCAAAATATTATAAGATAAAATATAATGAAGCTCTCAAAGATTTTGTAAGATAAATAATACTTTGACGCACAAACTCTTGTTATTCTTGTTGTTATTTGTTCCTCGAGTGTATCTCTATTTATAGATGAAGAATGATGCTAGATTTGTAGTTTCAAATCTGTTTATAGTCGTTAGAGAGTATTGAAGACATTTCTTCTTGTTGAGTTACTTGCTGCTAGACAAGTTTTTGAATTTCAGATCAGATGTTTTCACTTCCACCTCTATTTTTTGCTTAATAGAATTCAAATTTAAAAATGTTTATAGGAGAAAAATTGTATACATGGAAGTCAAATTTTCAGAACCTTAAGAATCATGTCGATCCAATGGTTAGATCAAAAGTTATAATCCAATTACTTGAATTGTTTTCCAGTTAGCATATTTAAATTTCTGCACAATTATGTCAACTTGCATAAGCTTTTCATATAACAACCATTCGAATTTTAAATTTTCTATAAGATATGAAATGTAGATATCAATGTTATCTTTTCAGATCCTCAATAATCAAAACATTTGAAGATTAGAGTCAAAACATATGAGTGAAATACTCAGTTGCCTTTCTAGCTGTTATCTTTAAATTTATGCAGCACTAAGTAAGATGTATACTTCTTTTTCATCTAAATAACGTTCAAATTTAAAATTTCATCAAAGAGAGATATGGTAGATATGTGAGTCAGTTTTCATTACATCAAGAATCAAATCATTTAGACTTATGGATCAAAAGATATGGTCAAATAATTATGACTGTTTTTTGGCTGACATATATCGATTTTCAAATCCAATAAGTCACCTTTCAACTCATTTTTGTCCAAAAGAACATTCTCTTCATGAAAACTTTATAAACCACTGTAATTCGACTTATGAGTCTTCTTTCTAATGTCATAAGAATTAGATCAATCCAATGGTTAAATTAAAAGACATGGGCAGAAAAATATGGTTGTATTATAGGATATAATTTTATCAAATTTTTAACCTTAGAAGAAAACTATGTCTACTAATTTTCTTCTTTGAATTAAGTTTCCTTAAAACATGATTCTCAAGGATTTAGATATTACTTTCTAAGTTTTGATCTCTCTTTCAAGTGTTTCATAATTTTACAAAACTTTATTACACCAACTAGACCAAGGATTAAAAATATTGAATATACTTAATCAAGAAAAAATTTATAAATTAGAGTAAGTTATCATAAAAATCATATATAAAATTCCATTTGAATAAACTTAGGGCTAATAATTTGAAGTTTATACATGCTGCAATTCGGGATCAACTAGAGAGATGTTGAAGGTATGATTCAAATCATGTAGATTAGTTTTTGCTAATTATATTAAAATTTTTGATATTATGCGTATGCACTATAACTGAGTCGTGAAAAATTCCGTAGTACCCAACACATCCAACTCATGGTGACAATGTTTGTGAATATAAGCTTCAGTGGAGCCAAATTGACACCAATTTTTGTTTATCTGCCCAGAGGTTTAGTAGAGTAGGTTTAGTTGCACATGCCTGTTTGGTTTGTCTTTGTTTTTATTTTTTGTGTTCTAGGAAATAAAAAAATTATAAACTTTTTGGTCTCCATGTTCTCAGAACAAAAAAATAGAACTGTTGGGGCTTTGCACTAGGGTTTGGGTTTGGGTTGAGTTTGGGGTTTAGGGTTCAAACCCTACAAGTACTTTCCTTTCCCTTAATAGAGCAAAACTCTTAGTCTCTTACCTTTCAAACAAAAATATATAGTTGTCAACTTGATTCTTATTTTATGATTTAATTTTCTTGAAATCACACAAAACTGCATTTCCTAAACTGGTTCAAAAAACTATTTTTAGAATTTTTTTCAGTACCAAAATTTTAAGAAATAGAAAAAGTTATTTTCTTAACTTTTTTAAACCATTTTTATACACAAAAATAAAATCAATATGAAAATGATGGTATTTTTAAAATTTTCGTTTCTTTTATTCCTAGGAACATGAAAAATGAAACGATAACAAAAATTTTTCAAATGGAGACCAAATAAAATAGACATGAGACATGTAAAATATAATTAAATAAAAAATAAAAGCAGTCCTCTAGATATAATTACTTTTTTTGGTTGTTCACGAAGAGAAAGGGTGAGAAGAAAAGTTAATCCAGCGATAGTAGCAACCCCAACCAAACATAAAATCAGGAGTTCAACTGCCTATCCCCTCCTCTCTCTCCTCTTCTTTCCTCCCTAGGGCTTTTTGATGTACCAAGTGTACAAATTAGACAACTTTTACCAAGTCATGAAATAGAGGCCCCAACAGTCCTTTTAGAGTGAAAGGGGCTACAATAATTTGATCCAATCAGATTCCTTGTTTGATTAGTATACCCGTAGACTTCACCAAATCACTTATTCAGTGCTGTCTTAGTTTCTCCAATCAATATCTTCCCATTTTTAATTACGTTTAAAAATTTTGTGAGACTGACAGACATTTTTTCTTTCTAGCAGTTGTCCTTGTCTTAGTTCTAGACTCCATGTGTATTAACTCAAGAGAAGTTATTCTACAGGTTCGGAACAGCATATCAGCCGAATGACATGTTGTGCATCACCACTAAAAAGTAAACACATTCTTATTTTTTATGGAGTGATCTAATTTTTAGTAATAATGAAAGTAACAACTTTTTTTGATCTATGTTAAGAATTTTTACGAAAAAAATTACATGATGTATTTATTTTTAATAAGGCAAAACACATCATGAAATGAGGCTAACATTGGTGGTTTCGACGTATAAGATAATTTCTCATCACGCAACAAATTGTGGTCCAAAACGTGCACGATACCATTGGACAGCTGACAGTTACCAGCACTATATTGACTCTGCGCAACCCCATTTTTTTCAAACTTTTTGGTTTTTGGTTTTTTATCAAACTATTCATCTTTGTTGTTGCAGAGAGATAGACTCTGTTGTAGGGCGAGCTGAGTGCACGTGTTTCATACATAGTAATGTTATACAAAATAGGACTTATGTAAAAAAATTTTGGATTAATTTCAAAAATATTGTTTGAACTATAATTTAGTATCACTGGACCCTCTTTAAAATATAAAATATAATATATTGACCCTAAAATTATCAATTTTTATCAATCAAGACCTTTATTAGTAGTACATTAACAATCTATTAAGAGAGTGGACGAAGTATTATTATGTGAGTTGCACCTGTTCACGATTTTATACTTAAATTGACTAATTGTCTAATGATTGAAATACCCTCAAATTTTCTCTTTATTTACATCTCATTTTAAGAGGTATTTTAATTATTAGACAATTATTATAATAATAGGATGTCAATTTAGGTATAAATTATAATTTTGTGAACAAATGGAAGTCATATAACAATTTGCAATTCACTTTCAAACATATTGTTAATAGAACGTATTGATTTATACAAGTTGGTAGTTTGAGGTTCAATATGTGATGTATTAGAGTCTAAGTTGGTTCAGTGATACTGAGTGAATATTTTTGTAAAAAAAAGTCTTAAATTTTGATTGAATGATATGATTAAATGAGAATCCTTTAACTTAAAATAAAATATCAATAATGATAGATTTCACTTATAAAAATGCCATCGACACACATTTTGGTAGAATTTTCTATGCGATTTTTCAAGAAGAATAGCATTTCCTTCCTAGTGTCATGCATGTATATTATTCAATTCAAAGGCAATAATAAAAACTGAAATTTAGTCAAGTGAAAAACAAACATGGGAATGCCATATAATTATGGGGAAAAGGAGAACAAATTGATTTGCAAAATCTGTGATCAATAAGTTTTTCATCTCCTCTATCATTTGAATTCAATCAATGTTGAGGGTATTGTCAATTGAAAGCTTAAACACACCATAGCCAAAAAAATAAAAAATAAAAAATAACCAGGGCTTGGCAAATAAAATTTGAGCTCAGGAGGAGATATACAAGGTCATACAAGGATTCATATACACATACAGGCCCTACTTTTGTTGACGTGGGTAAAATTTTGCTAGACATGATTTATGCAATTATTTAATTTCCTATTTATTTATTTTATAAAAATGTGAAACTTCTACTCAGTGAGAGTGTTGTACAAATCACACACAAACAAAAAAAATGTTTGAAAATTTTGGCCATGAAATTTTATACAAAAAGATTTGACAGCATAAATACTTTTAAAAGATGTTTGAGGAATCAAATGGTTAAAATTCTTCTAATCAAATTAAGCTTTATTTTTTTTGGGGAATAATAGATTTAGGCAAACTATATAAAATGATAGGTCCTTGTGTTTAAAAATAAAATAAAAAAATAAAAATTTTAAGTGACTATACATATATATTCATTACGACATGGGATATACAGAAAAGTCTATAAAGTCATGTAGCTGGAATTTTAGGCTTATTATTGGGGAAAGGAAAAACAAAGAAAAGGAACCGCTAAGATATGCTTTTTACTTATAAAATTTGTTATAATCACATCATTTGAGTGCAAGATTATGCACATAAATTATGAAAAGATAGCATAATTGCATACAAAATGGGTGAATCTCTGGTTTGTGGCTGTATATGGGCCACTTGGTAAGAGAAACAATTGGCGAGAGAGAGATAGTATGTAGCTCACTCATTTAATTATGTTTGAACTTTCAAAGAAACACAGCAAACGTTGTATTTTAGTGAAGTGGGCTTGCATGAAATTTGCGCCTCATGTCTCTCGTTTAGGACTGCCATGCGTCACTTGCACCTAAAAAACACACGTTGGACAGAGACTCACTGAAGGCAATTTTCTACAGCAACCAGAGAAAAAGCAAACCTCCCCGACATATACGTATTTATACAGTGATATATGAAGAGAGAGAGAGAGAGAGAGAGAGAGAGAGCCACCAAGAATCTCCTGTGCATGAACTAGAACGACTAATTTTCTTGATTGAAGAAGCCAAATGGACTCTCTACTTCTTGGGTCTTCTCCTAAACCTCCATCTTCTCTTTCATTTACAGTTGCAGCTGACTTATCTTCCGTAAAATCTGGTATGAATTCTTTCCAATGGCTTAGTCTGTGCATTTTTACTCTATTTTGAGCTGTTCACCTCTGCTTCCCAATTTTTAGGGTTTTGGATTTTGCAGTTTTACCATTTTTGTGGGTATCTTTTAATGTGTTCGCAAATTCATTTTACTGGGCATCCTTGCACGTTGATGTCATTCAGATTTTGGATTTTTTCAAAAGAAAAGTTAATTTTTTTTAATGTTTTCTTGGACATTTGACTCATCGTCTTAGTTGGATTGACTTTGGTTCTTTTAACAAATTACTCTGAATTTTTGTATTTAGTGGTTTATTTTTAGCATATTCGAATCTCAGCTAATTTATGTTCTATGGGGTTTTCTTTTTCTTTGTTTTTGTGATAAATTTTTTCTTAGCTCAGTGTGGTCATTTTTTTTTCTCTCTCACTCTTATGAAGTGTTCTAACTTTGCTTCATTCTTCTACCAAGAAAAACTTTACTTCATTCTGAACTTGTTGATATGGGTTTTAATTCTTGGAGACTCGAATTTCCAATTTAGCAATAAGAGATGTTTGCATCTGATGAATAGTGTTGAGTGATAAGTATGGATGTTTGGAGTGAAAAATTCAAGACGGGGTACTTTCCAAATACGACTGCTCTTTCCCGCATGAAAAATATATGCTGTTCTTCCCTCAATTGTAAGTCCTTAATAACGGGTACAATTTAGTTAACTGCAGTGTTGAACACTTTATTTTATTTTATTTTTAAAAAAATTCCATGTCAAATTGTTTTATGACTACTGATTTAATGGTGGGACATTCAGAAAGCTTTGTACCATGGTGTAATGGTTAGTTTAGAGTGGTTTCATGCTACACACTGTTCTTATGTCATATTTCTTCTTTCCAAGTTTGCTTACACTTTAGAGTCTTTTCAATGAATGGGGTTTTAGGTCAGTTCAAATCATGCTCATCTTAGAGAGACGATAATAATATTGTTTTTCCTCCCATGGTGATTCTTTTGGACATGTCTGCCGTGCTTAGGTTGCTTATGTGGTTGCTTGAATAGTAATAAGTGAGATATATGAGGGAAATTTGTGTTGAATCTAGTGTCAAATTCATGTCCATGCAACAAAACTTCAGTTTTCTTTCACGAGTTTTATCCATTATTTGATAGCTGAAAGTATTAACTTTATGAGAAATGATTCTTTATTATTATCTTTATTCACTTTATTGTAGTATCCATCTCCTATCAATGTCCTACTTTCTTTTTCAAAATTTTCATGTTTGCATGTCCCTGTTTTGTTGTTTTGGTGTCTCACTTCTGTACCTATGCTTTACAGACTTGCATCCAATCCTTTTCAGATTGAGATACTTTAAATGGTTTCATTTTATGGTTATGCAAATTATAAAATAGTTTGGTGATTTCTATACATGAAAGCAATGAGATATGATGATTGTTACAATCTTATATGTATATAGGTATACAAGCAATATAATGCTTCGTACAATCAAAGTCATGTGTGTCTGTATATATATATGTACAAGCAATATAATGCTTCTCACAATCAAAGCCCCATGTTTGCATCATTCTGCGTCTATTTTGAGTCTCTAACATAGTATTGATCTCATGAAGCTTCCCATTTTAATTTGAGGGCCATTTTTTGGAAACAAAATTTACTAGGTTCAGTTCTCCACTTCATATATTCTACTCTATTTTGTGGACAACATGTTTTTATCCACTTCTGGGTGAAAAGTGGAAGAATGTGGTGGCAAGTTCTTCAACAATCTCCTCTACCGAGCAACCAATGTTAAATAAATTATCTGATTACTCTTTTGTGTTATCAAATCATCATGTTCCAGTCTTCCTTCTCACACATTATACCAACTGTCACGTACACTGGTTACCAGTTTTCATTCCAGTAATTTGTTCTTTGATTTAATAAATGTCATTCCATGAATTTTATCTTCCTTTTCTATCCTAGAATGTTTTGTATGTCACATTATCTCACCACGAACATAACATTCTCCCTTTTGTACTTTATCTCAGTTGAAGTTGTGGTTTGTAAATTTGGAGCATACTTGCTGACAAGCCTTACATTCCATGTTGCGTAGTCCTGCTAGAATATCAAAGTTGGGCATGATTGTCACATCTTGTGCACAAACTTATATTGCCTGTCAATTTGTCAAATTGATTGTTTTTCTCACATAGTATCCATCATGTTGTACCTCATCTGAACAGCAACCTACTTTCCCCTCCCATCTACTGTGTGTCTTGAGTTTTTTTTTTTTTTTTTTTGGGTGTGGTAGAAAAATTACGTTTTTTGACTACTTCTAAACTAATAAATTTACTAGATGCTAGCCAATCAGAGTGTCTAAATCTATTAGACTACAAGTAAACTTTGCTATGTTACTGCAACACCTATTCAATTGCTGGATATTCATAGATATCATGATATTATACAATTTGAAGTCCAAAAAGGTTTTCGCAATTGCTTATGTGGCCATGCTTGAAGCAAGAGGATTGGAAGCAAAAAAGAAAAAAATATTACCTTAGCGGTATGATTTTAATTCATTTTTTAGCTAGCTGTATGCTAGTTTGGCTAGAGAAAAGGTGTCTATCTGAAGGATAAAAATGTCGACATGTTGTTTGACGATGTTAGCCTATTGAATTGGCCATGGATAGACCACATTACTGTGGATGTGGGATGAATGTGATATCTGGAACTTTGATTGATGTGGACAGAGATGTTATCATTGTGCCTCACTTGTAGAGTTTAGGATCAAAGGAATTGTTTTAACTGATCATGCTAATAACCAAATGGGGAAAAATGACAAATGTTATGGAGGCTTACCAAATGATACTGCAAAACATTATGAAGGTAGCAAAGGCTTAACCAATCATGTCTTGTCAACATCATCATCATCATCATTGTATTTGTTTACCTGTATGGGCAATTTCTATTCTAAAGATGAAGCAGGGTTATAGTCTGCATTTAGAGAGCACAATCCCCATCCAAGGAATATTCTTGCTTCCAGAATATTAAATTAATGGTCTAATCTTTTTCTGCATGTTTCTTTGGTCTAGAAATATTTCTTGTTATCACTCTCAGCTCCTTCCTGAAGAAAATGAAAGAATATATTACTTTCACTCTACTAGGCAAAGTTCCATCCCACCAAAAGCCCAGAGCATCTTATATTAATTATCTCATCAAATTTCTCCTTTGCCTTGTTTGTTTCGATTTTTATCCATTCAAATTTTCTTCATCTGTTTTAGATGAGAACCATTTTCTACACTTAAAAGTTATTTGTGCATTGTTGCATTGTATTGTGAATTTCATCAGAGGGTTCGTCAAATAGAAACACTTGGTAGTTGTTAGGATGCTTTCATAGAGTTAATTGCTTCCTAATAGATCTTGAATTTATATGGGAAGTTGGTGTTTTATTATGATAGTTCTAAGTCATTTCCTGAACCTTTTTTCCTTATAAGTATTGTTTCCTAAACAATGTGTGCGACCTCACATTTATATCACACCCTTTAGATGAGGTCATTAATTTTTTGCCTTAATCATTACACGCAGTTGCTCACATTCATGTTTATGGTGATTCCAAGTGCAAAATGAGTAAGTCAGATATTTGGGCCTTCCTTTTCCTAGGGCGTGAGGGATGGAAAGAGACCTTCAATTGTTCTAAACTGGCTTGTTTAGGGTCCACAAAGGCTTGTAACTTGTGCTAAGTGGCTCGCTGGAACTAGTTGTGTGTTTATTTAGGCCCAATTACCAATGTTCAAACACTGTTAGTGTCACCCTTTTCATGACTTGTAAGCAAAACTTTGAACCATGCTTTCGATTTTTCTTATAGCCCACCTAAATTGTACTTAAGTTGTTGCTGTGATGGATTATTTTCTGTGACATTCGTATTCAATGTATTATATTTAGGTCTTCTGTGAGAACAATTGCTTATCGTTTTTGATTTCTTAATTTGAAAGGTTCTTGTATGGCTGTACAAGTTTCAAGATGCAGAGCATGGAAACCACTAGAAAAATACTACACTATGAGGTTGCAGAGGCAGCTTGTAGCGCATCATGTTGGAGGGAGTAATGAAAGATCTGCATGCTATCATACACGAATTACGAAGTATATGGTAAATGCGGCCTCCAGACAGCCTCTTGAATCTGAGCCTGGAACTTATCATCCCAAGAACCCTCGGAAATCTGTTCAAGAAGCCTTAAACGCTTTCTACAGGTTTTCACGGCCGCATACAGTTATAGGAACAGTTAGGTTCAAACTTATTAAAATCTTAATATAGTTGCGTTTTTATTGGTGAATTGGATTCAGTCAGGTTTTCCCTTACGTCTCTCTCTTCAACTTTTAGAATTTAATGGAGACTTCATTACTTCTCTGTGAGCAGGCATTAAGCATAATTTCAGTTTCTCTCCTTGCAGTGGAGAAGCTGTCAGATTTTTCTCCGTTATTTTTCACTGGGGTGTTGGAGGTGCTTCAAAACTTTTTGCTCAAGTTGAATTGTTCATATGGACATTTGATAAAGATGATTACTTGCACAAATTTTATTTTTCAGGCCATTGCTGCTGCTCTTTTGATGAATATTTATATCGTTGGTTTGAATCAGTTGTCTGACATAGAAATCGATAAGGTAGCTGATTTATAATTTTTTACTAATTACATTGTGTTGAATAAAGAAAATACTAGAAATTCTGATTGCCTCAACTATGTATATATATTTTAAGTGCCCCTGTCAACTTTTTGCACCACTGATGCTGGAAATAATTTTTAAGTCTAATTGTTAATTTTTTGTGCATTTTCTATTTCAGGTTAACAAGCCGTATCTTCCATTGGCATCAGGGGAATATTCAGTCACAACTGGTGTTATGATTATTTCATCTTTTGCCATAATGGTATCAAAAATCCACCCAGCAGTTTGAATAGGATATATGCTTAAATGCAGTTCTTTATTTTTTTAATTTTTTTGTTGAGCTATTCAGTTCTTTACTTGTGATATGATAATAGTTGCTTGATGGTGACATTCTGTAGACCTTAGAATATATTTTGCTTCTTGAGAAGTTCACTGTTAAAGGACAGAATACTCTGGATATATTGGTTTAAATTGTTGAACTATAAGCAAGAAGTGTTTTTTTATTAATGTCATCATTTTATCTTCAAATCTTTATCACTTGATTTACTTCTGTCTTATTTTACTAAAATTTAATGTATGAAGTAAAGAACCAATCCGTATTTGTTATTTATGTAGAAAATAAAAACAGCAGTAGTCTAAACAAAAGAACTATCAGACAAGGAAAATGACCTCTGCTTCCTACTTGTCTTCAACTATACTTTCTTTATATATTTTCTTACAATATTAAAATGTACTCTTGCAGCCTGCTTCTTCCCTCGATTATTTGAAGAAATTATGACCATTGTTTTCACATGTGTGAAGAATGTAAAGCGTTCTAAGTACATCCCGATTCTCCAATATTCCTACTTATAAAAAATAATATTCCTCAATATTTCCTTTTAAGAAATCTTTATCTGTCCCAATTTTCCTTATTCATAAATCTTGAATTTTCTGAGGTGCCTTCTAGTTAAGAAACCCAAGGATATAGGTTTGTGGGGTTAGTGTTCAGTAAGAAATTCACATCCAATGTAGTGCTGTTATTAATGCTTTTACTTCTTGCTCTGAATTATTCAGCAGAATTTATTTTTCTTGGTTTAGAACTTCTGGGTATTGCAATTGGTTTCTTGACTAAGAAAGCAATTATTCCTTTCTTTACAGAGTTTTTGGCTTGGATGGATTGTTGGTTCCTGGCCACTATTTTGGGCTCTTTTCATCAGTTTTGCACTTGGAACTGCATACTCAATCAATGTGAGTTGGTTCATCAAGCTTATGGGCTATTTTTGCCGCCAGATAGAGCATACTTGAGTATATGTTATTATCATGAGATATATAATCTGTGATCTTCTGTCTAACCTCCTTATTGCTAAATACTTAGTACAGAATCTGCGACGCATTTTACCTATTCATTATGACGGTGAACAAATGAAGTGAGATCAATACTACCCAAGAATATTTGAAAGGTAAGTGAGGCTTCCTCAAGGCAGGTTCTAGAAAAGTTCCTTGAGGTTCCATTTTTGTCCATAAGTGATTAAATCTTCAGAGCTCAGTCATTAAAGTGTAAAGCACCAAGATGGTAGTAGGATCACTTTGATGTAAGACATTAGAAGTTTGTCCACTCTAGTTAGAAAAGAAGGTTAGCTGGCTTTGAGATCAGCTCATGAGAAGACAGATTATTTAGGCAAGAAAGGGCATTTCCTGTGGAGCCTTTTAGATGGCATTTTTGTCCTCAACGAGTTTTGTGAGGCTTCACTCAGCTGTACCTTTATTTGGCGCCTTATCATATTCTTCTTGTTTTCTTTTTTCCTATCTTCTGATTTGTTTGGTGAGAAGTTCAGTTTCTTTACTTTTTTAAAGAGAAGGGGACAGAGAATTATGGTTCACAGTGGGGTTGGTTTGGAAATAGCTTGGACATGACAAAAAAAAAAAAAAAAAAAAAAAGGAAAATTCTTCCGAAACCATTCAGAGACCCAGAGCCAGATTAAGGTGATGAAAACAAGTCTAACAAAATCAGATTTGTGGAGCATTTAACTGAAACTTATGGTGAAAGAACATTTTCTAGTGAGAGAAAAACCACAAAGCCAACAGTAAGACAAATATGAATGTGAATGACTAGTGCTTTCAGTTAATGATAGTAAACTAGAAAAAAGAAAAACCTAACATCAAATAAGAAGAGAAGTAGATCTAAGCTTACATATTGAGAACATCAAAGGTTTGATATTTGATAAAAATTTGATGTCAGAACCTTGGCTCCTTTTCTCATTTTTTCAATTAAGGACTGCAGCTATTCTTCTTTAGCTGGCAACATCTGAATGGTGCTTGGACATCCAATGCTAGGCTGCCAGATCATCCCACAAATTTGAATGGAAAGGACTTGGAGCGCATTGGCTTGCGGCATTCTATACTTTGAACTATTTACCGGTCTTTTGCCCCTGTAATTGGCTCGGTCTCATATTGTTGCTGTTTACTTCATGAGCTATTTTAGTATTGCTCCTCAAGCAGATTTGAGCGAGGACATTATGCTTTTACAGAATAACAAGCTACATGTTTGCTCAAGAGTGCTTGAAGGGTTTAAATTTTTTATTGTTTTATAACAACCCTTGACCATTTCTTGCTTTATATCAAAATAAGAAACGGTACAGAAATTTCTAAGGAGATCCCCTTGCCTGCCTCTCTCTCTCTCTCTCTCTCTCTCTCTCTCTCTCATCTGCACATGCTCATTCACATGCATGGATGGATGGTATCATACATTTGCTGGCAAGTGGATGTCCCTTGCCTATACCGAGATCTATAAAACACTGTCTACATGGGAACATGAATGTCTATACACCCATAATCTGTTGAGCTCAATACATTCAAGAGATCAAACACAATCTCATGTTAGTAGTTTGTTTCAGGTGATGGTGCCATTCTTGGTTAAGTTCTGGTTGTAATTCAAACAAGCTTAATAAATATGAATGTTTAAATATAAATCCATAACAGAGTTGGTGATTTAGAACCAAAAGGGGAAAGAGAGCTGAGAAGAAGAAGGTGAGAAAGAGGGAAATTGTCGAAAGGAAACAGAGGTAAGCCAAAACTCTATAATTCAATAATTGTCGAGAAAATCTGATATTCTATTACACTGAGCCTTATATATATATACTAAGAAGAACTTTCCTCCGGTGAGTAAAGGTGATGATAGCTCAAATTAACTAGGATCAAAGCTATCTTGTCCACAAAAATTCTATAAATTCGATAATTGTCCAGAATATTTAATGGTCTATTACATCAAGCCTTATACAGATATATATTTACATATATAAATGTAGGCAGACCAAAATAATAGTACAGCCCGATAAGGAAACAAATAAAAAAAAAGTCATAAACACATTCACGATTCAACCTCCTAAATAAACTAAATTTTGTAACACTTAAGCTCAGTTATTGCCTTATTTATGATCTCCTTCAGTTGGTTATCTGACTTGGTCTTTGGAATGTTTAATTGTTTCACAGTTGGTTCTAACTTAGTCTTTGGAACGTTTAATTATTTCAGCTGCCACTATTGCGATGGAAGAGATTTGCTTTTGTTGCAGCAATGTGTATCCTGGCTGTACGAGCAGTGATTGTTCAAATTGCATTTTTTCTGCACGTGCAGGTTTTTCCTTATAATTTATGTTGGATGCATGGTTCAGTTATTATCTTAAAGCTACTTATTTTCATGAATGGCAGTGCCTTTGTAACTAGGATATTAACATGGGTCTTGATGCCTTACATGCAAGTTCAGTAGAAACTTAATTTTGGACATGGTTGTTGAATGCATGAAACTGTGTCCAAAATCTTGTATAAAACCTATTCTAAGAAGCATGGATATGATACATGGACATGCCAACACGGCAATTTTCAAATAGTAAGACATGACATGGCAACAATAAATAGACATTTTTATATATACACATGAAAATAGTAACAAATTCTACATTTTTTATATTACAAATGTAATTATATTTATTCTATCAAAATAGTAAGAAATCATTTCTCACATTCTATATGTTGGAAAAGAATTGTAAACAAAAAGTCTTAACAACTATTTTAAAAAGCTCTATTCCCAAACCAATGGAAAGTTCTAAATTTAAAAAGTTTGAAGGCGGAGGGATCAATATGTATATATCCATATTATTTGGATTTTAATTATTGGCTCTCAAATTATTTTCTTCAAACTTATGTCTCGTGTGTGTCTAAGAGATGGACATGTGTCTCTTAAATGTCTAAAAAGCATGTCCGGTTCTAAAAAGGTTAAAAGAATAGTATGGCACGTTTGGAAGAGTGTCCAACATGTGTCGAGTTGAGTACAAGTAAAGCCATCTGAACTCGTGCTGATTCTGCATGCAAGCTGAACGAGAGACAACTTGAACGATTCTGCCGCCAAACTGACCGCCTTGGAAAGTAGTGTCAATGTCCAACACATCGACATGGACATTTTAACTTCATAGAAATGTCCATGCTTCTTAGATCCATTGACCTCGTTGCATACATTATTGCAATTTCAGTGTTTTTAGTATTCAAACAGTGGCTCAAACCCAATGGAAAAATATATATATTTGTTAGAAGGCATCTTGTAGTTCATTGTGTCTCCCTTTCTAAAAGTAGGAGTGCCAATTCTTCATGCCCTGATGCACTTAAATTGTCTGATTTTTAATTTTTTTACAGACCTATGTGTTCAGAAGACCGGCTGTCTTTTCAAGGCCTGTGATTTTTGCAACTGCATTCATGAGCTTCTTCTCAGTTGTTATAGCATTATTTAAGGTAAAATTCCTAATTTAATTTTTCATGGAGGAAAAAATCAGGTATATTTAAAGTCACAGAAAACAGCTTCATGATTGTTGACTTAAAAATTACTTTTAGAAGTTCGAAAGTAGGGTTGAGATTCTACATATTGCTGAAATCAATGTAGTTGAGTATTGGGCTGTCTAATTCTCCTGTAAAAGTGAACCAGAAGTTTATGTATTTCTTATGGTAGGCTCTAAGTCTTTTGAGTTTCACAGTTGGAGCTTTTTTTGTTTTTTCCTTGTTTGGTTAAAGGCAAATAAAGGCATACGGTATTGTGATCTGAACCAACATGCTGCCAAATTGAGATTTTATCTTTTATTTTTCATTACTTGGTGGGGTGGATGAACCATAAGGTTTTAACATCCAGTGATATCATTGCTTCTGAACCTAAGGATAGAATTTCTTCTTATAGATTTTGAAAAATAACACACATTAATGAAAAGGTGTAAAGATTTGTGTACATTGCAGTATGTTCCTTTTGTTGTCTGTTTTTGTGCAATACTTGCAACACCACTGAAGTGAAGAATTTATATCCAGTTTTTAACTTTTCAGCAAGTGTTTTGTAGGATATACCTGATATTGATGGAGACAAGATATTTGGCATTCGATCTTTTACTGTCCGATTGGGTCAAAAGCGGGTTAGTAATCAAGTATAAACTAAATGCAGTATCCTCTAAAAGCTTTTAAGTGTTGTAATTTCATCTTTTGGTTCCAAATCTGACCTTTTCAGGTGTTTTGGATTTGTATTTCATTACTTGAAATGGCATATTGTGTTGCTGTGTTAGTGGGAGCAGTTTCGTCCTGCCTTTGGAGCAAATACATAACGGTAAATCATTCAGTTTTCATTTGAGTAATTAACCTACAGAACATAGAATGACTTTGACTTTTGAATTCTGAGTGGGTCAGCTTCTCTCTCTAAGTAGAAACTTGGCCATAAATGGAAACGATCCTCCCTGCACAATATAAAGGTTGAGGTAGGGTAATATGAATCATGTTTTGCAATCCCTCTTACCTCAGTAGAGATTTGCTTTGTAGGCTATCATTGATAAATAGTGTTGGCTTGAGAAACGGGTTGTGAGATTTCTGAAAGTATCAATGGCCTTGATGTGGTTTCTGCTCTCCATTACCTTTGCCACAAATGTGGACCTCTTTTGGAGATCACATCACAAGGACCACTTGTGATTTTTGATTATTGGTTTCCATGAAATAGGGGATAAGATGGTCTTTTAAGTTTGCCTAAGGTGACTGGTTTACATGGAGCAGGATGTTCAGTGAGAATATATCAGGACCAACAAGAGTATATCATGTTTGAAAACCTTAGTTGAGGTTTCAATATTTGCAAAATCTACTATATGGAACAGGAAATTTAGTGAACTGAACTCATGGCATCTGTCCTGTATTCAAGCTTCTGACAACAGTTCATGATTCTTTCTTTGCATTCATTTAGGTGTTGGGTCATGTCATATTGGCCTCAATACTTTGGAACCGTGCCAAATCTACTGATTTGAAGAGCAAAGCTGCAATAACATCCTTTTACATGTTTATATGGAAGGTAACCCATTATCTAAAAGCTTTTTATGAAGTGTGGACGCCGCAAGATGACTTTTTTTGAATTTGATCTCTTAACAAGATTGTGAATTCAGCATGTTAGGTGGCCCAAGATTTCATCTTTCTTGTTTTTTTTTTTATGTTTCTTTTTCTTGGTCGATATAAGAACTTCAGTTATAAAGAAAATCCTGCTGTATGCAATCTCTTTGGATTAAGACAGCCATTTACCCAATTTTTCTCCACTTGCAGGAGAGAATGCTCTATAATTCGCTTTGTAATGAGGACTTTTACACAGTTTTTAGTAGTATGTACACATTGTTAGGTACTTAAAAAAAAAAACAATGTAGTCGTTAATTTGAGTTATACTTTCTCTAGTTGCTGTTGGCACCTCAATTTTTTGTCAAACGGGACATTTGTTTGAAGGGCTGTCACACTGACCTCTTAGATCATCTGATTGCAAATCAACCATTACTGTTTAATCATTAAGTATTTTTGTTTGTTCTAGCCTCTTAATATTTTTATATGCATACTTCCACCCATCCAAAAAAAGAAAGGCCTGGACTTGACGTGCCAATAGCATTGTATAGGCGTCTTCATTACTTAGAAGAGCCATCAATTGCTGAATTATAAATGCACTGTACGATAAGATAAATTGATTTCAGTCTAAGTTGAATAAGTACATTTAGTCATTCATCTGTGGCATCTTGTTTCCTCTTGCAGCTCTTTTATGCTGAGTACTTGCTCATACCACTTGTAAGGTGAATATGAAGAACCTGACAGGGAAGGGCCTTTACATGTCCTTCATCTCTCTCTCCCCCCTCCCTTTTTGGGCCGTAGCAAGTGTCAATTGTTTAAGTGGTGTATCTGTATAGTTAGAAGGCCTCAAATTTGGTTTTTTATTAAAACCTCAATTTGTTTTCATCAATGGCCAAGTGAAGTGAAACATTGTTGTCGTCATCATCAACCACCATCATGCCTTGCCTCTCTATCAACTCTTCTCTTCAATGAAAGTTGAACTTTAGATCGTGGAGAATGGTATCTTGATGCCGGAGGAGGTGAATTCTTCTTGTCATAAGGGGGCATCAATATGACATTTTGAGTTTGCTACTGGTAGCTGTGGAAAGTTCATGCATCATAACACAGTTTGTGCTTCCGAACTCCATTGAAATGTAATAAGAGACTTGGTTTTGAATTTTTTTGGTCTGAATAGGCCTATTATTTCTTCTTGATTTCTCTCATGGAATGTGTCTGAGCAGAATGACATGATAAATAATCACAAGGGGTGACTCAATGTTGGTTGATCCTCATTTTTAGCATTTTCTCCTCACATCTTATTGTTAGCCATCATTCATGAAATGCATGAAGTTTACATGATTTGTGAGTATAGTAGTCTTGCACAGATTGCAAGGGTATTGTGCAAAAATGATCTTTCTCTCAAATGGTTGGACAATCGATATATAAATAATATGAGTGACTATATGTATAGCCTGAAGGACTTGGCCTCTTCTTCTTTTTAATTTTTTGTTATTTAGAAGGAAATTTGTTGTACAAGGAACTGGCTTTTTGTTCACTGATCTTGTCCTGGGTAATTTCATACCAAGGTTAGTTGTGTTGAAAGATAACGAAGGAGAAGTAATTTTCAAAAATCAAAGGTAGCCAAAAGTCAAGGGCGGTTGATGTAATTTGTCCAAAAATAGTTTATATTTGATATTATGTAGGTACATTTTTTTCAAATTACCGAACTATGATTTTTGCCTATTAAAAGGGATTAGATACGTATCTTGAAATGTATCATCCGGTGATTTGTATCAATTGATACATTGCCATTATGTTGCAGTATAAAATGAATTGTACGATTAACTATGGGAACAAATCAAACGTTCAAAACTCCACGAGTCATCATCTCCTTTGTTAGTAGCATCCCACTCATGGTTGACTTGCTCTGTTTTGAAATTGTAGACAGTTTGGAGAGAGAGATAGTTTGGCCTTCTTAGTTCTTATTATGCTTCGAACTTAAACGTAGGGAGTTTAGGTCTTCAATCTAACATGGAAAGAGGTGTAGGGTTGTGGTGCGCATTGAAAGGAATTATATAATATATACAAAATGGAGAGGAATAAAAAAAACTTATGAGTAATTACGCTTTATCCTCTTGTGATTTAAGTCAAAATTAGATAACCCGTTGTGGTTTAAAAATAAATATATGACGCTCTGTGGTTTGGACTTATCTGCAAAATGGATAAAAATCGTTAGATTTAACGAAAATTCTATCATACAGGTATTTTTCTTATATTATCTCTTCAAATTAAAATATTAAAAAAACGATTTGGTGAAATAACCAAAAAAAAAAAAAAAAAACCTTGATAGACAAGCTTTTATTTTGCCATAAAAAGGCCTAATCACCTTTTTTTATGTTCTAATTTGAAGAGATAAAATGACAAAAATACTCCTATAACATAATTTTTGTTAAATTTAACAGTTTTCATCCATTTTGCAGATAAGTCCAAACTACAGTGGGTCATGTGTTCATTTTTAAACCACAATGGGATAATCTGATTTTGGCTCAAACCACAAAAATGTAATTACTCCAAAAATTAAATAGATTCCTATAACCTATGATAATATTTCGGTGTATACAAAACATAAATATCTATAAGAGGAGATTGGATAAATACCTTCAACGTAAAAATCTAATGTTTGAGTCGTCTATTGAATCCAATCCATCCTTGAATCATTTCACAAGTTGTTCAATCGCCTAGCCTCTACAGGTATCCATAAAGTGTAGTTCTCAACTTCAAAGGATCAAAAAAGAATGTTCAAACAATTTGAGAACTAAGAAGACATGACAGATTAATAGATGGAGACTTCCAACAAAGAGTGTTGACTCTCATTTGAGGCTCTCTTATTTATAAAGGTTACATCCTTATTTTACCAGAGGGTGGGCACACGCGCGTGTGCAATCTTTGATTATTGCCGGATATGATAGTCATCGTAGTAGATTGAATTGTCGAAGATGATAGTCGTTATGGTTGATTGAATCACCAGAAATAATCTTATTAATATTAACAAATTAATAAGATAGGCAGAGTTTAAAGTTAGTGAATAACTGTCATTACCTAGTTTCAGAGACACCAATTGAGGTTCTCCATTTATATATTAGAATAGATAAGGAGCTGAATCAAAATATATCATATATCACAACTAACTATTAATTCCAACAAGTTCCCTTAATTAACTATTAGTTAAGATATGATTTGTAGTTCACTCTTAATTACGATTAACTTTTTTTATTCATTTGAATTACTGTATGTGACCTCTTAGATTTACACTTAACTGGTAGTAGAATAATCATAACTCTTTCTAAAAAATTTTCACAAAAAAACTATAGATATATATATATATATATATTTAGAGTTTCTACAATCCTGAGTAACATCTAGCAGTATGTTATAAGCAATTCATATTGTACGAATATATAAAGTGGATCTTCCCATTAACATTATTATGCAATTTAATCTTTTCATCGTACATTGTCCTTTTATAAAAGCAATCATTTATTAAATGAGTCTTTTTCCTTTGACGAAATCCATGAGTCAATAGGGTATGAAAATTTGCCGAACTCCTAAATCAAAAGTGAGTGACCTAAATCAAAAGTGAGTGACCTAAATGTATCAACTTGGTGAAACTAGAAACTCAATTATAATTCTCAGCCCGTCCTAACCAATATCTTCCTTGAGTTACATCTTGGAAGACCACATAAATCGTTTTCCCTCTTTCACTTGAGAATGATGGACTCTATATTGCACATTCACATATCTTCATATACGCCTCATTAAGCCCAATTAATACATGTTCATATTTCATGATTAGGAATGAATAAATTGTATAATCAGAATATAGCAATTCATGCACAAGACAATTATGATGTCTCAGGTCTAATGATTACATGCATAAATATAATCATGAAGGTCTATTTGATAGACAAATAAAACTGCATATATATATATATATATTCATGTTCAATAAAATTGTTCTCTAACAAGCATTCACGTATATGTTTTAGGGTCTTTACATAAGTGACTTGAGACTAGTGCGCTTTATAAAGCAATTCGTAATATGTGCTGATCTATTTAGATTAATTGCGAGACCCGAACGGTTGCACATGGACAGTGATGAAATCCTGACAGGCTACGATAGTAGCAGACTGACCCTAAGAACTAGAAAGAGAGGAAAAGTATTATATATGTAGATATTTGTATCTGTTTAGTATAACACATTCTAAAGTTGTGCAAGCCCAGACTCAAAGCACTGGGAGGCTGGCAGGTTACGGTAATGGTAGGCTGGCTCCAAGGTTATATGCTGGGATTCCACATTGCTTGAAAAATAAGAGAGGAAGTGTTATATATGTAGACGCTTATATCTCTTTGGTATAACGCGTTTTAAAGCCATACGAGCCAAAGCTCAAAGCGAACAAGATTATACCATGTGGATCTTAGGTTGTGATATAATGGTATCAAAGTTAATTTAAGCCAAAAATGTAATCCAACTCAGATTAATCCTTATTTACGTAAATTAAAATTTATACAACTAAATAATTATAATTGCCCTTCCCGTCATACTTGAAATTATATTAAGAGTTTCGTGTTATTAAAAGCTTATTTATATCTTTGCATTTTCGCTCAACTCACTAAATTTATTAACCCATAAAGAATCTCCCTCTTTTATGAATCAAAGCAATACAATACATGCATGTCTTTAATAATTATATTAGGATTAAGAGGATAATCACTTATAATAAGCATAAGACATTAATTATTTTATCTAGTTAGTATAAAAATAATTACCTCAATACGGTCTTGTTCAATTCATACAAAATATATTAGTATATATAAAGAGTTGAACTATACCATTTCTCATAGTCAATATACATCTATTAAAATCTTGTGTTACATAGAAAGAGAAAAAAAATCTTATATATGTAAACACTTGTGTCTCCTTGGTATAACGCGTTTAAAATCGTATATATTAAGACCCAAAACAAAAAATATTATACCACGTGAATCCTAAGTCATGACATTACTAATGCCTAATTAATAATTCTATGACTAAGAACATTTTAGACAGTACCGAGAAGTATAAATTGATTTTATATTATTCACTCTTAATCTTTGTCCATACCTTTGCAAACCCCCCCATCAATTCATCCATCCACCCTCCATTGCCAAATGGTAGTTCACACCATTGTAAAATCTTGTGCTATAGCGAGAAGGTGGAAAGTGTTATATATGTAAACTCTTGCATCTCTTTGGTATAATGCATTCTAAAATCATGTTGACCAAGCTCTAAAGCGAATAATATTGTATCACGTGAATATTGAGTTGTGACGTTACTAATGCCCAATTAATAATTTTATGACTAAGAACATTTTATACAGTACCAAGTAGAATATAATTGTTTTATATTCTTCACTCGTAATCTTTGTCCACACCTCTGCAAACCCCATATCAATCCATCCATCTACCCTCCATTACCAAACCCTAGACCAGACCACTATAAACACAGCTCTTACTCTACTGCCGTATGCCACCCACTTTCGTTGAAACCTGCAGCTTGCGTAGAATAAGCAATGCAAAACCAAACCCATAAAGATCAATTCCCAACTCTTCTTAGATCTTAGCTAATTGTTGCATTAAAATTATAAATAAATAAAAATTGAAGGTGATTGAATGAAATTACTTCACCATTGCAAATCGGTGACTGGTCCACCCCATGTGATTGTAATTCATAAATTTATGTGGATATATATTTATGTACATGTATATTTTTGTGCTTGTGTTTGTGGTATGTATATACTTGTATATGCCATTGTGTATGTGTGTTGGTTTGGGAGGAAGCGGAGGTAGGGGTGGGTAGAGAAGGAGGAAAATGAGGTAGAGGTGTGATGGTGATGAGGATGGTTGTAAGATGAAGAGGGAAGGAGAAAGAGGTGAGCCGGGCAGGCATGTGAGCAAGGAGCAGAGAGAAGGAAGATGTGGTGATGGTGCAATGGAGGTGGAGATGGAAGCGAAGGTGAAGGTGAAGTAGCAATTACTGAAGGGCGGTGGTGTGGAAGAAGATTTGGATGAGAGAGGTAAGGGGGGTTAATATGGAGAAAATATTGGACACAACGATGATACACGTCATCATATTGATATAGTATAATGAGATAATAAAATACAGTCACACAAGTATTTGAAGTCCTAATAATCTTATTTTAGGTGGGAAAAATCAAATTTTAAACTAAAAAATTCTTGATGATTAGAATTTACATAATTATGAGTCTATAATTTATGAGCTCGTTGTACCATATCAGCATGATGATATAGTATCACCATTGTACCCAATATATTCTCTTTAACATGGATCAGTAGATGTCCTTGGTGGAAAAAAAAAGTCCTGTACTCAGGTAGTACAAGATTCTTTGGTACTCATGCATATCGACTTTTGTTATATGTTATTTATTGCAATAAAGTTTCTTCATTAATTACGAACTCATGTTGCTGATGTAATAAGATACCACATGTCCTAATTGAGTAGGATTGAGTACAGAGCAGTTGTTACTACCTTAACACTAGACTTTTTTTCCTTTTTGTGGAGATGCCACCGTCAAAGAAGGTGATTGGATTGTGGTGGTTGGAGAAGGTGGTTTGGCGATGACGACGCAATGGTCAGAGATGGTTGGCTTGGTGACAAAAATACCGTGATCTTAGAAGATGGAGTTTAGGGATGATAATGGATCGGAAAAAAGTGAAAATCCGACTGCATCTGCCCAGTTTGGAACAGGAATAGAGTATACAAAATGGGGATGGAGGTTGAAATAAAAATCATACTAGGATGGATGCAAAGATGAACTAAGTTCTTTGCCTGCCCCTGCCCTGTTTTTAGCAAATTTTTTATATTTTTTATATAGTATGCTTTTAGTTTTTTTTATTTTTATATATGGTGTGCTAGTGATACCATTATTAGACTTTGTGTTAATTGGTGTCCAATTTATATTCAATAGTTTTTTTTAATGTTGTTTGTTGAATGGATTTTAATTTGTTATTTTAAGCTTTATTTCTCTTGGCAGTATGATAACACTATTTTGAATTATATGCAACCAAAAATATTTGGACGTTAATTCTATCTTATTGACAAGTGGAGATCATAATACGATTAATATTCCTGATACCTTAGGCTTTTTTTCTTTTCTTGCGCTTTGTTTTATTTGTTTATTTTGTACCAAAAAATAAAGAGAGAAATTGGGCTTGGGCTGTGGGGGAGGCAGAGACAGGGATAGAGGTCTAAATTAATCTTTATACAGTAATGAAGATTAATATTTTAGATAAATATGAAAATGGAGATCTCAATTTTTGTCCCACTCTAATTCATTGCCATTCGTAGTGGAGTTAGAGGCGACGACGTTTTTAGGGCGTGATGTGACGCCAAATGGATTGGCGGTGATGGTTAAGACTTTAGAGAGAGATGGCTATTGAATTGGAATATTAGAATTTAACTTTCAGGGAGAAGGAGGACATAGAGTGGGGTTTGTTTATGGTGGTGTACGCTAACCTTCTTCAGTAAAAAGATGATGTGGTGAAATAGGATAGGACAAAAATATTGTTTTGTACAAAACTTACATAAATTACTTAGGGTTTGTTTGGAAGTACTGTCAGTTTTTATGTTTTGCTGTCTGTTTCTATTTTTTATTTTTGTTTCTTATTTTTTATGGTCTAACGATGAGATTTATAAGTTACCGTTCTACTAAAAGTACCATATTAATGTTATAGAATCAGAAAATACATCTATTTTAATATTTTTTTATATTTTTATTTTTAAAAAAATAAAAAACAAAAACAAAAAACAAAAGCAAACTCATTCTTAACATTTAAAATTTTTAAACGGATGACATCACTTTTTTTTATCCTCTTTTCTATCCGCGTTGGCTAAGTGATGGAGGGAAGGTGATTGCATATTATTAGATAAAATAAGCGAGTACAGTATTATTTCAATAGCTGAAGGGGAATTATTTATCATTGTAAGTAACCTTAAGGGAGGTCAGTGTAAATTTACTGTTTTTTTTTTTGTGTTTTTTTTAAGCATCGACGGGGAGGATTTTAAAGCACTCAAAAACCCTACTCTGTGTCAAAGTTCCCCTGCCTTCCCAAGCTCTCACGGCTTCAACTACCACCCTTTCCCTCTCTCAAAATGGAAGGCTCCGCTGAAGAAAACTTGAAGGCATTGTCAGATTTATCAATGGGCGGTTCTTCTTCCGAGCCTGAAGTTCGTAGCAAAAAGTGAGTTCTCCGAACTGCACTATCACCATCCATCTCTCTCTCTCTCTCTCTCTCTCTACATAGATACATGCATATGATAGAATTTGTTTCGTAATATCTATAACGTAAATTTTGAATTTCCAATAGCGCTCTCAAGAAAGAGTTGAAGAATAAGCAGAGAGAAGAGGAACGAAAGGCGAAGCAGGTACGGTACATTCGTTCTGCTTTCTATTGGCCTCTTTCACGATGCTCCGTTTGGTTGCAGGGAAACTACAGGAAAAGATAGACAATGCAAACTACTATTTTGTTAAAATTTAAAATTCGGTCTTCCTAGGCTAAATAATTAGAGGCATCTGGATGAGTTGTGCGAGCGATTCCTTTTATACACTTTGATTTCAGAAATTTTTGTCCAGTCGTCCTTTCCATTTATTTATTGGCAGCCAAACAGAGCGTATGATGAAGTTAGGTTTTCGTTTGTGTGCTCTTTATAACGTCAAATGGAATATAATTTTCTTAAGACGAATTGGCTGTATAAATAATCAGAGCTATTCAGGGCCCTTAGCGTGTGTGTGAACAACAAAATACAGGTTCAGATTAGTACTTAGGTTGACAATGTAGTTGAATGCTCTAATGACTGTATTGAGTCCATGTGAGTTTCAATAGCCAGATTGTCATATTATGTTTAGGTAACAACGGAATAGATGTTGACCATTGTTGTTTAGATATGTTTGTTTTCATGGTTGCTCAAGATAGGCATGTGGCGTGTTTACAGTAATGTGTTCCAAAAGCAGATGCTTTGTAGTTAGGAAAATATTATAGTTTGGTCTATTTTTGAAATTTATGTTATCTATTGTAATGGTTTACAAATATATAAATATAGTGATCCTAATTTCTGGAAGTATAGTTTTCTTGCCTTTGCCTTTTGGGTTCTAAGTTCATTGCTTAGCTTATTGTTTTGTGGTTACTTGGTTCTTTCGAAGATCAGCTGTGTTTATATTGAAATACAGAATGATTTTCCTATTGGGTGCAAGTGTTGAGTCCCGATGCAGCCCTTATTAGTGCATCCTGAGAGTATTGGACCATTGGTGTGTATTTTCAAATATTGGATGATTTGACCATGGTATGAGAGGGTTGGATGATGATGCATCCCAACTGGCCAACTTGTCATTAGCACATTATAGAAGCTCATGCCAAATTGCTTTGTGATTAAACATTGGATTTCTTACCTGTTAATTTTCTCTTTTTTTTATGTCATTCTAACTGCATTAGATAATTCGGATTATGCGTTTATGCTTTTGTAGTATTTGGACAGAAATAAGTTGAATGTCTCAAATGAATAGATAAGACTGTGTTTTAAATTCATGTGTTTTCCTGGATCTCGGTGGAGGGTTACATTAAGCTGGTTGTACAGATTGGAATATATGATTTTCATAGTACCTGATATTTGATTGTCATAGTTTATATTATAAATATAAACTTTATGTTTTGACTTAAAAGAAGGTTGTTTTACAGCCAAACTGTCCTAACTCTACAAACTCTGGGTCAATCTGTGTCCATGAACCAGAGACAATTGTGAAATATGTTATATATATGTTGCAAAGTGAAAAACATAGACAACTGACAAGTAAAGGATGCCTTTATAAAGATTAAATTGATTCAAATGGGACCATTATTTGGACATGTTTGGCTGCTCCTAGGGGCATTAGACCATCCTTCAGGCATTCTTTGAGTTAGTCAATACTATTAGTGTTCAATGGTATTGGTGGCTGTTATCTGGGTCACTTGGATTGAAAGACATTCTGGGTTTTTATGGGGCGTGCAATTGAATGAGGGGGATCTTTGGGGCAGGGTCCTTTTCTCATCTTCTTTGTGGCTTTGCATCACCAAAGCCTTTCAAGGAACAGCCTTGATTGTCATTATGAGCAGTTGGAGGTTTCCCGCTCGTGGGACAGTCAAATTTCACTTTGATAATTGTTCTCTTGGGAAACCAGGCTAGATAAGAATGAAGGCATAAAAGGGATGCTTGGTGCAGGACTTCTCTAGCCCAGCAGGCTCCAGCTTACTAAGGTTGAGACTTTAGCTCTTTTGGGAAGTCTCAGGAGGCCCCTTCTATGGTCTTGAACCCTGTTTGACAAAGGGAGATGCTGAGGTTATAGGCTTGGTGAGATCTTGTGCTATCAGCTTTATGAGAGATGTATTGGATATTTGCATTTGTTAAGAGGCAGAATTTGGCTGGGGCATGTACTGCATGATTTTACTTTTGAACCTTGACATAACTTCCAAATTCCAATTTTGGCTCCCACCCTCTCTTTGTGCTTCGTAGCTTGACCATTTGTCGGTGCACCTCACACAATAGTCAAATCTAGACAAACGCCTTTTGTTTTGTCACTAATTTTAAAGTTTTATTGCGTGAAAGTATACAGCCCCTGGAAATTAGTTTAAACATAAACAAGCAATTAGATCAACAAATACCTCTCATTTATCATGTCTATGGTTATTGTTTAATTAGATTGAAAAAATTTCATTTGCTTTGATATTAATCATTGTAAATTCTTAAGTCAAGGATGATATCAATGTTTGCTCTCTACCAATGTCCTTAAACAAAGTTGGAAACCTTTCTTCCTTTATGAATGTCTTGAAAAAGTTACATCAGTTTTAGCTACGATAATTTTAAGTATTCACCTTTGATTAGTTTCAAATGGAGAGGAGTCTTGGGGCTCATCAATATGTGGCACATGGTTGCCATTTGACGGAAAAAATTGAAATTTAGTAGCACCTCGTAATTTAAAGTGTCGTGCTAGTTGGAAGTGAGGGCCTTCTTTATCTTCATCATACCTTATATCTCCATTCTGCATTCTGAAGACACTGACATTTTCTCCCAGGCTGCTGCTATGTCAAGCTCCAAGGTTCAGAAGCCCCAAGCGGCAGATGATGAGGACATGGATCCAACGGTAGATTAGTTTCGAACTTGAAAATTTTGAGTTGTCTTCTCTGTATTCCTACAGGATATATAACATAAGCCTTAGTTTTCTTGAACTTTATGTTTATGCATTTTTTTTGCCTGCAGCAATACTTCGAAAATAGGCTGAAATCCCTTGCAGCACAGAAGAGTGCTGGAAATAATCCCTATCCTCACAAATTCCATGTTTCGATGTCCATCCTTGAATGTATAGAGAAGTATAAAGGTCTAAGTAACGGGGATCATCTTGAGGATGTTGAAGTATCTTTGGCTGGTATTTAAATACAGGAATTCGGACTCTCGTAGGGGATTATTCTTCATCATCATGTTTCTTCCTATTAATGTCAATTATGTTTCTCTTTTGCAAGGGCGAATCATGAACAAGCGATCTTCTTCATCGAAGTTGTTCTTTTATGATTTACATGGTGCTGGTGCCAAACTCCAAGTCATGGCTGATGCAAGGTATTTAATCCTTATTATTTATCCTAATTATACTCCTGCCTATGTTACTGTCAGATGCTATTTGGGATGCAAGGTCACTGGGCCAAACACGTTTTGTCTTGTATGAGGGCCATTTGTCATTGTTGGAAGTACAAAAATTATTTTACGAGCTATGCAATTTTGTCTTTTATTTTATTGAATCCACAGTTTTGATTTGTGACTGCTCGTCCTAGCTCTTGATCAAAGGGTACCAACTTTGGAAGTGGCCTTAATTTTGTTGCATCACTCTTCATTTTACAATGCATTGCATTACATGTTTTTTCTAGTTAAAACTTTTTTATTTATTTTAGATTTTTTTCCTTGATGTTACCTTTTTACATGGATTGGACATGATTGCATTAGTGCCATAGTATTATTGCATACATATTTCGGTGCTTAGATGCGTTTCATGGTAATTAATCATATATGCGCATCATTTTTAATTTGTTGATGTGTTCTCCTGGGCTTTATCTGGACTAAATAGTTCTAATCGTTTTGCTCTTTGTGAAATTTAAGAATTGTGGTTCACTAGTAATGTTTGTTTGTAGAAAATACCGGACATTTTATTTTGTGTACATACCTCCATCAAGGGCTACTTTTGATGGGCCTTTTTTGCTTTACATCTGCTCTACTCTTTTGTTGTGGCTTGATTTGGCATGTGGCTATATCATGGAGTTCTGAGATGCTACTCTAAAATTATAGACATGTTTGGGAAGTTTGTTCTTTGTGAAATGTTTTGTGGAGAATGAAGATGCTGTTGGTTTGTAGGAAATACCAGACATTTTAATTGTGGACATACCTTCATCAAGGGCTTCTTTTGTTGTGCCTTTTTGGCTCTACATTTGCTAGATTCTTTTGTTGTGGCTTGATTTGGCATGTGGCTATATCATGGAGTTCTGAGACACTACTCTATAATTTTAGACATGTTTGGGCAGTTTCTGGAAGGGAGTTCTTTAAGAAATGTTTTGTGGAGAATGAGATACTGAGCTTTTTTAAAACACAATATTTTTAGCTATTTTGGTGTTTTCAGATGGCTGCTTTTAATTTGCTTTTGGGAAATCAGTTTTTCCAGTATAATGAAGCAGGCAAAATTATTGACCTTGTTATATATATATATATATATTGTAACTTTTAAATAGAGAGTTGTTTATATTTTTTTTGCTTAAGCTGCCCTTGCCAATCTCCCTCATCAACCCAGGTTTTGTTTAGATGAGTTGCTTTCTTTGAGTACCTTTTATTATTATTATTTTGATAAAGTGTGTAACATTTATTATTAATATTTCCTTGGGATAAAATATTGTATCCTACTACTGAGTACTACTTTTTGAGGTTTCATGGTGGTTACAAGCAAAGGCTATTGGTGACTAGTCTTTGTGATGGTTATCGTGAGGAAGGACTTCGAACATATTTTTTGGAGGCGGCAACCAAAATATGACCAAGATTTTAGGTTTAATTTCTGTTTGATCTTTTTATTTTCTTTCTTAATATTGGGCTACCATTTGTTTGTTTCGTTGTTTGGGTTTCTTATATATAAGGCTTGGTGTATAATGATGTGATTGTGATTGGCATAATTTGAGAAACATAAATATTTTACCTCTCTCTGTCTCGTTCACTTGGCAGTCTCTTTTCCCCCATGTTCTTCTGTTTTCTTCTTCTACAAGACTTATGCTACAGTGGTGCTGCATCATTTTGCAAAATACAGGACTATATTGTTTTATATATAAATTGTCTCTTATAGTCCTTTGGGCTCATTTTTCAACGCCAAACATGTTTGACACTCCGTTGTCGAGCGGTTGTAGAAGAGATTGGCAGGCTGGAAGAGACAGTATTTGTCTGGAGTGGGTAGGCTACTTTGATCAAGAGTACCTTGTAGGGTAAGCCTACTTTATGTTGCTGTTTACTATCCCTTTGTAGGTGGCAAAGAGCTTGAATTTGCAATGAGTCGAGCCAGAACAGAGGTGTGCCGAGTATTGGTCAAACTTGAGCTGAGCTCAAACAAGACCTCATGACTGTTGAACTGAACCTGAACCACAACTTACTTAACATGACTCGGCTCGGTTACACCCCAAGTTAGGTATGAATAACCTGCTATAGGTTCACTTTTCAGAAGGCTATGTCTTACCAGTATGGGGTATTGACAATTCAGACTGACGAGCGTGAGATTTCTTAGTCTAAGGCAGACATGTCATCTTTGGAAGTTAGACTTCCAGAGTGAACTCTTGACCATTTTCACATTTTCCAGCATTGTGTGGAAGTTTAACCTAGAAAGTTTTCACCAATTCTAGAGAGAGTAAGTCATAATTAAGAGGTTTCAAGCCTAGTAGAACTTGTAACTCATTGAGATTTGTTCCTATTAAATAACGAGCTTGAAGAAATGCTTGAGCATGGCTTGGCTATTCAAAAGAACGAGCCTGAATGAGCCTGTCACAAGTAGAACTTTAGCCCAGAAGCTTAAGCATTATGGTTCGTCGCTTGAGCTAGATGAATGTTGGAAGTTTGTTGGGGATGTTTACTTTTTTCCTTTTTGCCCACATTGTAATGTATTGTCATGTATATTGTCTTTTTACTTTTTTTTTTTTGATAACTATGTATAGTGTCTTTTTACTTATAAATGTTCTTCAGTGTTTCCATTTTGTAAGAACTTCATTTTGGAATGCAGTGAAAGTCCTAATGAGATTTATCTGTTCATTTATATTGATTTGCATCTTTAAAGTGTATGCCAAGTATCTGAAGCTCTAAAAGGTTGACACGTTATATGTGTTGTCTAGGCATTTTGTGGGTGTTAGTGGTACCGTTAAAGATACAAATTTGTCAATGCTCTGTCTGCTTGCATAGCAATAGCTAGTATTGATTTTTGTTCTTGGTATTGCTTTATGTCAAATAAGGACATAAAGAAGGAAGAAATGTGCTCAAATCAGAAGTTCTAAGATATTATTCCTTCCAAATAGATTTCCACACAGAAAAATAAAAAGTTAAAAAAAAAACCCCAAAAGCCTAATTATTTATTTACAACATCAATGCATCACAAAATTTCAATTAACAAAAATACTGCTAAAAATTTAGCCTTTGTTGTTTTTGCTATCTTTATTTATGAGATTGCAGTTGTTTGTCTTTCATGATCAACTAAGAAGCACGGACATGCGTGCGTGTCAGACACGTTGGCATGATGATTTTTAAAAATTGCAGGATACGACATGGTAGAAATATATATTTTTATAATATATATGCCATATGTAGGAATATTTTAATGAAAGCAATGCAAGTTAACACTAACTAAAATTTGAAACCATGTATTTTATATTTTAAATATTAAATTAGGTTTAAGATCACATTGCGTTATTTTGCAATTGGATCTCAAGTGTTTTTTTTTCTTCAAACGTACTCCGTGTTTCATGTATGGCTAAGTGAAGGATATGGGTGTCCAAGTGATGGACACGCGTGTCCCTCAAGTATCCGAAGCGTGTCTGGTTTTATAAAAATTAATAAAATAATAGGACACATTTGGACATGTGTCCGACACATGTCGGGGAGTGTCCAACGATTGTCGTGTCGGTGCTTCTTAGATGATCAACAAAAGTGACTATACAAGCTGCAAAAAGGAGGAAAATATCAATTTATGCTGACTACTGCAGGACATCGGAGATGGATGAAGCTGAATTTTCCAAGTTCCACACTGGCGTAAAGCGTGGAGATATTGTTGGTGTTATTGGGTATCCAGGTTTGGAATACTTCACATGTTACTATTTTACATCTTGCATTGATATTTAATTATCTTGTATTGACTATTGGAAAGGGAAATCATTGGCCTCAATCAATAATTAATAAATATCTACATTCGCCAAATCCTTTTTGCCTCCACATCTGGACAGAAAAAAGTCATCAGATTGAGGCTCCTTTAGATACAGGTTTTGGTACTTGTAAGTTGGTTTGCTAGATAGTGATGCTTTATGGATTGAATTGTTCATTGACTTTGAAGTAGGACTAGGTGTGGCGTGGGCCCCACCTAACGTGGTTCGTCATGGCGCTCATTCAGGACGCTAAATGGCACGCATGACTTGTGGGTTCGGGACCCCGAACGGAACGCACGCACGAGTTTCTCTCATGATGTCATAGGCGCTTAGTGTGCGTCTTGCTAGCATTAAGATACGTTGCTTAAGTTAAGAGACAGCTTGGAGGCATGTTTGGACAATCCGCTTGACACCTGGTGGGAATCTTGGGATTTAAGTGGTTCGGTAGTTTAGGGCAAAGATGTCGCCTTGGCAAGCGAGACCTCAGCGTGGGATCACACCGCCTTTAGACCAGTTTTGTTGAGAGAGAGAGATTACTCCATGTTGGACTCTTAGTCCTTATCAGGATTGACTTTATAGATAGGTATGCTTATGGATAGGCCTTATCGTCTAGGAGTCTTAATCCTATTTAGACTGTGCGGGAGGTTCTATATAAGGGCTACTATGTGTTCCTGGGGGGAGGACCCTTTTTTGGAGGAGTCTGGGCTAAAAACGTTACTTGTTCCTCCATTCTCTCTTTCTCTTTCTCTTTCAGTTGAACTGCTTTGACCTTCATCCAATCGCTCCTGGTTTCCCCCAGCATCCTTGGCATGATTTGTGACTCCACACTAACCCTAACGAAACACATTCATACAGACTACATTGATGTGCATTTCCTTTTCTAGCATAAATTCGTTTGTGAAACCTATTCAACTTTCCATCTTTGATTAAAAACTTCCAGTTTGGGGTGCAAGGTGGGGTCAACTCCTTTGATAGGCCATGTCTTTTTATCCCACATGGAAAGAGCTATTATAAACAAGTCAAGGTCACTTGGACCAATTTCCTGACAAGGACCGGTAGGAATCTAATTGACCTTGGTTTTCTTTCCACTGATATTGTTGGAAAAGAGTTGAGCCTTGAGGTCATGAGCATGGGCAGAACAAGAAAATTTATTCCTTTTTTTTTGGTTTTTTTGTTGGGGGAAGGAAAGTTGTTTATATTGAGCTAAAGTTTTGTTGAGTTGAGGGCCAAAATACAGAAGAGAAACCTTTCTCGCTCTCTGGAATGAGGCAGCAGCATTTGTTGAACATGGTTACACCACATACACAGCTTGGACATATTATACATACTTTTAAATTATAAGATTGTGGTCATTCATAAAAGAGATTCACATTGAGTTTGACTGTTGGAAAACAGTCTTTTAGATTGAAGTACTTCTCTATTATTCTAGATTTTAATCTAGAATACGGTTATTAGTTATTGCAACCAATTTCCTGACGAGGACTGGTAGGATTCTGATGACCTTGGTTTTCTTTCCACTGATACCGTTGGAAAATAATTGACTATTAAGCCTTGAAGTCATGAGCAGGTGCAAAACAAGAAAATTTATCCTTTTGTTTTTGGTATTTTTGTTGGGGGAAGTAAAGTTGTTTATTAGGAAAAGTAAGGTTTGTTTATATTACTTCCACTGATTTTTTTTTTTTTTGATAAGCAAAGTTTTATTGAAGAAACGGCCAAAGAGGCGCAAACAGTACACAGGCTGTATACAAAAACTATATACCTACTCCACAGTGAAGGTCCCCTATAAAGTTAATAAAAGCTGAAGAAGATTCACAAAAATGATTGGACAACCACAAATAAAAATTATTCAACAAAACAAACTTTAATCTATGGAAGGTAGTTCAACATCTTTGAAAATCCTCCGATTTTGCTCCTTCCAAATGCACATCACACAAAAAGGAACTATCCTCCAGGCTTTCTTTGCATTTCTCACCTTACAACCACTAAACGAAGACTTGAAGAAAAAGAGAACCGATTCAGGCATAACGTAGGAGATGCCGAAAATTGACAAGATTAGGCTGCCAAGCTGCATCGCAATGAACTAGAAGGTGATTTACTGACTCCTCTCCTCTTTTGCACAAAAAGCACCAATTGGGAAGCATCTTATCTCTTTTACTAAGATTATCAATAGTCAAGATAGAGTCCATAACTGCAGTCCAAATGAAGAAAGCAACTTTTGTTGGAGGCCCCACCTTCCAAATATACCTCCAAGGAAAAGGTCTGACACTGCCACTTTGCAGCGCTTGTGGAAAGATTTTACAGAAAATTGGCGTCTATTATCATCTCATAACATCACATCCCCTTCCCCTCGATTTACCTTTGAACCATATAAGAAATGGAGCAGCTCCTCCATTGAATCAAGTTCCTAGTCATGAAAACCACGAACGAAAATAGGCTCCCAAAAACTTCCTGATTCAGTGAGCCTCATGTAATTTGCTACCGTGGCCCCCTTCTCCCTAGCAATAGTATAAAAACCTGGAAAAGCTTAAGAGAGTGGGACATTCATACACCACGTATCTTGCCAGAACATAACTCTCCTTCCATCGCCTATTGAAAAACTAGTATGACTTAGAAATTCTTGCCAACCTCTCCTAATCCCTTTCCAAAGGCTAAACCCATAGGAAGACTTGTCTTCCTTTGTAGTCCAACCTCCAATCTCTAAGCATACTTACTAGATACCACCACAGTCCACAAATGACCATTTTCTAAAGCAAACCTCTACAACCATTTTGCTAAAAGAGCTTGATTGAAGAGATTGAACTAAGGAATGCCTAAACAACCCTTTTGGACTGGAACACAAACCTGATCCCAAGCCACAAGAAAATCTGTTTGAAGGTTCTCTAATCTCTTTACCACTGAAATTGAGATGGTGAGTAAGGACATGAAATATGTTGATAAACTAGAAAGCGTACTTTTAATTAGAGTCAGCTTGCCCCCTTTGGATAGATATTGTGTTTTCCAAGATGCAAGTCTTTTCTCAAAACGCCCTATGATACTGTCTCAAACTGAGATGACCTTGAAAGAAGCTCCAAGAGAAAGACCCAAATAGACAGTTGGAAGACGACCGACTTTGAATCCCACACAATCAGCCAATGCTTGAATATCTTACACATCACCCACCGGAATAATCTCACATTTTTCGACATTAGCCCGTAAGCGTGCAATTGCCTTAAAAAATATTAAAATTAAAACACAGTGAAGGTGTCTCAATTGCTCCTCATCTGCATCACAAAAAATAACGGTATCATATGCAAAAAGAAGATGAGACACTGACACTGACTTGTCATTGCTTCTGCCCACCATAAAAGAGCCTAGCATCCCATCCTGAATTGCCCTACTGATCATTCTACTAAGAGCCTCCATTACAATAATGAAAAGATAAGGAGACATTGGATCGCTTTGCTGTAGACCTTTGTGGCCATCAAAGAAACTTGTTGGAGATCTATTCACCAAAATAGAAAAATGCACTGAAGAGATTCAATAATGAATCCAATTCCTCCATTTTCCTCCAAAGTCCATCCTCTGCAACAAGTACAAAAGGAAGTCCCAGTTAACGTGATCATAGGCATTCTCGATATCAAGTTTACATACTAGCCCAGGAGCTCCACAACGAATGCGAGAATCTACTACCTCATTTGCCACTAAAATAGCATCAAGGATTTGCCTCCCCCAACAAAAGCATTTTGTGATTCCGAAATAACACTACCCACCAATTTCTTTAACCTTGCTGCCAAGATCTTGGACACCAATTTGTATATGCACCCCACCAGGCTAATAGGTCTAAAGTCTTTTGGTTCAATAGCGCCACTTTTCTCTGGAATGAGAGCTATGAAAGTAGAGTTCAAACTTTTCTCAAAATAACCATACTCATAAAAATGATTCATAATGATCATAAAATCCTCTCTAAGAAAATGGCAGCCATTTACAATGAAAGCCATAGTGAAACCATCTGGTCCAGGTGCTTTGTCACCATTGCACTCTTTCAGGGCAGCCACCACCTCCTCTTTTGTGAATTGTATCTCCAAGCTATCTTTATCCTGTACTAAAAGCATAAAGAACTCCATACCATCCAATCTGGGCCTCCTACCACACAACTCAGTAAACAACTGCATATTAAAGTTGATCATAGCCTCCTTAATGTCCACCTCCTGTCTCAACTCTACACCATCAACTACCAAACAACCAATGTTATTGTTTCTCCTGCGAGCATTAGCCATCCTGTGAAAAAATTTTGTATTTCAATCTCCTTCCTTTAGCCACAATGATCTAGCCTTTTGCCTCCAGTTGATCTCTTCCATTAGAACCACTCTGCATAGTTCCCCTTTTGCTTCTTCCCTCTTTAGAATTTCTTCACTGGAGAGATTTTGCTTCCCTTCAAGAGAATCAAGATCTTTTATAATTTGCAAAATTCTTGCCATTCGAACACTTATATTTCCAAACTCATCCTTGTTCTATCTCCTAATATCTTGTTTCAGAATGTTAAGCTTCTTTGCCGCCACATAGCTTGGAGAACCCATCACTGAATAGCTCCTCCACCACTCCCCGACCCTTTCAATAAAACCATCAACCTTTAGCCACATATTTTCAAACCGAAAAGGACTCTTTCCTCGACGAATGCCCCCACAATCAAGAGCAATGGGGATACGATCTGAAATTGGGCGAGGGTAAGCACTTTGAACCACATGGGAAAGTGTTCTTCCCATTCCAGGGAAATCAACAATCTATCAATCCGCGACAAACAAGTTCTATCTCTATTATTGCTGAAAGTATACCTCGCTCCTTCCAAGGGAAGATCCATTAAATCAGTGGACTTAATAAAATCAGTAAACTCCTTCATGGCCATGGATATATGAGAGCAGCCCTTCCTTTCACCTGGCAATCGAATCACATTAAAATCGCCTCCAATACACCAAGGTTTCTCCCATTTTTCTCTAACCCGAAGGAGGTCCTACCATAGCTCTTTGCTCTGAGTATCCATAATTGGGCCATAAACACCTGAGAAAATCCATTGAAAACCATCCTCAATATTTGAAAAAAGGCTTGACACAGAATGATTCCCTATAACTGAGTCAATGCTCGTCAAAACATGCTTATCCCACAAAAGAAGCACACCCCCAGCAACCCCTTGAGGCCCCCAAAAAATCCAGTCTACAAAACGACTGCCCCACATGGATTTCACTCTGTCCATTGAAATATTCTCCATTTTGGTTTCTTGCAGGCATACTAAATTCCCCCTCCAAACATTCAACAAAGACTTCACCACTATTCTCTTATCTATGTCATTAATCCCTCTCACGTTCCAGTAAACAATTTTTAGCTTCATAAAGAAAACTTAAGAATTTTCTTACCATGCCCTCCACCACTGCCACTGCCACTGCCTTTCCTCTCTTCTAAACCACTCTTTCTCCCTTCATAATTCACAAAACTCATCAGTTTTTTGAATTCCCTGTCATTCCTGGATGAAGAAGCACCACCTTTTGATTTCTTAACATGCTGTTTACAATGTTGCTCCCTCCATCTTTTTTCAATGGCATCAAGCAATCTTTTTGCATCATCCTCAAAACCTTCATAGGAAAGCCCCAGAAAAGCACTTAACTTTTTCATTTTTCTGTTAACCCAGTCTGACCACAATATCTCCCCATTTGTCCGAAGAGGAACATCTGCCTGCTAGCCCTGCATAGGAGCGAACGCCCCTGGTTGCACCACTGCGAGGGGGGAACATTGTTCTAGAACTGAATCCTCTTATATTAACCATCAGGTTTGCATTGGTTAAATTCCATCTCACTCTATTAAACCCATCATCTTGCAAAGAGTCTCTACTGAAATCTGATTCATAATTCCTTGCATCAAAACCAGCTTCTCCTTCACTATCGGAAAATTGCCACTACCGATTTTCCTTGAGACTCCCCTCTAAAGTTCCCCCAAGATCATCAATTTGCTTCCTAATCACCAAAGCTCCCGGATCAGGGTCCATCATAAAATCTGTACCAGACCCTTCCCCCGAAACAAACACCTGAGGAGGAACCGTTACCTGGGAAAAGAGGTTATCTTCCTTGAACTCTTCCATGCCTCTACCTACTGATGTTTGTTCGATTTGCGCTGCCACTTGCATCACATTCCCCACTTTGCTTGTTCTCACAGGCAAATCAGACCCTGCTGCGTCGTACTGCACTCAGAAAGCCCCAATTCCATAGGCCTTTGTAAGTAATCATCCATAGGCCTTCGTAAGTAATTACCAAATCTGGTGACGCCCAGACTCTGAATTTTCATTGAACTAAAGCCCGGTTGGGCCTTTTTAACTGTCCACTTTTTCCTCACACGGCTTGCATGCCTAGGTTTAACTTCACTAAAATGCCCACTACTTAATCTCAGCCTATTATTTGTTAAGGCCCATTTGCCTTTTTCAGCCTGTGAAAAGCGAGGCCCATAAGCTCCCATAGGCTTCCAATTCTTATGAAATCGACCCGACTGAAAAGCAGAACGTGGCTGTCTGTGGAGCATCTTTTGTGACCCTGAAACAGCTGTATTCCACTTACTTTTAAAATTCAAACTTTGTGCAGAGATTGTGCCATGTGCCCTATCCCCTACTCGATTTGACCACCTACCTCCACGTGCGTTAGCGAATTGATGACCACGCTCCACCGTCTTCTCCACTCCAAACTGATCGTTGACATCTCCGCCCTCCACAACACAATCCTGATGAAACACACGAGGCCACATCTCTGCCCACACAGGTAGTGCAAACCGAGTTGGCCCAATGCCAACCGATACGGAGGCTAGAATTTGATTCCTGTCTGCCCTCACTCTAAGCCTTCCCCATCGGAAACAATGTTTATTCTTTGTCGCCTCATCCAATCCCAAGAAACCTCCACAACGATCTCCAATTTTCTGGAAAACAGATAAATCCCAAAGGAAAATGGGCAGACCCATGATACGAACCCAACACTCACGGGGTCTTGAAAATGAACTGTAACAACCTCTGTTCATTGACCATTTTTCCAAGACCAAACGGTGGCCATCCATAACCCATTCCTTCGCAAGAATTCGCTCAGCTTCTCTCGCTGATGGGAAAAGGAACAAAAAGAAAGCTCCATGCATGTCAAAGATTTCAACTCCAGCCATTACCTTCCACAGACGCTCTACCCAAATTTTAAGAGACTTTGCTTCGGGCACTGCTGTAACAAAATCTTTGAACCTTCCAAGTAAGCAACGTTTCAAAAAAGCACACACCTCTACACAAGACAAAGGAATAACTTCCACATCACAATCCCTCCAGCATGAGGGACGGACCTTTATAGAGTTTTCCGGCCACCTCTGCAAACTTGCCACTTGCAGAACGAAGGTTTCTCTGCTTGTTTCTCAGGCTTCTCGCGCCGTCGAAACTTCATCATCACACCCGCCCCGGTTGACCACCCATCCCCAAAATCTGATTCTGGAATTCTTACTCCCTCCACCCTTTTCAAACCCTTTGCTGTAATTTCAACGAAACTTCCTACACTATTTATCTTAGACCAGTACTCCACCGAACGGGAACCAACGCTCAAACTACCCAGGAACCTCCTTCCACGCAGTAGCAAAGAAGCTTCAGAAAGCTTGCCACTTATCCACTGGATCTCAGCACCCCACAGCGCAGTAGCTCTCTGAACTCCCTTTCCTCTTTTGATCAATCTAACCTCTGACTCTTTACCTTTGTTGTCCGAAGCGAATTCAAAAGTTTTCCAGTCCATTAGAATGATCCTCCTCTCCATGAGTTTGTTCTGATCCTTATTTGTTCATAAGTAGCACATAGTATGGTTGATGCCACATCCTGACCTGATGCACTCCTCTCTCGGCACAGAATATGCGAAGAATAGGCTTTGCCAAAATCATATCAAAGACTTTATCCAGAAAACAGGGCCAGTTGCACAGCCTGTATACAGGGCCGCAAGGGACTGCTGCGGAGATACTTCCACTGATAATATTATTCAATTCATGATATAGTTGATTAGAGGAGGTAAAATTATTCTGGGTAAATTTACAAAGAGTATTGAATATCTATTCTCAATTTCACATTTCATTGGGGGATTTGAACTGTTGATGTCAGGGTTAATACTATATTAGCTATTAGGGTATTCTCCTGCTACCTTCCAAAAAGCGAAAAGTCATTCTCCTGCATCAAAGATGCAGTTGGGGATGCTTGGTACTTGTAAAATTCTCTCTCTCTCTCACTCAAAATCACGTTTCTGTGATGATAAATACTTATGGTTTAAGGCAGAATTGAGTTTTTGACAAATCGAGTTCCCCCTGGGATACCTAGTTGGTTATGATGAAGTTAAAGAGGATTTTAATAGGTAGTAATAGCAGAAATTAGAGCAATTTGATAACCCATTGGCAGGCAGTTCAAAACTCACTTATGTGACTATGTCCCTCGCAGTTTTTGCTTTGAGATGTGTTCCCTAAAACTTTTAGCTGGTCTCTGTCATTACATCTAAATGTATCTTCTTCCATGAGCTCATTACAAGACGCCATGTAAGGGGTGGCAACTCAAGGGCCAAAGAATGAACCTTGAATATCCAAACATTTGGTAGATACTGAGAGATGTTCATTCTATGTTTCACAGAAACATTTTTCCATCTTGTCATTCTTTTTTCTGTTCAATATGTTAATGCGTATAGGGGTGTTCTTGAGTAAATGCTGCAGTGCATACAATTCACTACAGATTTACATGTCCAACAGAACTTATTTTCTTAGTATTTTGCCTGTTTATTTTCCAATGCCTTTTCCTCCTTTTAGGAAAAAGTAAAAGGGGAGAGCTGAGTGTTTTTCCACGATCAGTCATACTGTTGTCCCATTGTCTCCATATGATGCCAAGGCAAAAGGCTGGTCCTGGTGTGGAAAATGCCAACGTGAAGGTGAACATATTTTGTTTTTTGATGGATCTAATGCTGCTTGAATTCTTTAGCTGACATCAATACTTCCTTTGTTGTACAGGATTTATGGGTCCCAGGAAGTGCCAGGAATCCAGAAACTTACATATTAAAGGATCAGGTATCAAATAGTATTTGAGCACTTTGTTTCATTATTGCTCTCTCTCTCTCTCTCTCTCTCTCTCTCTCTCTCTCCATGTAGGTTCTGAACTCACTGATTGATGCTAGGAAACTCGATATCGTCAACGTTACTTGGATTTGATGTTGAACTTGGAGGTTCGACAAATATTCAAGACCCGAGCAAAGATCATTTCATATATCAGAAGCTTTCTCGACAATCTTGATTTTTTGGAGGTAAGCTGTTTGTCTAGTTGTCCTTGTTACTGTTTTGATGGCATTATTTTCCTTACCTCAGGCAGAGGCGGACCGAACCTTGGCCGAGCGGCTTTGGCCACCTCCACTGGAAATTGAAAAAAAAAATTTGTTTTTTTTCCCGACCTAATTAAAAATGGACTTTGCCAGACTAAACCTAGTACTCATTTCAAGTGTAAAGCCATAAAATCAATCGCTTTAGGTCCCCAATTTTTTAAAGCCTCTAAATTTTAAAAATCTTACTTATTATAGTTAAAATTCTGTATACTTTTGATAATTTTGTTTTGAAAAAAAGCCTCAATCTAAATAAGAAAAGGCACATAAGAAAAAAAATGAAAAGCCTCAGGTCTAAATGAGAAAAGACTCATAAGAAAAGAAAGAAAATGCCTACATCAAATGAAAAAAAAACTCCTATAAGAAAAAAAAAGGTCTCAAGTTAACTTCTATAGTTACATAAACTTTTATCAACATAAGGAAGATCAAAGGTCTAACCTATATAACTCTCTCTCCCTCTATTTTATACATATTTAGAAGTTTAAACTCTCATAACATACATACGCACACACACTCTCTCTCTCTCTCTTGTACATAAGACAAAAGTTTCAAACTGAAAAAGAAATTAGTAAATTTTACCGATAACATCATCAAACGGCTTGTTGATATATTTTTGCATTTTTATATAGATCGATGTTTGTTTTATTTTCTTTTGAACAAAGCGTAAATTTTTTTTATTGTTGGTGGTTTTACAAGTAGTTGTTATGGTAAAACTGAAAAGTAAATTATGTACTTTGTTGGTTAAATCACCAATTTTGTATTAAGCTGGTCGAATCATTTGGTGAATACTTCACCAAAAACCAAATTTTATTGGATGGTTAAATCCATTGTGATTCATTGAATATTCCATTGAAAGAGTAGAAAAATAAATTAATTAATAATTTTTCATCTCAAAAAAAAAAATTCAAATTTTACGTAAAAAATTTACACCTAGTATTAAAAATGTAAAAAGCGTTCTTTAAAATTTTCGCTTTAGGAGTATTTTCCGCCTTCACTAAAAAAATTTCTGGGTCCGCCACTTACCTCAGGTACATATTTTTCCCTTGTTTCATCATGTGATTTCCTCACTTTTAAGGTTGAAACACCAATGATGAACATGATTGCTGGAGGAGCAGCTGCCCGTCCTTTTGTGACCCACCACAATGAACTGAACATGAAGCTGTACATGCGGATTGCACCTGAGCTTTATCTTAAGGAGCTAGTTGTTGGTGGACTAGACCGTGTCTATGAGATAGGAAAACAATTCAGGAATGAGGGAATTGACTTGACACACAATCCTGAGTTCACTACATGTGAGTTTTATATGGCTTTTGCGGACTATAATGACTTGATGGAGCTAACAGAGAAAATGTTGAGCGGTAAGTCACAAATTTGGGGATTAAACATGCTGGTGCTTTCTTAGAGCATTAATTTTCTTTAAAGTATCTCTTGAAATTTTTTTTTTAACAAAGTTAAATTAAAACAGGAATGGTGAAGGAACTTACAGGTGGCTATAAACTCAAATATCATGCGAATGGGTTAGAGAATGACCCAATTGAGATCGACTTCACTCCCCCTTTCAGGTCTCTGGATGTAGGCAATGCTTGTGTAAAATTGACTCAGTATGTTAGCTTCACATCACTCTGAAAATCTCATTTAGAAAAACTAAATCTTCTTTTTTAACTCTTGCAGGAGGATTGATATGATAAAAGAGTTGGAGAAGATGGCAAATCTTAGCATACCCAAGGATCTCTCAAGTGATGAAGCTAACAAATATTTGGCAGATGCATGCATGAAATTTGATGTCAAATGCTCTCCTCCACAAACAACAACTCGTCTGTTAGACAAAGTAATTCTGTTATCATTTTTCTTCTCTGCAAATAATTTTACCATTGGAATTCCCCTTCCTATCAATCACGTGATAACCAGCATTTTGGTCCTGTGGGTAATATTTGTTTCTGCCTTTGAGGAGTTCTGTGAGTTTGACTCTTCAAACTGTATAGCAGCTTGAATGGTGTGGTGGGTGCTCAGGCTTTAGGTTTATGGAGAGGAACAAATGGAAATGACTCCCTTAAGTCTTAACTATATGTAGGAACAAGCAGTGCAGCTCCTACCATTAAATATCTAGTGGATGGCTGATGGCTATTCTAGAATGATTCATTATCTCTGTTGTTGATATTTTATTGATGCCACATTTATAGTCGTACAAATGAAGTCTTGAAGCAAGAAATATATGTAAAGTATACATTGAGAGTTAACTAGCGGGTGGCTAACAAAGGATTACTGACGATATTGATATTATTGTTGTGTTATTTGTTGTTCATCAGTTTAGTCCTGCTTTTGCCATTGTTTGGTTGTCCTGTGTGGGCTAATTGTTGCCTTCTCTTCAATTCAACACCCAACCCCCCCACCCCCCCTTGGGTGGGATACTGATACTAGGTTTATATTTTTAAATAAATTCAGAGAGCCTTTATAACCTTTAAATGGTGTAAGTTGCTCCAGCCATTGTTCCCTTTCCATTACCCAACATGTTCATGATTTTTTAGGTCTTATAGTTTGTTCATATGTTTACTTTAATTCATAATAATGCTTTGCTTTCAAAATGTATCTTCAAATATAAAACTAGAATAGTCTTTGATTGATTTGTTTTTCGTTTCTAATTTTCTTTTGTCCTCTATTGGAAATAAACAATACATTCCTAGTTAACTTAGATCTTAGAAATACAGAACAGGGATTCTGGGAGTGATGATGCAATTTAAAACCATGACCAAGCATTTTATGTTACATATGATTAATGGTTACATTTCTGACTGCAGCTTGTGGGACACTTTCTGGAGGAGACATGTGTAAACCCTACTTTCATTATCAACCATCCAGAGATAATGAGTCCACTGGCAAAGTGGCATAGGTCAAAACCAGGCCTGACTGAACGTTTTGAATTGTTTATCAACAAGCATGAGGTATGTCATGCAAGCTATGGATTTCTAGTTCTCTATTATTGGTTTTCTAATTTTATACACATTTCTTTAATTTGTGCTTTCTACCATCTGTATTCTCTACCTCAGCTTTGCAATGCATACACGGAGTTGAATGATCCTGTTGTACAACGGCAACGGTTTGCCGACCAACTCAAGGTATTATTATCGTTAGGAATTGAGTGACTAGTAGCTCAGTCATGTCATGTGGGTTCCTTGACTCTGAATGTTTGTATGGTTGAATTTCAGGACCGACAATCAGGTGATGACGAAGCAATGGCCTTGGATGAAACATTTTGTATGGCTCTCGAGTACGGTTTGCCCCCAACTGGTGGCTGGGGATTGGGTATTGACCGACTTACAATGATGTTGACGGATTCGCAGAACATCAAGGTTTGTGTTTGTCCTTTGCGTGGTGGTGTGTGAAATGTTTGGTTTTGGGTTTCCTTCTTGTTAATTTAAATTTTTTTTTTTTAATCTGTTGGCGGTATTAGTTTGGCTGTTGTGGGTTGGGGTTGGGTGCAGTAGATGTTTTCCTTCTGAGCTTTTTACTCGTGTTCAATTGATTTCCTTTTTCTGGTGACAGGAAGTTCTACTCTTTCCAGCCATGAAACCTCAAGATGAACCTCCTACTAAAGGTACCCATTCTAATATCTTCTGGCATGTATCCAGTATGGGCTTTCAATCTGCCCATATATGAAAACCTGTCGGAGGTTAACTTCTGTTTTGAGTTTTACTGTTTGTAATGAAGTTTAATTTATTTTTTGGCAGTGAGAACAGCAACGGATTGAAACATTGAAATCATGTCATGTTTTCGTCAAATTTGAAACAGAGGGCTGCAGTCAACTTTTGGTCAGGCACTCTTTTCACTAAAAAAAGGCATTTTAACTTTTTTTGCGTCATAAACTTACCATATTGGCAACAGTTCTTCAGGGTTTCAGATCCTCTTGTGAAATCTGTTTCCAACCTGAGCTCCGTTATGCTCCCTAGAAAGTATTGCTGTTATTGGGCAGGGTTGTCCTCAAACTACATTTACTATACAAATACAGTACACTAAATTCTTTGCAAATGCAAATTTTACTTCACCAGAGATTTGAGTTGTTATGTTCTCTCACTGTTTTCTTTATATAGTTTTGTCGCTGAATGAAATGTACCAATGTAATAATGTGAAAAGCTTATCATTGCAGCACTTCGTAACGGCTACCGGCTTTTCTTGTGGCCATGGAAGGAGGATAATCTCTCAATACGAGTATGAATATGAATTCCAAAAAAGAAGTTTCAAAATGTGAGACAGTTGGGCGTTCTACTCTGGAAGCACTTGGTACAAAATGACATTTTATGCACTTGTTATAACTATGAACTTTCAAGTTTATCGTGCCATTTGAGAGACGGGGAAGGATGGGATCTACCATTGGATTGGCCACGTTTAATTTGATGAGTTTTTAAATCGGCTTGTTTATCAAAATAGGATTATTTTATTTAATAAATATTAAGTCAGATTACTTTACAGAACTCTAGTTAGGCGTCATTGGCATTGACGCTTTTAAAGAAAGCGTAAATGCCAATGATGCTTTTTGTAAATATTTTTTGTTATTTTATGTTAATTTTTTGAATGATAATAGAATTTTAAAAATTAAAATAAAAGTATCTTTGCATTAACGTTTTCAAAATTGAACTAGAAAATGTTATTGCGTTTGACGCTTTCGGTTTAAATACCTCCAGCTATCCCATGGAAGAAACAACTGCTGAATAGTTATAAGGAAGACTGTATAGGAGAAGGAGCTCAATTCTTATGCATATGGGTATCAAGGACAATGAAAATATGAGGGAAATAATGTATAATCAAATTTCTAGCTATGACGAGAAACTCTTGCCTTGGCGGTCTCTACAATTTCAAGTTAGAATTTTCATTCAAATTTCTAGCTACGATGAGAAACTCTTGCCTCGGCGGCCTTTACAATTCTAAGTTAGGATCTTCATTGTGCGGTTTGTGGAGGAGAGTCTCACAAAGACCCAAGAGTTGTGATTGAAGCTCGGGTGACTTATAGGGTCGTTTGGATCTTGGGCAAGCTGGTGAAGGTGATGGGCTACGCTTGAATTTGGTTACACCACACAACAATACTGACGATCTTGGTAGAGAGGCTCCATTTCTTGGTTTATATCAACGAGCATATTTGGATTGCCTTGAGGACTCAGAAACATATGCGGTTAGTTACCAAAAGTTTTCTGATACAAAAACATCAAAGCCTCTAACGTTTTTGGTTACTAAAAGTGAAACATCACTGCCTCTGATGTTTTTTTATTTTGGACCATTAGTTCTATTGACGTTTTATGTTTAAACATAAAAGCGTCACCAGGCTTGAAGCTTTTAATTTGTTTTTTGAAATTTAATTTTCAGTAGAGAAAATAAATTAACTTAAGGAAAAAATAAAACTATAAATTGTGATTAGCATTGATGCTTTTACTAAAGGCGTCAGTGCTAATGACGTTTAGCCATTGTTTTGTAAATATTAAAATTTTAACTCCTGTTTAATATTTATTGAATAAAATAAATCTATTTTGATAAACAGTCCTTTTTTAATCAGATAATTTGATATTCTGCTTTCCTAAGAAATTAGTCACTTAACATGGACTCCAGAAGGCAACACAAATCACACCCTCTGGCTACAATTCTCTTACTAGGAAGGGACATAGCAACCTAGCCTGAAAGAAAATTCTCTCACGGCCCGAGTATAGGCCAAATGAAGAACACCACCTCTTACAAGCCGAGAGGCAAGGAACAAGACACTCCTCCTTACAACTTGAGGAATACAAATAAAAGAAAGCCCTACAACCCATGCAAAGAAATCAAATGGGCCTTAGCCCCCCAGGCTTCCTGCTAATTTGACGGCTTTAGGCATGATTATGTTGCTTGATAGAAAGACTTGCAATAGCTCTTCACAGCCTTGCGAGTTAGATATCCAATCAAGGCCAATGACGCTAAGAATATTCACACAATGTTTCCCAAGTTTTATAAACCAGTTTCACGAAATATTTAGCTTGCGTAACTTTCTTAATCATAGTAGCAGACACTTGGGGCAAGGGTAATTTCTATTCTAAGCTTAATGGCCAAATTTATATTTTAACTTTAATTTGAACGTGAGATCGTTGCTTGGTGTCACGGGCCGAGTGCTTTCTATCCAACCCAAAATCTCAAACTATTAGATGGTGCTGCCTACCTTCTTTATATGGCCCAAGATTTCCCTTATCTTATCCGATGTGGGATCGTGACATACTCCCCCACCCGAATCCACGACGCCCTCATCATGGGTCGGACCACCCTGCCTACTCCACCTGAGTGCTTGGTGTAGAATCGGATCAGGAGTTAGGTTGTTCTGATACCACTTGTCACGGGTCAGACATTTGACATTCAACCCAAAAAGCTCAAGCTGTTAGGTGGTGCTACCTTGCCCCCTTATATGGACCAAGACCTTCCTTTTCTTATTTGATATGGGATCGTGACACTTAGGCACGAAATTCAAAGTTCAATTTGAAGCTAGAAAGTGAAATTCAAAGAAGCTCTTGTTGGACTCTATCTTGGAAATTGGGCCTGAAATTACTGCAAAATTTCAAGGGCCCTTGTTGTTATCTCATTGTCCTTTCGCTCTAGCGAAGATACTTTCGCTGGAGTTTCTCTGTTTTTCGCTCTAGCGAGAATCAAAGTTTCCAATTTTGACTTTTTCGAGTTGGACGTGATTTGAAACTTTCTATTTATATGAGACGACATTCTAGGGTTTTGGGTAGCTCTTATTATTGAGATATTCATTTAAGGTGATTGCTTGAGCCTAGGAACCCTCTTACACTCTTTAGAAGAAAATTTCAACTCTTCATCAAAGCTTTGTCTTAGTGATACATCAAGACCTGAGTATCACACGGTGCAATATTCATCATGGTGGATCCGAACCTGGGTGATCTATCCATGACCAGGATGAAGCTTGGGTGAAACTAAGTGGAGGTCCGAACCGACTGATGTTGAAGAATCAGCAGACCATATTCCACTAAATAGATATTTATGTTATGAGATAAGTATAAGTGATTGAACAATCGGGAGCAATTTACTTACGATACTTAGTTGACACTCATAAAAAGTATCTAATGAATTATGAGTTTAATATATCTTGTTCCATATTATTTATCTTGATATGTTTGTAGGATAGATAAAGTCAAAATCTATTGAAAGGTCCCAAATTAGACCTAATGAAATTCTATCTGTGAAGAATCAAGAATAAAGTTTTCATTCTGTGCATGCCAGATCATGAATCAGTAACTGCATCCAATTTCTATGTAGGAAGGAATGAAGAAATAGAATATGAACAAAAATACAAAGAAGTGAAAGGGGTTCGGATTTTATTCCTGAGAGGCGGTGGTTCACCCAAGTATGAGAGAATGGTGAATTACGATATGTGAACAAGTACTAGTTAACCTTGATTTATGGTGCTTTGATTGGAACAATTGTGAGTTGTATGTTGTAAACTATTCATCTATTGAGAGTTCTTGGAGTTTGGACATGAAGTTGATATTGTTGAGCCAGAAATCAAATAAACAATCACAAAACAATGAATTGGAGAAAGAAAATTCACTACTTACAAAGAGAAAAATTTACAGAGGAGAAGGAGGAGGAGGCTCACAACTCTCCCTTTACTACAACTCTCATAAAAAACTCTTTAAAACTCTCATTGATCTGCTCTTCTCTTTTATCTCAACCCTCTATTTATAAGGGAGGGAGGAGCACTGATTAACTAGCTTTGGCAACCACCAACCTTAACAAATAGTGGTCGGTAGATGACTTCGGTGGCCAGCTTCTTGAAGGTGCGGTGGTTGGCTTCTGTCTTTGACTTGGGTATGAACCCGTCAATTCTCCCCCTTAATACTTATTGGAAGAGAATGCAATCTGACATCCTTCAGTTAGCGTTCATTCTCGCTATATCTCTACATAGCTCGAACTTCTCACAAGTAATCACTTTTGTCAACATGTTCACAGGATTCTCTTTTGTGTGAATCTTCTTAAGTTTCAATAGTTGTTGATCTATCACCTTGCTTATCCAATGATAGCAAATGTCGATATGTTTTGTCCGTGAATGGTACATTGAATTCTTGCTCAAATCCAGAGTACTTTGATTGTCATAGTGCACCTTGTATTCATTCTGCTTGATTCCCAGTTTTTGAAGAAAACGCTTCAACCTTAAAATCTCTTTCCCAGCTTCCGCTGCAGCAATATACTCTGCCTCTGTTGTAGATAAAGCCACACACTTCTGTAATTTAGACTACCAGAAAGCAGCTCCTCCTGCGTAGGTGTAAAGAAATTATGATGTAGATTTCCTACCATCAAGATCACCGGCCATATATGAATCTGTATAGCCTTCTAAGACTAGTTTAGCTCCTCTAAAACACAAGCATAGTTTTGTCGTACCTTTTAGGTATATGAGAATCCATTTGACTGCTTTCCAATGCTCTTTACCCAGGTTGGAGAGAAATCTGCTCACAACACTTATAATGTGAGCAATATCTGGCCTTGTACACACCATTGCATATATCAGGCTGCCTACTGTTGAAAAGTAGGGTACTGCTGCCATTTCTTCCATCTTAGTCTTCAAGGAGGGACACAAATTCTTGCTCGACTTGAAGTGATTAGCCAATGGAGTATTGACTGGCTTGACATTTCTTATGTTGAACCTTCTGATCACTCGTTTGACATACTTTTCTTATGATAGCCATAACTTCTTAGCTTTCCTATCATGAACAATCTGCATGCCCAAAATCTATTGAGCAAGGCCTAAGTCCTTCATATCAAAGAATTAAGATAACTCCTTCTTTAGCTTGCTAATCTTGGCAGTATCTTATCCAATAATCAACATGTCATCAATATAGAGAAGGAGTGTCACAAAGCTACCATCCGAGAATCTCTAAATGTACACGCACTGGTCTACAACAGTCCTCTTGTACCATAACCCTCCATGAATGAGTCAAACTTCTTGTACCACTGTCTTGGCTTGTTTTAGGCCGTAAAACCTTTTCTTCAAATTGCAGATTAAGTGTTCTTTCTTAAGAGCTTCAAACCCTTCTGGCTGCTCCATGTAGATCTCTTCCTTTAGATCTTCATGTAGAAAAGATGTTTTAACATCCATCTGTTCAAACTCTAAGTCCAGACTGGCTACCAATCCAAGTATAACTTGAATTGAGGTCATCTTTACCACCGGTGAGAATATCTCGTCAAAGTCAACTCCTTTCTTCTGCTGAAATCCTTTGACGACCAATCGAGCTTTGTGTTTCACTAGCTTTCTGCTGTTATCTTTCTTTAGTTTGAATTCTCATTTATTTCTCAAGGTTTTTCTTCCTTTGGGAAGCCTTACCAGATCAAAGGTCTGATTCTTTTGCAAGGAACTCATCTCTTCTTACATAGCTTGCATCTACTTGTCCTTATCTGTATGAGTCTGTGCTTCCTAAAAATTATCTAGCTCTAAATCATCTGTCAGCAAGATGTAGTTTGATTCCGGATATTTCTTTGATGGAATCAGTGATTGACCTCTCGCTGATCTCCTTGGTGGAGCCTCTTCAATCTGGGGAGGCACCTCACTAACTGGCTGTGGGAGTTCGTCTTCTTCTGATAGAGGGGGTAGCTGCTCCTCCTGCTCAACACCCTCTTCCTCTTCATTTTCTTTATCCTATACTTCATCAGTATCTGTGACAAATTATATTAGAGTAAGATCACATATGTCTCCTAGAGCATTGGAACTAGACTTCTGAGACTTTGCAAAGTCCCGTAGAGTTGGTCCTCTTAGAACACTACATCCCTACTTTTGATAACATTCTTTGTTGCCGGATCTCATAGTCTGTATTCATATTTTTCATCTCCATAACCAATGAAAATGCATGAAATGAACTTCATGTCGAGCTTCTGTCTCTGCTTCTTGGATACGTGTGCAAAAGCCTTACACCCAAACACTCTCAGGTAAGAGTATGAGACATCATTTTTGCCAATCCACACAATCTCCAGAACTTCAAACTTCAACGGCATTGATGGTGATCTGTTGATCAAGTAGCAGGCAACACGAATTACTTCACCCCAGAACGGCTTTGGTAGATTAGCTATACTGAGCATACACCGGGTTCTTCCCACAATAGTTCAGTTCATCCTCTAGGCTATTTCGTTGTGCTGTGGGCTACGTGAGACCGTTTTTTTGTGGATGATACCGCGTTCTGAGCAGTATGCCTTGAACTCATTGGATGTGTACTCACCTCCATTGTCTGTCCGGAGGCACTTCAATTTCTTGCCAGTCTCCCTTTCTACTATGGCGTGGAAGATCTTGAAGTACTCGAGTACTTGATCTTTGGCCTTCAGAAAATACACTCACACCTTTCTTGAAGCATCATCTATGAAGGTAACAAAATACCTGTTACCGCCCAATGACTCTTCTTCTATGGGACCGCACACATCAGAGTGTACTAGGCTTAATAACTCTGTTATTCTCTGTGTAAAGAAACTAAACGAGACTCGATGTTGCTTACCAAATAGGCCATGCTCGTAGGGGTTCAGTGTAATCCCCTTGTTTGCTGGAATGAAAGCCTTCTTCACCAGTGTGAATAACCCTTTCTCTCCCATACGGCCGAGTCTCTTGTGCTACAGATTTGGTGATGCCTCGTTTTTAACTGCATTGAGGTTGTCTGAACAAACCTTCATATGGGTTCTATACAGCGTGCCACAGATGTGTCCTCGAGCAACAACCATGACACCTTTTGTTAGTTTTCAGGTGCCATTGTTGAAATAGTTGTCATAGCCTTGTTGATCGAGGTCTATCCCAAAAATAAGATTGAGCCATAGGTCGCGCACGTGTCGGACGTCTTTCAACACCATTGTGTAGCCAATGTTCGTCTGGATTCGAACATCACCAATTCCTATAATCTTTGATGAACTGGTGTTCCCCATTCTCACAATACCAAAGTCTCCAGCTTTATACGTCGTGAAGAATTTGTTGTGGGGAGTGGCATGGTAGGAGGCTACTGTGTCTACCACCCATTCAGAATCCTGGCTAGCAACGTGGAGGCACGTCTCTTCTTTCATAGAGAGTACTACGACATCTCCCTTAATAGTGACTAAGGTGTCACCATCTTCGTTGTTTTGCAGGTGATTACCTTGACCATGCTCCCTTTTCAATTTTCGACAGTCCTTCTTTATGTGATCTTCAATGCCACAATGATAGCAGGTAAACTTTCCATGTCCATCATTAGATCTGCCAGGATCTTGTGACTTTCCTTTGCTTCTACTTTTGCCTCTTCCTCTACCTCTACCTCGGCTTTGTCCTCCGCCTTGGAATCTTCCTCGGTTCTTTGTCACGAGGACATGTGAATGATCTAGGCCAGTTTCTTTTCTTTTAGACTCTTCACTGAAGAGTGCGTCTTTCACCATTTCAATGGATACCTTCTTGTTTGAGGCGAAGTTGCTCAGCTTGACTACCAGTGTTTTCCAATTGTCTGGTAGGGAGCCGAGTAACAGGGCCTCCTATTCTTCATCACTCAGAACCCATTCTGTTACGGTAAGTTGGTTCACTAGGTTCTGAAATTCACTTGTGTGTTTGGCCATAAAAATACCAATCTTCAGCTTGAGGTTTATAACTCGTCTCATCAGAAGGGTTTTATTCTGTGGATTTTTTGACTGGTACATGCTCTTCAATTTCTTCCAAAGAGTATATGTATCTGTTTCGTGTGCTACATGATGGAACGCGCTATGATCAATCCACTGCCGAATTTGGGTAATGGTCTTCTTGTTCATCTTGAGCCAATCATCATCTTTTTTCATCTCTGGTTTAATGCTCTTATGATCCAAAGGCTCCAAAAGATCTTTTAGATTTAAGATAGCATCCATTCTTGGCCTCCACATCAAATAATTAGTGGCCGTTAGTCTGATCATAGCTTCCGCCGATGAGTTCTTTTTTTTTTTTTTTGGAAAGTAAGTTGTATATAAAAGAAAAAAAAAAAAAAAAAGAAACAACGAACAAGGGGCATACCCCCGACAGGATGTAGTCCATCTACAGCCTTGCAGAAGGAGGACAACCAAAAGAAAAAAAACTAGAGACAACAAGACCTAAAAGCCAACAAAGAACCACAAACCACTGAGCAGATTCCATAAATCTACTCAGCAACAATACATGAATAGGACACCTGGCTTAGCTATCAATAAAAATAGACTGGGGCAGATTCCATTCTAAGTAGAGCTATTGGTTTGCTTGGTTAAACTTTTGCTTTCGAAAAGTATATAATCTCCCTCTAACTTGCATGATGATCTCCTTTATGACTACATCCACTGGCCTTGATTCATGACGAAAAATCCTGTTGTTCCTCTCATTCCATATCATGTAGACAGAAGTTGTAAATGCAAGCTTCATAATTATTGTACCTAAAGACTTACCCCACTGCTTCGAGGCAAGGAATTCGACTAAATCTGTCCAGCTCATAGTAGGCCACTGCACATTACATTTTTCCTTAACATAACTCCATATTCTTTGAGAAAAGCAGCAACCGAAAAAAAGATGATTATGGCTATCCTCCATATTTTGACACAAAGCACATATGGACTCATTGGTCACTCCAAAACTGACCAATCTATCCCCAGTACTCAGCCTTCCTCTGATTGCAGTCCAAGCCACAAAACTGAATCTAGGGATGTGATTTGGAAACCAGAGGAGATGCCACCATCTGACACAGGTTTTCTATCTCTAACATACTCCCATGTCGACTGAATGGTGAATTTCCCAGATCCACTTAACACCCATCTAACTTCATCTTCCCTAGACTGGTCAGGAAGCATATCAGTATTCCTTCACAGGTCTAATAATTGTACTAACCTTTGCATTTCTATTTATGGCAACAACATTGACGATTCTCTCCCCCATCCTTTGAATAATAGGGCCTATAGGATGCCAATTGTCATACCATAAGAAAGTTGAAGTACCATTTCCAATAACATGTTTGATCAATGGTCAAAGCCAATCACATAATTGGAGCAGTTTGCGCCAAACCCATGAAGACTTTTGTGGAATAGAGACACTCCAGAAGTTTCTCCATTTTAATAAGTATGATTTCACCCATTGGCACCAAAGAGATTGAGCTCCACCTGTGAAGAGAAACCAAACATGTTTAGACACAACAGCTTTATTCCAATTACTCATCGACTTGATATCTAATCCGCCTTCTCTTTTTGGAACACAGACATCAACCCATGCCACTTTGGCTCCAGTAGACTTCAAATCAACACCAGACTATAGGAAGGCCCTCAAAATCTTTTCCACATCATTGATAACTTTTTTTGGCAAAATGAATAGCGAAGACCAATAAACGTGCATAAAGAATAAGATGGATTTTATAAATTAAGCTCTCCCTGCATACGACAGCGCCTTGTTGGCCCAAGATTTAACCTTAATTGTAATTCTAGCTACAAGAGGCTTACAATCATCATACTTGAGCTTTGTGGTAATAATCGGCACCCCAAGATATCTGACTGGGAGGTTCCCACCACTGAAACCAGTACACTCCTTGATTTTATTTTGCTCAGCTTTCTCCACTTTAAAAAAATATATGTTGCTCTTAGCTGGATTAGGGGTGAGGCCAGATAGAGTTTTGAACTGCTGCAGAGCTTTTTGAATAATTTGGACTGATTTTAGCTCACTTTTACAAAATATCATCAGATCATCTGCAAAACAAAGCTTCACAAGTCTCTCCTTATCACATCTCCAATGGAAGTTGAAAGCTATATCTTCACAACGGGTTCTAATACAAGCATCCAGGACCTCCATGACCATGACAAAAAGATACGGAGATAACGGATCCCCTTGGCGCAGGCCTTTCTTACCCATAAAGTATCCGTTGAGTTCTTCGTTAATAGAGATCCGCCGTTGAGTTCTCCATCAATTTACTCTTTAATTGGTTTGTACAGTACTATAAAAGTAGAATTTGCCAAAACAGAGTGCACGGTTGCATCTAGAACTACGAAAAATCTTAAAAAGGGCTTAACTGAAAAATTTTAGGTTATTCAAGGGTCAAATTATAATTTTTTTAAATTTTTTTATGGTTGAACTATAATTTCTATAAAGTTTTGGAAAGGAAAGTCAAACTGTAATTTTTAGAAAGTTTTGAGGCCGAACTATAATTTCTAAAAAATTCAAGAACCAAACTGTAATTTTTAAAAAATTTTGGGACCAAACTGTAATTTCTAAAAAGTTCTGATGACATGGCAGTTACAGCTGATTGGGCGATGATGTGATAGCTGAATGGGTACTGACATCACTGTTGATGATGTCAACGATGATGTCATTGCTTTTTTCTTCTCTAGCAATGGTGACGTCACCGATATTGACTTACCGGATAAAAGCTTTGACCGGCTTGTATGGACTCGTTTTAGCTCTTTTTTGACGCAGTTTGTGGCGTTGTACTCGTATTGTCGAGACAAACACATTGGTGTGATCGAAACACGATTTTGAGCACTTTGATTTCTGGGTAGTGAGCAAAAATTTATTTTTGCTCTGGTGATTCTAACAAGGCTCTGATACCACTTGTTGAGGCAGAAATCAAATAAACAACTACAAAATAATGAATTAGAGAAAAAAAATTCATTATTCATAGAGAGAAAAATTTACAGAGGATGAGGAGGAGGCTCACAGCTCTTTCTCTATAACTCTCATAAAAAAAACTCTCTAAAACTCTCCTTAATCTATTATTCTCTGTTACCTCAACCCTTTATTTATAGAAGAGAGAGGAGCACCGATTATCAAGGTTTGACAGCCACCAACCTTGACAAATGGTGGTCAACAAATGACTTCGGTGGCCGACTTCCGTCTTTGACTTGGGTATGAACCCGTCAGATATTGTTTCTTTTTTTCCGCATTAGATTTTCATGTTAATATCATGTTTTAATTGTGTCATTATTATTATTATTATTATTATTATTATTATTATTGGTTTACATGCAAAATCCAATTGTGTGGTTACACTAAGATACTCATGAAATTTACAATTAATCGACCCCTGAGTGATAGTAAATCTTATTGAAAATTTTGAATTTTATATTTAAAATTAAATATTTCAACGCTAAGTTTATAGTTTTTCACTTCTTCGAAAGAGGGGTCCCAACAATTCATAATTTTGAAACTACAAATGTGAACGGAGACTTTCCATTCAATCAGCACAAATTATCCTGCATAGAATGGAAGGTTTTGGACATAATCCTCTTATTATGCATTATCCATGTTTGGTTGAGCAAGTTTGTATAATGCCATGCCCATGTTCATAAATAGAATATCAGTTTTTTTTTCTTTTTTTCTTGACTTCTTCATTGAAGAAAACAGTTACGATATCATTTTACTCTATTGGAATTGTGTGCTGGAGATTGAACCTCGAATTTGGTGAGCAGCTAGTCATGTTCTCAATCTCATCATAATCTGCCCTTTTCTCACTTCTCACAATCAACGACTAAAAAGTACATGTTAAAAGCAACTACATGCTTTCACTTTTTTATTGGTACCACTACTTTTACTTGGCATCCTTGTGATATGAGAGAGAGAGAGAGAGAGAGAGAGAGAGAGAGAGCACCATCTTTACAGGAAGGACAAACAACAAATGCCAACCAAGAAAGGAAAACGAGTATGTAGAACAAACCAGAACCAGTCCTTAAGTAGTGGACCTTGTGTACATTCCACATGCCATTAAAATTTCAAAGGACGTTGCAAGCTATTCTTGATTCAAAGCATCCAAACTTAGACAGTAGCACTTTAGCACTGCAATGGATTGAGGACCAATAATTTCATAGAATATAAGCCGATCTTTTTGTTCTCTCTCTCTCTCTCTCTCTCTCTCTCTCTCTCTCTCTCAATAAAAAGTCTTCACCAAAAAGCTCTGCCTATATTTTCAAGATCCTCATAATGGGGAATAAGATTGATACAACAAGCACACCACCGAAAAAAAGCATTGGTGGGCAAGAAGAGGAGTGGGTACTACAAGCACACCTAATTCATGGTATATATGGTTTCTTTAGCAGCAGCAATAATTCACCCAAAAGTCTTTGCTCGGTTTAATGAATTTCTCTTCATTTTAATCAACTTCTTTAGCTTTGTTAAGGCAAAAGGATAATAAAAAGAAAATGATATTATCTATGCTTATTTATATTTTATTCGTAATCAGACAAAAAAAAAAAAAAATTTTGACAAATATATATTCACTTTCTTCTAATTTTCCTAACCTGACCAAATAGAAAAAAAAAATTGACTTCTTTCACCTCATTTTCTTTACAATCTTTTTTCCTTTATTTTTCTTTTCTCTCTACAATCCAAGAACCAAATATATGGTTAGTGTTTTTTTTTTTTCTTAGTAGGATATGAAAATCAATCTGTTAGGCACTATAAGGATTTGGATCATGAATTTATGGACATGCACTTTCAATCTTCCAGTGCAAAGATTCTCCAATGGACAAAGTGGGTATGAATTGAGTATTTATAATGACCCAAGACTTCCAACGTTGGCCACGATGGCAAGATAAGTCACCTGAGTTTGTCCCCCATTATGTCCTCAATACATATGGTATGTGCCAGTGTATATGTGGGTTAGTACTGTATCTGATATATATATATATATATATATAGAGAGAGAGAGAGAGAGAGAGAGAGAGAGAGAGAGAGAGAGAGATGCATTGCTTCAACAGTTTTATGTTACTGTGCTTTGGTAAACGTATGGACTTGTAGCTGCTAATATATTTGCAAAAATATGAAACCTAAATCTCATTCTCATGATTGCTGTCGTTGAAGTGAAACGTGCAAGTAGTAGCACCAATGCTTTGTAATTATCAATTATGAATGTCTCTGATGATAGCAAGTTTGCATTCGATTCTAATTAAGTCACTCCTATCAAAAGCACAATCTGAAGAGCTCTCTATAGCTCACAGAAAGTCCTAATTGCAATTTCCTCAGTGGATTTAAAAATAAAAATAAAAATAAAAATAAAAAAAGATTTGCCTCACAGGCTAAATGCTAAAAAGTGCTAAAGCTTTTTTATGAATACTACCTAGTTCATGATCATAATTAACTCTTAGTCCGGCTCATCTGCTTCACAAGATGCCATAAAGGAATAAGAAATTTTTTGGTACATTAAATCTTGGAATGACAAATTCAGTGAAGGGTAATTTTATAATTTGACCTTGAATGCCGAATTTCTATTGCTTATCTTTGTTTTGAGATTATTTAATCTTGTGCATAGGGGATAATTAAAAGGCAATGTCCGATATTTTTTTTTTTTTACAACAATATAGAATAAAGTTGAATATGAGATTACTAGTCCAATCTTGCACCTGTATCCGGCTAAACAAACTCAACCCATATGTTAAATTCCAATTGTGCTTAGTCTTCTTGTTTAAAGATGGTAAACCCTACCACCTTGCAAATTTCCACAAAATATTTTCCATTGAGAACAAAAAAGAGGAAAAAATTCAAATGTTCTAGGTCAGATCAATGTTATCTACACTGACAGTGGATGATGGCACTTCTTGTGATTAGGGTTTTAGGAAATTTAAGTGATGACTACACCAATAAACCATATCAATACACTGTTTTAATATGAAGCTTCAAACTAATACAACTCTAGGACAGCCATGCTGGTCTAGTTGATTCCGTTTATTCATATGGTGAATTAATTTACAATAATTACTTTCACCTGTTTTAGTATGATTGTGATTAAGAATCCAAGTCTGCAGATAAGTGTTGTTCTAAGCAATCCCCAAGTTCTTTCCCAATTGTAATACTATTATGGCATCATCTAACCACTTATTAGCAAACTAAGAAAAGTAAGCATTTATTCATTCTTCTTCCACAAAGTGAAGTATATATATGTTTATTTGGTTGAGAAGCATGTGGCATGTCCTGTAGATTTGATTACCCACACTACATATATGATACCAAAATTAATCTCTTCCTCGTTTGTTTATTGGAAGCGTATCATAAAGAGGGATGTTTATATCTTCAACTGGGGCCTACCTACATAAATTAAAAGAACTAAGTCTAGGGCTGTAAATGAACCAACCTGGATTGTTTAAACATGGTTTGAAAATTTTAAGGAGCTTGAAAATGTATTTAAGCTTGGCTTGTTTAGATGATGAGTCGATCTTAACGAGTTATAAAATATGTTCAAGCTTGACCTTTTTAAATGACGAGCTGATCTCGAACGAGTTTTTAACGAGCTGAACGTAAGTCAAGCTCAAGTAGCTTGGTTTATATTATGAACCTAACTGAGTGCATGGTGAGGATAGCTAGTGGTATTTCCTAGCTAAAAGAGTAGACTCCACTGCATGAACCTCTTACTGCAGAGTTTTACCTCTCTTGCTGATAAACTCAAATCGCTTCGTCTGTCTCTAAGAAAAATTTGGCAGCATCTCCCCGTAGTTCTCCATGTACACGACGCAGACGAAGTGTATTATTATACACAAACATCCAGTATGCATGCAGAGAACAATAGGATTTGTTGCACGAAATATCTCCCAAAGATGAACAATATCAAGTGATAAGCCACTAACGGCCATATAGATTTATACATTTCCAAACTATCTGAAATTGGACAATTCAAGAACCGGCTCATCGTAGCCGAATCCACCAACTCCGATGAAGATTTTTGAACGGGTCTAAGATTATATGCTTATACTTTAACTAACTCATGCATGGATGAGTTAATCAAAATATATATGCATGCATGCAATAAACTATCATAAACAATATTAAGCACATTAAAAACATTTCCTCTACTCATCTAGTAGAAGAAAGAATAAATTACACTTTTTATTTTCTTTTTAATCTTTGAAAGGTTATTGATAATACTAATTACCACGTGTACCCTAATCATATTGTTCTAAAAAAATTTTTGGATAGAAAACATATTAGAAAAACATTATCAAACATTTCAAAAATGACCAAAAGAAAAAATAAACAAATGGGATTTACTACAATTTCTAATCAAGAATATAAATTAAACAAGGTCTAACAAATGTGAAAGTAAAATCCCAGAACCCAGTGACAGGTGTCCAAAAATAAAAATTCCAAAGGTAGGCTGCTGGGCACATTCACACTCTCAATCTCACGTTTTGGGCGATGCAATAGTCAAGGCGTAGAAAGATATATAGTTAAATTGCCGACTTAGACTCTGTGTGTTGGTAATATTCAACATGCCATTCACGTTTTAAAAATCGGACAATTCATCAAGAGCTTAGGATTAAATCTGCCCACTCTCACCACATCAGAATTTAGAAGGTGTTAGTATTATTCAACATGCCAGCGAATTGCAAGATTTTTGAGCAGCTGATTTTCAACTCCTAAACTGAATACAAATTAAGTGGCTGATTTTCATTATGTTTTTGTGTTTGGAAAGTCCAATTGAATTGCAGATTTGTTTTACACATTTATACGATTGCACAAGAGAATTCAATGGTACAACTATAAAATGCTAGAAGACCTTGCTTGTATTGTTGAAAGGAGCTTAAATAGATTAACTTCATAGATTGTAATTCTCTTCTCTCCTATCCTTTTGTGAAAAACAAATGAAAAAAGTTCTTTCAAAAACTTGATATCAAATTGTGCCTTCTAGTATTTTGAAGGGTTACCTTCTCTGTAATTCATGAAAGCTTTACTTCAAACCACACCAAAAACAAGTCGCCTGTCCATGTTAAAGAAGAATTTAGATACAGGTAAAATGGTTGTGAATATAATCCCACGTTTAAACTAACTAAAGTTTGTTCTTATTGAGAATTTATACTAAAAGACGTGCTTTGTGTAATAACTTTAGTATTTATTAATAAATTAGTTATTCCATTTTGATCAGAATTTGTGTGAGCAATGTTTGCATTCCGTTATTTATTTAATGATTATGCATGTGTGTCTCTTATTTTTTATAGTAAATGATTTGGTGTGTCGAGTACGGCTTACACACGGAAAATCAGATTATCGGTTCTTATCGAATATAAACTTATCGTTCACAGTCTTAGATGGAAATGAACATACCCTCAATAGGATTGTAGTATAAGGTTTTAATAGGTCTGTATTGATTATGGGGAACGTTATAGTTCCAACTCCTTGCACTGGTACACTTTGTGTATATTGAATAGGACCGTGTTGAGGTAATTGTTTTTATACTGACTATATAAAACGATTAATATCTCATGATTATTATGAGTGCTTATGCTCTTAATCCTAATATAATAAATAGATACGTGCATGTAGTGTTTATTGTTTTGACTCGTAGAAGAGTGAGATTCTTTGTGCATCAATAAACTCAGTGAGTTGGACAATAGCATTACGTGTATGATGAATATTAATTATTGATGAAATCCATATTCCGGAATACGGATTGATGATACCCTCTTGAGAAAGCTTATAAGTTTTTATTATGTCGAACCCTGCAAGTAGATTATGAATCCGACATATCAAATAAGTTAAGTGGAAGGTCTTAAGGAATTAAATAAGTCTATTAAATTTAATTTTCAGTAATTTAATTTAATAGAACGTGGGGAGATAAATAAGCATTTAATTATATGGAGCTCGAAATATAATTACTAGTATAACAGGGAGTGCAATCAAGAGATACACGTTTTTGTGAGAAAGAAAAATCCTAACAGCAGCGAGCCCATTCTCTGTAGAGTAAGGTGGGTAAGAGGAATACAATAAAAGTTCGAATGTTGAGTTCGAGCAGTTGTTTCGTGCTTGTTGTTGATATTTGTTATTCGGGATCAAATCAAAGAGATCTCGAATGTATGATTCTAATTACATAGATTAGGCTATACTAATCAGATCAAAATTTTTAATAGTATACATATATACTATAATCAGGTCGTGAAAAATTTTACAGTCCCCAACAATTCTCCCTCTCTCATGAAAACTAAGTAGCCAACTATTTGAATATTGAAAAATCGACAAATGGATGATGTTGGTTGACTAATATATGTTACTGCCATCAGATACTTTAGATTCAATGAATATTAGTTAACTTCACCTGAAGTACTAGAGGGAAACAGGTTGGAAGCCTAGCTATAAGATAAGAAAATTTTAACCGATCAACTATCAAATACGGTTTCCAATCCAAGATATGCTGACAACTGCTCAGTTTTTTAAGTTCTTCATCTGCAATTGCCATATGCCTTCCAAGTTTGAGTTTGCTAAGGCCTTTGATTTGCCATGTCTCATGTTATTCCTTTATCTGATCTAGTAGCAGTTAACACTAGGGTTTATAATTCAACTCAACCATGCTTAAGGCTGCCCTTACCTATGACAATTGTTTCAATGTGTTTTACATGACATTTAAATTTGTAAGCTGGTTGCATAAATTGGAGTAAGTCTCTATCAGGACAAGTTAATTACTACAACAAGATGGAATTGATCAATCTGAAATCCTACATTTATATCATAGTATTCTTTTTCAAGAGAAAATCAAAGGTTTTCCATTTCAATGATTGATCGACTCATCAAAATGCAGTGTCAAAGCACAATCTGATGATTCAAGGTTCAGTTTGATATTGTGATAGACCATAAAAAATTAAACATAAATATGAAAATAAAAATTGATAAGCAAATAAAGGAAAGTTTGAATGTCACTCTTGACAAAGATTAGCTATAATTTATTTGGGGCCAGAAGGATCAGTTTTAGTTTCTTCAAGCCCTACTTAGTTAGCTGCAATATGAAGTTTAGGCAAGGAGTGTCCATGCCTGAAGCTTTTGTTTTATATGGGTCTGGGCTTAAGTCTATAACCTTGTAAATAATATATCTATCTCCACTTATGTTTCACATATGGGGTTCCTAAGAAGGTTTGAGCACTTGGTATAGTGCAACAAGTATAGCTGTTTTCCCTGGCCAATGTAAAGCGGCTCATTTTTAACTCTAAACTTAATACAAATTAAACCAATGTAAAGCGGCTGATTTTCAACTCTTAAACAAAATATTCACTAAAAGTTCATGTGAACCCAAAAATTAAATTAGGACAAGATGAAAGTAAAATTTCTAATAAAAAATACAAATTAAACAAGGTAGAACACTCAAAACCTAAATGAAATTCATGAGGAACTATTATGATCCAAGAAAATCAAACAAATATGCATATATATGTGTGTGTGTGTGTGTATACATTTAATTACACCACAGAGAGAGAGAGGGGTTACCTGGTCAAGTTGCTGAGATAGAAGGAGGAGGACGAGGAAGCGGCGGCAGTTGCTAGTGGAGGAGGAGGAGGCGGCGGCGGCTGTGGGGGAGATCGGAGGAGGAGGAGGGGCTGAGTTCTCTCAAATCTGCTGGAGGAAGCGTTGGCGAAGGTGCTGCTGGACCGGCGATAGCTATGGGGGAGAACGGCGGTGAGGGAGAACGTCTACGTCGACGGAGGAGGGGGGGGCTGTTCTCTCAAATCTGGTGGAGGCACGCAGAAGGTTTCTCTCAAATCGATCTAGGCTTTTGTTCAATCGACTGATGAAAAAATAGGAGGGAAATTTTTGGCACTAAAACGACGTCGTTTCGTTTACTATTTACAATGGGAGACAGCCGTCGCAAAAAACCCGTGGCAAATACTAACCTTTTTGCCTCGGGAACTTTGTAGTCGCAAAAACGCCATTGCAATAACTGGTATTTGTCACAAAACCTTGGCCGTCGCAAAAGGTGGTATTTGGGACTGCATTTTGCGACGGCAAATCTCTCGTGGCAAATACTATTTTTTGCCACGCAAACTAGCTGTCGCAAATACTCCCGTCGCAAAAAGCTCCGTTTTTAGTAGTGATTATATTTTTGTGTTTCCAGTTTGTGACGAGGCCCAGCCTCCAGTGTTGCCTACCTGTACTTACAAATTGGCCAACCATCACTCAGCCAAGTGAACCCTTTTTTTGGGTAGGGCATACAGCATTGATCAATCTCACATGCTGACATATTAGTGTCAAGTGCCCTTCAAGCTTTATTTATTTGAGTGCTATAAATTGTCCAGTTTGATGAATTGAATGAAGCTCAGCTCTTGTGTTCAGCTTTAAATAAAATATGGCATATCCCAGCTGAAAGTAGAAAGGAGACCATGTTCTATGCTTACCAAAAAGATAATGAAACCGTTTCCCTATCATTTAAAATTTTACAGATCGAGGGGGTCTAGAGGGGCATTTCAAAACACCCCCTCTCCACAAAATTTTTTATAAAATTTCTCTTATAATGTGACAAAAATATTCTTTAATTTGGCAGCCTTGCATATAATTTTTTGATTGTAATTAATATAAGATAATAGATTTTTTTTTAAAAAAAGAAAAGAATATAAGATAATAATGGCAAAAGAATCCTCTCCCTCCTTCACACTTTATCTTGAATTGGTTTCCATTTGCATTGGAACTTTCCATTTTTTTTCATATGAGTAACTTTAAATTTTTGATAAAAATTTATGCTTCCCTCATCTTGTATTGTTTCCCTAATTGCAAAAATTGATTAACTAGTCTAGCAGCTAAAATTCATTGTTCACGACATATAAAAATAAACAAACTACAATATGATAACATATACACTAAATGAAGAATTTTTTTTTCTTTGCAACTTACTAAAAAATAAAAGAAAAACAAGAAGAACTTTTTCGGAACTTACTATTGAATGAGAATAGAGAAAAATATTGAAGACAAAATGATACAAACTCTGCTCGTTTATGAGGCATGTCTGAGTATTTTATTGGAAAATTCTCAGTACTTTTCTTGACATACTCATTGATAGAAATCATAGAATCCATAATTAATGACACTTATTTTCAGATACTACTCTAAATATTTGTCCGTATAAAATTTTAATTTGTATAACATAAATCTTTCGTAATTGGTTTAGAATATGGATTATATAATGGCACCTAGCTAGCTATATCCATTTGGTTTTTTCTATACTTCTCCCCATTGGATTGATAGAGTCATATAGAGCCATTTCTATGAATTAGAGTGGGTAAAAAGGTTGGCTGGAAAACAATCAAGGGCATGTTTTCTACGATTTCATGAACATCCCTTTGTTCTTGAAAATGGAAAGAATGTAAAAAGATGCTAAACCATGTTAGCTTTGAGAACCTGTGACTGGCAAAAATTTCTAAAAACGCCTATTTTTGGTGATCTATGTGAAATAAATTTCGGCACTCAAAACAATCTGAGCCCATCAAAAATCGAAAAATAATATAAGCATGGGAAACAACTGCATTTTAGTTATTTTTATGCCTGAAATTTCAACAATGATCGACGGTAGTGCACAAGGATCTTGCTTAAAAAAGGGCCTAAGAGAGAAGTAGATAAGAAAGGCTGTTCCTATTACTTGAATCCAGGGGGGAGGTATGGAGGGCCCAAGAGGCTAGCTGCTCCCTTAAAATTTGTAAAATTTTTATTGTTGCCTATGCCTTTACAAATATTTTTCAAATTTGCTCCTTCTGCAAATTTATAAATGCCTCATATATTTTTAAAAACTCTACTCTAACCTATAATTTTAAAAATATCATTCTATTTGCCCCCTCTAAAAATTTAAGAATGATCCCCTTAAATCCATAATTTGCTTCAAAAAAAAAAAAAAAACCCTTTATATAGTATTATACAAGTTTTGTAGGTGTTTTAGTCTAAATTGAAAGGATCACAAATAACTACATCATACTATAAAAATTTTATATAAAAAATTGCAAAAAAATTTGGGTTGTATAGAACTACTTTGAAAAAAAAATTGAGTTGTAATTAATTGTTGCCCACTTCAAATATATTTTCTGGCTTTGCCACATCTTGAATCCATGGCACAGGGGGACGGATAGCACTTGTCATGGTGCAAGGTCACCGTTTACGCAAACTGTATAAATTTTATGTGTTACATGAATGATGGTTGATTCACACTATAATATGAATAAAGTCGAAGTAGAATAATTTTCTATGAAAGCTGAGATATTTTTAAATCAACATAAATTAAGCGCTAGGCAATTGCGATAAAATTTGTGAAAGCAAATGTTCCCAGAGACGTTCAACCCACGTTAGGTGATTTAAAAAATTTGTCATCAAACATCATGATCACTTTACTTATTAGTTAATGTTCGTTATCGTCGGTAATCGTCAAGAAAGTTCTCAATAGTGAAACAAAATGACGACAAAGATAGAGTTATTAAAAAAGAAAGATGCAAAGTTTGGTCCTTAACAGTACAAAAGCATTTGGACTGCAGGAGAGAGAGAGAGAGAGAGAGAGAGAGAGAGAGACTTCATGGTCATTACACGGGCAACGAATGGTAAGGTGTTATGTTATGAATAGGGGGGATAGTGATGTGCTTTGGTGTTATATAATCAATAATTGTTCGGTTGTCTTATGTTTGGGTTAGGCGACGGGTAAATGGAAATCCCTTCAAACACGTAAATTTCCCAACCTCCATTTTGTCATTTCTTGTCCATGAATGTTGCTATCTCACATACCATTCAACTTCGTAGATCCATGCATCTCTCTCTATCTCTCTCCTGCAAAAAATGTAGCCTCTCCTAAGAACATTTATAAAAAGACATTATACGTTCCAAGGGGTTATCATAACATATATGAAAAGACATTTGATATTTTAGAGGTTCGTCAAAAGAATAAAGAATAAAAACCGAGTTTAATATAGTTGAGTCATCAAAACCTTAGGAAATTCATGCTTGGCTTTTCAAAAGGTCCAAAAGTAGGACAACATTGTATTCAACTGTCTGTGTTGACGGTGTGGGAGAGGGCCAGGTGCACTGGAAGATTTGGCTGGAAATTACTGTCTCTCTGTCTCTCTCTCGCAAGTCCCTTCTTATAGCGGGAATATGTGAGAAGGGCTTAAATATCAAACTGTTCAAGCATGTTTCAATGTTTAAAATGGCATTCACTATTTCGTTTGCTTTTTATTTTCGTATAACTAACTGCTTGGTTAGAATAATTATTTATCTTTGATAATTTTATTATTAGGATTAGGAAAGCGCACAAATTAATAAGACAAATTGGCAGAAGTTTTTATCATTCTCGTTACTTGGGACCATTTTTTTTTTTTTTTAAACTTCCCCATCGTCTTTTGGAAAATTGAACAACTCCTTAAGGTCCTGCTTACTGGAGAAAGAAATAAAGAAAACACCAAAAGAGATTTTACCGTTCATTGAGTAAAGTGACATTTTATGGTATATAATAATTTTATTTTCTAACGATGTATAAATTAGATATCTGCTTTCTTTTTTTTTTTGAGATTTTACATCTCATGCATAAATATGCAGAGAGATTTATGTTTTTTTTTTTTTTTTGGGATTTTTGTACTATTGATGATCAGTGTGATATATTTTTTAAATTTCTTTGGTTACAACAAATATGATTACTTTCGAGGTATTTGCTAATCTTTACTGACATAATTGCTATTTTAATTTTTATTACTAAATGTAATTTTCTTAATTATCATTAATTTGAGTGATAAAACTTGTATTTCAATTGATATTTATGTGTTTTGTTTCGTAATTCTTTAGTAATTTTTTAAGGTTTTCTAATCTTTTTAGCCATTTTTGCCCCGAAACAAACTCCTAGCTTTGATCCCGATCAGTATCTACAGTTATCTTTTGGTTACAATGAGAGTCCTCAAAGGCTATGAACGTTTTTTTATTGGTTTTTATTTAATTTTATGTTATTTTTCAAAGGAGAACAGGGATAGGCGGAATTTTTATTTCATATGAAAATTTCCCAGCCTTCTGTATGACATAAATATCCACAGCCTCTCACAGTTCATCTAACTTAATTGTCTCCTTTTTCTTTAGAGGCCGTGGATGTGGTCAGAAAGATTGTGTATACAACTTATTTCTATCTTTTAATTTATAGGCTGGATGTAGCTACAGTAAATATATACTTGTTAGTTGTCACTGGATATGACAGGCAATGCCAGTTACTGAATATAGCCTAGTTTGGAGGAGCAACAATTGTGTAGATAGAGCATTAAATATACATGCAATGAGACACCCAATATATATATATATATATATGCATGCTATGTAATTGGTTGATTAGGATTAAGATCTCTCCATTTCAAATGTGTAATGGGGAGGATTTTCATCCGGTTGATTATACGTATTTAACATGGTATTTTGACTTTAAAAATCTTTAATTCAATACTCACAAAGCCCAATTTTCATCCCAATCATTATCATATACTGGCAGTAATAATCATTCCATCAACGCCAAAGTATCGTTTGCGAAATATAGAACTCCGAATCTGTTTAAACTTAACGCTATGTCTACAATTTGTTTAAGAGAAAGGAAAAGGAAAGAGGAAATGAAGTCACTTGTACCTATTTATTAATTTATGGTAACTAAACAAAAAACTAGGGTTTTTTATATTCTTTTTTGATTTGGTTCTCATTTCTTAGGTTAACTAGGACTTTGTTTGATAACTCTATTCAACACTTAAAACTGAATAGATTAAGTAAAAATAAAATAAGCTAGTTTGATAATAAAATATAAGAAAGCTAAATATTTTAAGTACTAGGCAAAAGTAAGGAACAAAATATTAAGTGGCTTCCCCTTACTTATTACTTTTTACTTAACACGCTCAACTTTGATATTTTGTTTCAGACCTTATTTTGCCCTCACCTTTCTCTCCTCTTATTTTATGGAATGAATATCAGAGAACTAGAAATTAAAGTTCTCCTCAACAAAACCTTCCGTCATCTCTCTCTCTCTCTCTCTCTGTCTCTCTCTCTCTGTACATGAGTTTTCTCGATTATTTTGTATGTATTTACTCTTTGCTCTTTCTTTTTATTTTTTCTGTGTTCTTTGACTAAATTTGTATTTTTTTTTTCTTTATTGATCTCCTCCCGTTTTTCCTCACTCCGTCCCCTCTTTTTTTTTTTTTTCTTCTCCTTCCTTCTGTTTTGCCTCTCATCCTCTAATCCGCCTCGTTTTTTTTTCTTCGTTTTTTGTTTCTCTTCTTTGTGTGTGGGAGACCGGTATGAGACGTGAGTGGTGGTTAATGCCATCCCACGTCCCTATTTCGAGATTCTTCTCTTTGACTCCTTCTTTACTTTTTTTTATTATTTTATTATTTTATGCATGTTTTTTTTCATTTAATTAATTTAATTTTAGCATTACAATATCAATATATAAAGGGCAAAGTTAAAAAATGAGTAAATTTAAGATTTCAAGTTTTTATACATATAAAACAGTTTATCTGATTTAGTGCTTAAAATTCAGTATATATCAAATAGCTTTTCAACTTAATAAATTAAGCATTCAGTTTTCAAGATTTAATTTTTAGTTTTCAATTTTCAGTTTCCAACTTTACAAAACAAGGCCTAAATAAAAAGCAAAAATGACTGGCTTCTCCCCTTCATTTTCCTTTTACTCCTTTTCCTTTTCTTGTCCCTTCTATCAAGAAAACTTAGAACCAAACAAAACGTAACGAAGATTGCCTTATTACTGCAATGCCATTGGGTCTGGGCCAACTTACTCTTTGTCTAAGCTGTAGCTTAGAAATAATCCCGTCACTAATGATCTTTCTAAGATATTCATATCCTTGTCTAGTTTGCCGGCGCCTAGCTGTTATTTGCTTGATTTTTCAAATAAAATAGGCCATTGTTCAAGTCGAAACTTACCTAAATACTCCAGTTACCTTTTCAAAAGCAATGCATGGCATGCATCTCTACTTCCACTTTTTTATTTTTTGGTGGTTCCTTCATAGATTTTTACTGGTCCAATGTTCGATCCGCATGGGGTTGGTTTCATTAAAAACTTCATCCTACCTAGACATAAGCCATCCTAATGGCCGTTTCAAAATAAAAATGTATTTAAAAAAAATAATCCTTGTCTTAAGCCTTTGTACTTATGCTCTACAATTATTGTCCTGCGGATCTTCTGTATAAAAAAAAAAAAAAAATAGATAAAAAGACCTCACTTTTCAAAATTCAAAAACAGTCCTTTCGACAGCAAGTCTTATCTTGAGCTTTTGTACGTATGCATTACGGGTGTTGACCCTCCGTACTAGAAATATGAGCCACTTACAAACCAAAACGTAAAATAGGGGAGATGGTCTCTCGCACCCAAGTAATACGGCTCCCCTTGTCGTATACATATTTGATTCCAAGACCGTCTCCGTCATGTGATGGTGGTTCGAAATCAAGGTGCGATACCGTGTTGAACTTATTCCGTGTTTGGTTGCACAAAAGGGTATCATGATAAGCAATATGGAGAAAGTATTTATCCTGTACACACAAGTTGAAATATTTCTAAGGGAAGGTGGAATTAAATGATCTTAAAGTTTGCTTGGTAATTTTCAACCTCGATATCTAATAGCATTTGACCCACATTTACTTTTTCCTAGTGTTATGCGTTAAAGGGTGTGTATTAGTTCTTGGTAGTTCTAAGTCTCCACTACAAATTACTTAGTGCGCATTGAATTTTTTAAGATCACTTGAATTTCTTTTTAGAATTTAGGTTTTATAATAATTTTAACTTGATCTTACAAAAAAAATAAAATTAAAATGATACTATTAAGTTGATCTTAGTAGTGTCTGCACAAACTTATATATAGTTTAGGGGTGATAATGTAATGATTATAAGTTTTGCGGATAAAAAAGGTACTGAGTTATTGTTACTAGCAAAAATGTACAACTTTTAACTTTCTTTTACATATATAAAAAAATATTGAACTATATTGACTTATTTTTAAAAGTTAGAAAGTTTAAATAGAAGAAATAAAAGTTGAACGCTAACATCAAAATCAGAGCAAAGTTGGATGGACAAAATATTTAATTATTTACCCGTTCATTTTTAACCATTTGTAAATAAGTCTACATATTATAAGTAATTATCTAATAAGTGCATTGGATAATGCACAAAAATTATCCTTTTGGTTTTTAATTTAGTCTCAACGAAAATATATCCCTAAAATTTTAATTTTAAAGTAAAATACTTAAACGTTTTTGGCACTTTTAATACAATTGTTGAGTTTTAGTCTTGTTAATGGGGTGTAGATATAATCACCATCTTACTTTCAATGAAACATTCTTCACTCCAAATTTTGGCAAATGCCAATTAAGGAAAAATATGATCAAGTTATGCGTTCATAGGTTGACAAAACTATCTCTATAATTTCATGGTCATTCTACTTACCTAAATTAGGTCTATGGCCACATGCTTAAAATGACCAAACAACACATGATACATAATATGTATCATAAGATCAAAGTTAAGTGTGATTGGGCAATTGGGGATAAACACACTCGTTGTCAATTGAAATTTGCATATAAAAAAATATTTAAACCATTTTTTTACTTGAAAATAACCAAAAAAGGATTGAGTTTCAAAGAGCTTTGCTAAGTTTGTTGTGGATAAATTTTCATACTGAAAAACTGATCTAGCTTAAAACGTTGATCAAGCTACATTAATATCGTTAAACTAATTTAGTTAAAATAGTTCAAGCTTGTTAAGGAACATGACGTAATGTTGCAATCAACAGGTGAATATGTTTGAAGTATTTATTACTTCTTTATTGTGATAGTATCAGACCCCCAAAAAAAAATAAAAAATTGTGATAGTAAAATAGTAAAATTGTACTTTTATTTTAAAATACTGAACAATAATTGAAATTAAAAGTGTTGATCATTTTATATCATAAAATCAGTCTTATCATAAAATGTTTATATTCTTCACTTCCCAAACTTATTATGCAACTTGAAGTAGTGACTGTCTCTTCTATTCTTTACGGAGTAAAATCGTACTTTTATATTTTAAGAATATAAAAGTCGAATTTATCTTTAGTATAAAATCTTTTGGAAATAGCATGATTTAAGGTATTTAAAATTCATTTTTAGATATTTTTGGAAGAATATGATATTATGGGTATTTGAAACAATTATATATTAACTAATATGCAGAATTAATTGGCCAATATAAAAAAGGACAAAATAAAGAATGTTTCATGAGATGTGCTATTTCTATTTTAGAAATTTAGAATCTAATTTATTTTTCATTGACAATTCTTTGGAAAGAGCATAACTAAAAAATTTTTTTTTGAAAAACTTGCCATATTGATCAATTAATATAATTTATGAAACATTTAAAGAAAAAAGTGTGTTGGGAAGACTATGGCCAACAAATTTGTGACATTTATTTTTGCATGTTGAAAATTTAAAAATTAAAATAATGGTGAGAAGTTTCAACCACAAAGACCACAAAACCAAGTGCTATAATATATAATATAGATAGACCGGTATAATAAGTAATAGATAACAGACTACCTTTTGGAATTAGGAGCAAAATTATAGAGGGTGTTTTTTCATGAACTCAATGTATTCCAAGAGTTTCTCTCTGTCTCTATGTGGAACTTCTTATTTGACTCTTTTTCTTTTCTTTTCTTTTTTTTCAATCAAAATAACATTTCTGATGCATTGCACTGATTAAGTGCTAGTTAATACCTTTATGACTGAATGTAAATGCATATGACTGTCGGCATTTGGTAATTCGTTTCACTAATATGGGAAGTCGAATTCAAAATCCCAACAAACGAGTTGTAAGAGTAACTAGACCCATATGGGAAGTCGAATTCATAGTATATATTTGACTTATTTCCAAATCCTTGAGATTTGGAATTTGGATTTTAACCTGAAACCAATTATACCTCAAATACGTGTAGGGGAATTCAAATTAAAGAAATGCCTTACCCAATTAAGGACTATAAAATTTTTGAGAGCATTGTCAATTAAGATTTTGTATTTCTCAATAAGGTTGTGAGACACCAATCAATTTCATATGAAGCCAATGATATTAACATCAATTTTTCCATTATGGTAGAATTGAAATACCAAAAGATATGAAGAAATAATAAAATGGAAGACAGATATAAAAATAAAATTATTAAATAAATAAATTGAAAACTTTAACTACCAAGGTGAGGCACATAACAGATTTGCTGTCAATTGTTTGGAGATAAAAATTTTCATTACAATTTGTTACAAGGGCCTTATAGCTATGTAAATTTTGATGAAATGACAAAACTAATCTCTTGTTGAGAGATCTCTTGGTAAATCAAAGAATTTACTTTTGTGATTAAAATAAGCAAAAATTAATTTAAGTATAAAATTATACTTTTGTAAACATGTATAAATTAAATAACAAATTTTTATTTTTTATTTTTTTAATGGATGGCTAACAACAAGGATTAATTGTTATAAATTGATAGTTTAATTAGTCAATTTGATATATTTTAGAATTTAAATTTAAAAAAGTATAATAATACTGTGTCATAATTAAAAATATATATTTGTAATTTATCTTTTTTTATAATTATAAAAGAGAATTTTACGTACAGGGGAAATTATACAGTTCTCGTGTAACACAACAGCTTTTTGCTGTTTCTCTAAAATGAAGTATTCCATTCACTGACAGTGGTGACAGCCAACGATCGCCACTAACGGCTAAAAGTTTTTCTTTTTGGGTGGGGGGTTTTCTAGACTCTAAACTAACGGTCAAAAATCTAAAACTAAAGCTGCGAGTCTGCTGACAATGGTGCGGGCTCATCGCCCAATAACACGGATATAATTCCATGCGTACGGGCCCACACTGGCTTTAATTACTCTGCGAACGCCGGTCATTTAATTCATCAGGTACATAGTGTTATCCAAATATGATCTTGGTAATGCAGCATTGTTCTCAATGTGTAGGTCCTCCTTGGATTAGGCCCATTGGATCTACATAAATGCCTTAGTCAGTATATTACGATATCGTCGTTATTTGAATTTTAAATTTGTGAAGAAAAATAATAAAAAATTAAATTTTAATTATTCTTTCAGTTGGTTAGGAAAATGAATATGCATCTATCAGAATTTGTTATTTTTGGTTTGGTTACCTATAAAAATAAATATGGGTAAGTAATTTGTCTTTTTTTTTCTTTTCTCTTAATAAATTCAAGATCTAATCATATATACTAGCAAGATAATAAACAAAAAAATAATAATAATTTATGACTTAAACTTATAACTTTTTTAAATTATGTTTGGCTGATTATATAAAAGTATTTTAAAAAAATTACCTCTATTTAACATATTTTTTAAAAGTCATTTACAAAAATAATTTTTTAAAACTAACTTATAACTAAGCTATCTTTTCAAACGCCCACACCACGGTGTTGCTCAATATTGGAATATGATAAACCAAAATATCTTAGAGGACGGCACAAATGTGGGCCATTAGTAACGGTTTTCTTAGGGGGAAAAATATCAAGGCTTTGGAGTGATTATTTAGTGATTTTAAATTACAATGTCACTTTTGCTTTTGATCTCACAATACAATAGGTGTTTTTTTTTTTTAGATAATTGACAATACAAGTAGAAAAACAAAACAAGCTAGCAAAAAACAAACTAGTGCCTATCCTCCTCCACCTAGAGAGTACCTATTGCATTGTAATTGAAAAAGTAAGCGTGACAGGCACTCCCAAATGCTTTGAATAACTTTCAAACTTTCAATTTCTTAACTCCTAACTGCTTGATTGATCCCTTGATTGAACACATCCTAGACTGGACCCACGTCTGCATTTCGCATTTAGTAATTTTTTTCACAATTTCACAAAGGCACGTTGGTTTCTCTTACAACGCATTAGACTTGTGCGATCGGATAAGGGAATAAGTCCAAAGTTAAGATTAATAGCCCAATCCTAGAATCTTATCTCGCGAAACAGAAGGGGCCCTAGGGCATTGAATAGTCCTATGAAAGTTGTAGATCATTTTGACAAAATTTAGTAGTATCTTGACAATAATATAAGCTTTTAATGCATCTATATCGGTAGTTCAAATACATTATACTATGCGTTCTTAATGTGTGGCCAACTCCTTCATGAAAAATTATTCAGCATTTCGTAAACACTAATGTTTTGTTTGGAATTCAAATTTTCAGTTAAACAAGTAAAAAGAAATAAAAATGTGAAGGAAAAAAGAATAAAAATAATTTTTTATTTTATTCTATTTTTTTTATTTTTCTTTTTTCACCAAAAATTTAAATTTCAAACAAAGCGTAAGTGGTCTTACTTTTCCTCGCATAAACCAGATGAATCTCACTCCTAGTGGAAAGGCTAAACACCTCACCAAGGCACAGAACCCCCCAATATTATGAGAGGATTTTTTTTTATTTTTCTGACCAGGTGGTGTCCGGTTCACATCACAATTAATCTCGAGGTCTGTGATGCTCCAAAATTCCAAAATAAGTATGAAAGGATCATTCAATCTCCACCAATACCTGGTTTGACAAAGATAAATTATATGGAGACAGAAGTCTAAGGTTTAAAAATTAAATTTTAATTTTGATACATTGAAAATGCAAAAATATTTTTCTACACAAGTGGACATCAAAATACGACACATCATCATGAGCATTGTTTTACATAACTTTTCACGATGTGTCACATTTCGATGCTTACTTGTGTGAAAAAAAAAAAAAAAATAGTACACTACCTGGGTATAAAAAATAAACTCCTATAAATTATATGTTGGGGGTAAGTCCCGGCCCTCATTCTTCCTACAATATGAGAAATTCGCATATAATTTTTAAACGAGCTAAAAAATGTTGATTCGCGATGGAGCAGCCCCTTACTTGGCTAAGACACCTTCCTACCATGGAACAAATGATTGAAGAGAAATTTCATTATAAATTGTAAGTAGAAAAAAGAAAAAGAAAGAAGTAAATAGATCAGAACATGAGACTCCTATCATTAAATGTTTGAAAGAGTTAGCTATACACCTAAAGTCCTAAAAAAAAAATGATATCAATTTAGATCCATTATTTTGAATTGAATCTAATTTAAGATATCTAATTACCACTTGGTCAAATTCAAATCCATTTAAATCAATTTGATTAAGATTTGAGTTGATTAAGTTTACAACTATAGTATATTTTTTTTTTATACATTTCATGGGAAAAATTGAACAATTTTTAAGATGTTAAACAGTATAAAAACAAATTACTATGTTAAAAACCTAACTTGAATTTTCCATTTGTATTTGCCTCCTAATTTGGGTTTTAAGATATTTATTTACTACAGATTTCATTAATATTGTGCAAGATTTGTCAAATTATGATTCAAACTTGAATCACTTTTGGATACGTGTGGATCTGTACTAATACCAAACTGTTGACAACTGTAGATGGTCATTTGAGATGGTTTACTTATGTATTATAGAGTACGCAACTTAACAAAGTCTGCTTCCCAACGACTTAGAGCAAGTTACATTAATTCTGTTTCGCCATTTCATTCAATCAAGGACTAAGCAAAACGAGTTCTATTACGTACTCTAAGTACTCAAACAAAAAAAAATATATATAAAAAGTTAATTTAAAGAGAGAATAGCAAGTTGGCAACACTAGCACGAGACAATAATACTGAAAAGTTACTTCCGAAGAATAAAAAAAAAAAAAATACTGAAAAGTGACTCCCTAGAGTTGACGCAAGATGCTCGGATCATTTACAAGAAGAATCACATAAAAAGTTATTCTCTTATTGTTGATCACTAACATATTCTTCTGAATTCAATTTTTCATATATATTTTTTTTAAATGCAAAGAATGGATAGCTTTTTTTTTTTTTTTTTTTCTTAGGCCAATTGATAGGAGATATTATTACTTGAGGTTTATGAGTGTTTAATCTCACCCAACTTTGATTGTTTTGTCATAATGGTGAAGTCTGTTTTGCGGGATAGGACAAGCGGATAGGGAATCCCTGGGATGATGAATCTCACTATTACGCGGCAATTTTGTATTCTGGCCGAATCTTGGATTGCTTATCTTAGCCTGTGGGATTGTTTAATCCCGGTGTACATTTGAGATAAGATTACTATTTTAACTCTCTTTACACAAACAAACGGTGGATAAGGCCTAATGTGAGATTACTCGTCCGCCCTATCTGCATTTGTCTGTTTGTTCAATCTTTAACGCTCACGCAATGTTGGAATATAACTCATAAAAGGTACACGAGGGGGAAGAACCAAAAGAAGCTGAGCAGTGGGTGGTTGTAGATATTTGAAAATTCACTTTGTATTAGCCTTTTGCAGACGCATGCATGTATAGTTGCAAGACTGCACTTTGTATTGGCCTTTCTTATTTATATATATACATATAATATCTAGGGGTAATTATAGTTTACCCATTGTTGTTTGAAAGAAAATCAGATGATCTCTTAGTTTAAAAGTAAACACGTAACGTAACTTTCTTATGATTTGAACTTAATCACAAAATAGATAGAACTATAACAGATTTAGTGAAATGAAAAAAAGTCCCTACAAAGGACAACCCTTTATTTTAGCTATGAAAGGGCAAAGTTGTATTTTTTTTTGTTTTATTTTGAAAAGATAAAATGATAAAAAATATCCCTATGAAATAATTGCCGTTAATTTTTAACAGTTTCCATCTACTTTACTGTTAATTCGAAACTACTGGAGTATGTTTTCACTTTTAAACAACATACGGGTCATATAATTTTTGCTCAAACCACTATATGATGAAGTATAATTATCCCTATACAGGCATGCGTAAATAGATTGCGGGCAACAAAATTTTATAGAATATGAATTTTTTTTCATGTCGTATAGAATATGAATTAAATGATATAAACATATTAGAATGATGCTTTCCATTCCTTAAAGGCGCAAAGTTTCTGGCAGTTTCATTATATATTGTATCAAATAAGCGTCGAATTTTCTAATTCGTCACCCAGTCAAAGGTGACAAAATGAATAAAAGAATTCCATAAACTATTAAAAACAGCCATAAGAGCTAAGAAAAAGCCACACGCAACGACGCATGAAACACCTGGAACTTAAATAATATACAATATAGAACCCTCTGATAGTTATACTCAATAATTTATTTTTCTCTATCAATGAATAAGTTTTTGATAAACCAACTCTGTTTTTATTGTGGACCACTAATAATTCTACTAGTCGATGGTTAGTCAACGATTTGAAAAAAAAAACCCTTTTTGTACTAGATTACTAGAAAAATAGATACATTAGGTAGAACTAGTAATAGTGCTAATTTACTAAAAGAAAGGAGCAGGTTGGGACCTTTCTAGTAACTTGGATTAGAAACAAGTGCAATTGCGCCTAGACTTCTTAGAAACAATACATGTTTATGTAAAATAAAAAATCAATACATTTGAAAGAATGCTTGCATGCCCTATTATTATGTTGAAAGTTACATGTTTTTTGTCTGTTGAAAACTGAGGAAAAATTTACTATGTCATTTATTAATTAAAAATTCTAGAATCACCCCAAGATTTATTAATTATTAAAGATATTGCAGGAAAGAATTGTCAACATAGATGGCTCAATATAGTTTAATCACATTGAATTGGGCATTGACAATCCCCTAAAAGTCCCCATCAGAGAGAAAATGAGGTTTACCTCAATGATCTCAAACCAATTTGTGGCTCCATTAGCAGTTAATGATCGATTGTGCAATGACAATTGTAGCACTCAAACAAAGAAATTTCGTAGACCACTCTAATCATCAATTATTTTGAATTTGTTATAAATTAAATAAATTTGCAGCAAGCAAAACACAGTATATAATAAAACGAGTTCTTCTGGAACTGTCACATAATTATTATTAAATAGTTCTTCTAAAACTATGGGGATAGATCTTCTTGATCACCCAAGCATGTCTTGCTTTTATAAGACAAAATAGAATAATAAAATAGTTCTTCTGAAACTGGGGATAGATCTTCTTGATCACCCAAACATATATTGCTTTCATAATACAAAGATGGAGACAATAGAAATGAATGTAAATAATTTACTTACACTTTTTGTCTTTTTCTTTCTTCTCTTTTCCTCTTCTCCTTTCTCTCTCTTTCTCTTCTCTCTCTCCTTTTTCTCTCTCTCTCCTTTCTCTCTCTCTCTTTTCTCTGTCTTCTATCTCTCTCTCCCGCTTTCTCTCTTTCTTCTCTCTCTCTTCTATCTCTCTCTCCTTCTTTCTCCTTTTTTTGTTTTGCTCTTCCTTTTCTTCTTCTTGCCACTGATATATATAGAAATCTGAGGCGGCTCATCCACCATGAGGTGAGGTGAGCCATGACCTCATAACACTCCCCCTTGGATGACCGCAATACATATTAGGATATGTTACAACTGCCTCATTAAAACCTTGCTAGGAAAACCCAATGGGAAAAAACCTTAGCAAAGGAAAAAGAGTACAGTAATATTACGTAACATACCTTAGTATGGTTGCGTTAACACTGCCTCGTTAAAACCTTGCCAAGAAAAACCCTGTGGGAAAAACCATTGGCGAAGGGAAAAGAGTACAGTGCACGACTCCCCCTCATTCATACATCTGGTATGAAGTTGAAGTTGATAGCTTTACTTGTTTACAGCTTTAAGACGACGCATGCCAATGTTGTGTACCAATTTCTCAAATGTTGCAGTTGGAAGTGCTTTAGTAAATAAGTCTGGCAAGTTGTCACTTGAACGTATCTGCTGGACATCAATATCACCGTTTTTCTGGAGTTCATGTGCATAAAAGAATTTTGGCGATATATGTTTGGTTCTGTCACCTTTGATGTAGCCTCCCTTGATTTGTGCAATACACGCTGCATTATCTTCATATAATATTGTTGAGGTATCTTTGATCGAAGATAGTCCGCAACTATCTTGAATATGTTGGATCATTGCTTTCAACCAAATGCATTCTCGACTTGCTTCATGAATTGCGATGATCTCAGAATGATTTGAAGAAGTTGCAGTTAGTGTCTGCTTCACCGATCGCCAAGATATAGCAGTGTTACCATAGGTAAATACATACCCGGTTTGTGATCGTGCTTTATGTGGATCAGAGAGGTAACCAGCATCTGCATAACCAACTAACTCTGATTCTGGTCCCTTTGAATAAAACAAACCCAGATCTGTTGTTCCTCGGAGGTAACGGAATATGTGCTTCACCCCTTTCCAATGTCTCTGAGTTGGTGCAGAACTATACCTTGCCAATAAATTTACAGAAAATGCAATATCGGGTCTTGTGTAATTTGAAAGATACATAAGAGCTCCAATAGCACTGAGATATGGTACTTCAGTACCAAGGAGTTCTTCACCTTCTTCTTGAGGGCGAAAAGGATCCTTTTGTACATCTAGTGATCGGACAATCATGGGAGAACTCAATGGATGAGCTTTATCCATATAAAATCGATTCAGAATTTTTTCTGTATATGTAGATTGATGGATGAGAATTCCATTTGATAAATATTCAATTTGTAATCCAAGACAAAATTTCGTTTTTCCAAGATCTTTCATTTCAAACTCCTTCTTTAAATAACGAGCAGATGTTGTCAGTTCTTCAGAAGTTCCAACAAGATTCAGATCATCGACATAGACTGCAATTATAGCAAATCCAGATTCTGATTTCTTAATAAAAACGCATGGACAAATTGTATTATTCACATATCCATTTTTCAATAGATATTCACTAAGACGATTGTACCACATGCGCCTAGATTGTTTTAACCCATACAGAGATCTTTGAAGCTTGATAGAATATAAGCTTCGAGATTTTGAACTAGTTGCTTCAGGCATTTTAAATCCTTCAGGAATTTTCATATATATATCATTATCTAATTCACCATACAAGTAGGCTGTCACGACGTCCATCAGACGCATATCCAGTCCTTCTGAGACTGACAAACTAATTAAGAATCTGAACGTAATGGCATCCATTACAGGAGAGTATGTCTCATCATAATCAATACCAGGTCTCTGCGAGAAACCTTGTGCCACTAGACGCGCTTTATATCTCAAGATTTCATTTTTCTCATTTCGTTTTCGCACGAATACCCATTTGTATCCAACCGGTTTTACATCTTCTGGTGTTTGGACTACGGGTCCAAATACTTTGCGTTGTGCTAATGAGTTTAATTCTGTCTCAATAGCTTCTTTCCATTTTGGCCAATCACTTCTATGTTGACATTCGTCAATTGTCTGTGGTTCATTCTCTGCATTACTTCTTGTAAGTGCAAGAGCCACTTTAAATGAAAATATGTTGTCGACAACAATTTTATTTCTATTCCATTTTTCTCCTGTATGTATATAACTTATTGAGATCTCATTACTGTCCTCTACAGGGGACATCTCTTCAGGAGGTTTCTCTTCTGGGAATTCTTTTACAGGAGTTCCTTCTTCTGGAAGTTTAGATACTGTGGTTTCTTCAGGAATACTGACTTGCTTATGCATTTGTACCTTTCTCTTTCTAGGAACTGTGTCTTTGGCACCAATAGGTCTCCCACGCTTCATGCGTGCTTGAGATTCATTTGCTGCTATATTAGCAGATTGTCCTACAGGGACATCAATACGTGCTGGGGTATTAGCAGCTGGTATATATGATTTTGTTACCTTCTTGGTGTCGGTAAACACATCAGGTAATTGATTTGCAATCGTCTGTAAATAAATAATCCTGTGAACTTCTGATTCACATTGATTTGTTCGAGGATCAAAATGAGATACCGTGGAAGCATTCCAAGTAATCTCATGCTGTTTTTCCAGTTGTGTTTTCTCTCCCCCTAATGGTGGGAAAAGTGTTTCATCAAAATGACAATCCGCAAAACGTGCAGTGAATACATCCCCTGTTAAAGGTTCAAGATATCTAATAATAGATGGAGAATCAAAACCAATATAAATTCCAAGTCGACGTTGGGGACCCATCTTAGTACGTTGTGGTGGTGCAATTGGTACATAGATAGCACAACCAAAAATCTTTAGATGGAAAATATTTGGTTGTTGACCAAAAACAAGTTGTAATGGTGAATATTCGTGGTAAGCAGTGGGTCGGACACGGACTAATGATGCAGCATGCAATATGGCATGTCCCCAAGCAGAAACAGGTAATTTTGTTCTCATAAGTAACGGTCGAGCTATAAGCTGAAGGCGTTTGATAAAAGATTCAGCTAGACCATTTTGTGTGTGTGTATGTGCAATGGGATGTTCAACATCAATTCCTATGGACATGCAATAATCATCAAAAGCTTGAGATGTAAACTCACCAGCATTATCCAGTCGTATCGACTTAATCGAATAATCTGGAAACTGTGCTCGTAATCTGATAATTTGAGCAAGAAGCCTAGCAAATGCAACATTACGAGTAGAAAGCAAACAAACATGTGACCATCGAGTGGATGCATCTATTAAAACCATAAAATAACGAAATGGTCCACATGGTGGGTGTATCGGCCCACATATATCCCCTTGAATTCTTTGTAAAAAGGTTGGGGATTCAACTATTACTTTTGACGGGGATGGTCTCACAATTAATTTTCCTTGTGAACAACCGGGACATGTATAATCACTTGACAAAAGAATCTTCTGGTTCTTTAGCGGATGCCCATGAGAGTTCTCAATTATTCGACGCATCATTGTTGATCCTGGATGACCAAGACGATCATGCCAAAGTATAAAAGTCTTTGGGTCAAAACACTTCTGGTGCATCACTTCAGGTGATCCCAAAATTCTTATAGTTGTATAATATAATCCAGAAGAGAAGGTAGCAAGTTTTTCTAATATCTGCTTCTGGCATGAAATAATAGAAGTAATGTAAAGATATTCTTTATTATCTTCATTTATTGTCTCTATATGATATCCATTGCTACGTATATCTTTAAAACTGAGCAAATTCCTTGTAGCTCTAGTTGAATACATAGCATTATCAATATAGAGTTTTGTTCCTTTTGGCAACAATATATTGGCTCTTCCGGAACCTTCAATTAATTTTGTATTGCCAGATATTGTCTTAACGTTATTTTCAGCTAATGTTAAGCTAACAAAATATTTTTTCTCTCGAAGAATTGTATGAGTAATTGCACTGTCTACTAAACATATATCTCCATCGTTCATCTTGGAAGCGATTAATGCTTTGGTAGATTCCATGTTTCTATAAAATATGAAATTGCTTATTTGATAAGAAAACGAAAACATTCATATAACAGAAACATGCTTAGAAAAATATTACACAAGATAATAATAACCTTAAAATATAAACTAGTTGGTGTGGACATTTCCATCACCAATTAAGTGATCTATTTTTCCATTAGGATCTTCAAAGAAATCTGACACATCAAGATGAGTGATTTCTACTGAGTCATCAAAGTTTGTGAAATTCATTTCAACATTTTTTCCTTTATCATGTGTTGATGCTCGGTAAAGATCCACTAATGGTTTGGGCGTACAACAGGTACGTGACCAATACCCTTTCATACCACACCTGTAACAAACATCTTCATAATTTTTGGGAGGTTTATTCTGTAAACGTTTTCCCTTTTCCTGTTTTGTTTCAGAGTTGTTCCACGAGTTGTTCCACTGCTGGTGGTGTGGTGTAGTATGCTTAACTCGAGAACTTGAAGAAGGATAAATGTTATAACCTCCACGATAACCCCCACGTTGACGAAAAGTATTTCTACTGCGTCCACGACTGCGGCCACGTCCACGACCATGACCACGTTCATAAAATGAGACCGCATTCACTTCAGGGAATGGTGTAGAGCCGGTCGGGCGAGACTGGTGGTTTTTCATCAGAAGCTCATTATTTTGTTCAGCCAAAAGGAGGCATGAAATCAATTCTGAATATTTTTTAAAACCCCGCTCTCGATATTGCTGCTGCAGGAGCACATTCGAGGCATGAAATGTAGAGTATGTTTTTTCTAACATATCTTCATCAGTAATCGTTTGCCCACATAATTTCAATTGTGAGCTGATTTTAAACAATGCAGAATTATACTCACTAACAAATTTGAAATCTTGCAACCTCAGGTGCATTCAATCATAACGAGCTCTGGGGAGAAACATGGTCTTCTGGTGCTCATATCTCTCCTTTAAATTTTGTCATAGTACCAGTGGGTCTTTTACCGTGAGGTATTCAGTTTTTAATTCTTCGTGAATATGATGACGAAGAAATATCATCGCTTTTGCACGATCCTGCTGGGATTCGTCATTTTCCTCATTTATAGTGTTTCCAAGAGCTTTTGCACATAAATGGATCTCAGCATCAACTACCCAAGATAAATAGTTCTTGCCTGAAATATCAAGAGCTGTAAATTCTAGCTTTGCGAGATTTGACATTTTCAGAATGCTACACTCACAAGATAACAAAGTTTTAGAATCACGATATACTAAAAATCTCACACATCCAAAACGAATAAATTTAATTTGTTAATACTATGCATGAATAGTAAAATCACTATTGTTGCATAGTATTATATATAATACGTATATATAAATATATATAGTATTATTTTTTGTCCATATTATAACTTTCAATCTAGACATCAAAATATAGTCAAGTCACATGTCTATGGAAAGGTATTCAAATAAGGATTCCAGATCTATAAACATCATAGGCCAAATATTTACGGTATGGGAGAAATAAACAAATAAAGTTTCGAAAAATTACTATTCATCACTATTCATCTACTATGCATCACTATTCAATAAATATAAATTTTGTCATAAAATGAAGCGTGAACAGTAAAGAACTCAAAATAAAGATACATGAATTGAAATATGAATGAAGTACCTTCACTAATATAATGAAGTACCTTCAATATATAAGTATTTAGAGTTTCGTGCTGATAACGTGTTATAAATTAAATAAATTTGCAGCAAGCAAAACACAGTATATAATAAAACGAGTTCTTCTGGAACTCTCACATAATTATTATTAAATAGTTCTTCTAAAACTATGGGGATAGATCTTCTTGATCACCCAAGCATGTCTTGCTTTCATAAGACAAAATAGAATAATAAAATAGTTCTTCTGGAACTGGGGATAGATCTTCTTGATCACCCAAACATATATTGCTTTCATAATACAAAGATGGAGACAATAGAAATGAATGTAAATAATTTACTTACACTTTTTGTCTTTTTCTTTCTTCTCTTTTCCTCTTTCTCCTTTCTCTCTCTTCTTTCTCTCTCCTTCTTTCTCTCTCCTTCTTTTCTCTCTCTCTCCTTTCTCTCTCCCTCTTTTCTCTGTCTTCTGTCTCTCTCCCCCGCTTTCTCTCTTTCTTCTCTCTCTCTCTCTATCTCTCTCTCTCTCCTTCTTTCTCCTTTTTTTGTTTTTTTTTGCTCTTCCTTTTTTTCTTCTTGCCACTGATATATATAGAAATCTGAGGCGGCTCATCCACCATGAGGTGAGGTGAGCCATGACCTCATAACGGAATTCACATTATTGGATCCTGCCCACTAATTAGTTTTCTGGAGTATGTGTTCAAACTTCTTGTTCTTCGTCGAACACTAGTCCGAACTACTTTTAATCTAATTCCTCCCGCAAATACAGGCAAGGAATAAGGATGAGAATCCCTTGCGTACGTTCAATGGACAAAGATCTTTTACTTGCACAAAGATTTCATTCCGGGCTTCATCTCACACCAAAAAAGTAGTTTTAAATGGTCTGAAATCGGTTGTGACAATAATGCCAATGAATTTGTATTCCACTACAACAATTTTTATGTACTTTCCTTATATATACATGTTTGATAGTGAGATTTGAAATAATTTGAAAGTATTACAATGTTGATCAATGACTCAATTATTATGACAAATATTAGGTGGTAAGGTAGTATCAACTATTACCACTCAAATTCGAGGCTTAAAGTGGGAGTCCATCAAAATACACGAGAAGACTAAAAATCATTTTCCTTTATGTTGGATTTTTTTTAATTATTACATTTTAAGCAAATGAACCAATGATTACCTTTTATGTGTTTTATTTCTATATTTCATAAACTCAAATATCTTTTAAAAATTGTAATTTAGACTTTGAAATTCAAAGTCTTCAACTTATTGTTATAATATATAACTAGCAGTGAACCCGTGCTATGTATGGAAGTAGAGAATAGAATTATTTAACAAAGAATTTTTACAATAATAAAAAAAAATTATTTTGATATATGACCTATAGTAAATATAATATTATATTCATATTCTAAAATTAAATTCTGTTAGTTAATTGTAAGTTTGATTGCAATAAGAAATATATATGCTTAAAATTTTGTGAAGAATCTATATTAATTTATAACCTTGATAAGTGCATGAATATGCTAATTTTAATTGAATTGCAATAAATATTATCACTTAAACAACAAACTTAGCAGAAAGGATTTGAAATTTAAGTTAGACATAATTTATTATTAAAATTTAATATATTTATATAGTGGAATATGATTTTCAGTTTACTCTTATTCATTTAATTGGGTTAGCACACTATTTTCATGATTATTATGCATGCTTAGACGAAGCTTAACTCAAATCACACATTATAAGATTAAGAATACCTATAAGTTTGATTGAACTAATAGAGGTAAACATCTCCGTAAACTAGTCCAAACATGTGCATTTACATCATAAAAATTTATTATCATAGTAGTTGTACTAAACACTATCAATCTTTCCAAAAACTTTTATAGTTAAATTGTAAAATAAAAATACTTGAATTGCTTGATGTTTCTTTGGTGTTTATGATATCCTTTAAAATTTTTAAATTATTTTTCATTAAATTTTTTTGAAAATAAAATAATTTAAAATTACTACAAAATAAAAATTAATTAAAGTTAAGAATATCTTCCTACTAACATTAGCATAATTAGCAAATTTATGTTGGATTCAATTTGGCTACTAAAGATAGAGAATTCAGTCGCTTTTAATTCAATTTCATGCTAAAAACTTAAAAATATTTACAAATCATTCATCAATATAATGACTTAAGTTTTGTTAGGCTTTTTCAAAATTTTGATTTATTTTTTGTTATTATTTTTAATCATTTTGGAAGAGATGTGATTGATGGATAATAACAGTATTAATAATTTTGATACATATGTACTTACTCTCATAGAAATTTAAAATTATCTTCAATTTTTTATTAAAAATTCTGTGTAAGGAGCATAATTGATGAAAAATTAAAAAGTTTATGATATAGACTAAGAGACAAAATGAAACGAAATTTAAAGTAAAAAGAATGAGTTAGAAACAACTTACAGAATCAACACATGTATAATTTTATATTTTACTAATTCAAAAATATGAGAAAATTATATGAAAACTTTCAGCTTTCAAAGACCTTCAAACATATTGCTATAGTATATAGCATAGATGGATATATTTGTTCTTCCGTTGAATTTAGTAAAATGAAAATCGACCCAACTGTCACAGAGAGAGAGAGAGAGAGAGAGAGAGAGATAGAGAGACATCAATTAAATAATTGCTCCTAATATTTTTTATCAGATGTAATTTTTCTGATATCTTTGGACTGAGAAATTATATTGCATTGCTTGCACATACCAATACTGATTTGATAATGCAGGTTGTTGGGATGATTACTGCCTAGTCATTATTCTTTATTTTTTTACGCCTATCGTTCTTTTATATTCGTTATTTTCTTTCTTTTCTATTTAGAATAACAAATAAGGTTTCTTGGAGAGGAATAATTTAATTGGTGATGTGTAGATTCTCTTTCATATTGGTAAAGGGTTAAAGGCAGACTTGTAGCTTGATTGCTGCATTGAATTTATTCAAACCTCTGGCTTCTATGTGAAGATAATTTGGGGTATCCTTTGTCTTAGTATTTTTATTTTAATTTTTTCTGGTTGTTATTAGATGTTATACTTGGCTAAAAAATATTGTCACTCTTTGCTATGGTTTTTCTATTTGTAATAATTGTATCTATTATTACAAATGGTTGTTATTACAATGATTGTTGTTAGAGCATAGGGTTGTCCCAGTTGATAGGGATTTTGTTACCGCTGCTCATTTTTCCGAGTTGAAGTCAAATATTATTGAATAAATTTAGATATATAAATATGTATAAATTAAAATAACTAGCATTTTGCAACAGAGAAAATTATCATCGTAAATAGCTAGTATATTATTTTTATTTTCTTGCCATAGCAAACATGCTGTCACAAATGGTGCCACATTTTGTGACGCCAAATGAGCATTACATGCGACTACAAAAAAAAAATGTTTTTAAATATTATTTGTGACGACATTTTGCTGTTGCTAATGGTGTAATTTTCCGTTGGAATTGGAACTACTTAAATCTAATATATTTACCCAAATTACTCTAACTTCTTTTACCATCAATGCAATAATCGGCATCATGGTCTAGAAAATAGAAACAAGGATTCCCTTTGAATCCTTTCCTTTCACTCCTTCAAATCCATTTTTCAAATTAATTTGATTCCAAACATAGTATAAAAGTTAAAAATATAGGTTGTCGATTGATTGGAATCCAATTTAGTCTAGCACACCTCTTCAAGCTCGCAAGAGAATTTATTTCGAAAATAGATAAGGTCACACAGGAGTATAGGACTATAGAGGATTAAGAAGTTGGTTTACTTGGGTTAGGGATTTGTAGAAATTAGTCTACTATGACTATTTTTGTTACATAAGAATGGAATGCTCATTTTTACTATTCACTGACTTATATACTAGCATTGAACACATATTATGCACAAGATGAAAATAACAGATACTAGAAAAATAAAAGTTTTACAAAAAATAAATTATTAGTTATATATGTTTTTTACCATGCACTCATTAATTATATGATTCATGATTAATTATAATAAATAATAGCCTTTAAATAAATATTAAAAGTTGCTTACAATAAAAAAAGCCCTAACTTGCAATACAAATCCAAAGTTTTAATGTAAACATTACAAAGTGATTTTTTTTTTCTACTGAAAATCTTGCTGAGGGCTAAAGTGTATAAGTCACATATTTAGGTGAATTATTTATAAGGGATTTTTATAGTGCACAAATTATAATTGCTTAAAATGAATTTTTTTAAAAAAATAATTTGATTTTTTAAATTAGAGAGATTGGATTTATCACCAAATATGTACTTGGTGAAGTTTGACATATATTGAAGAAGAAACTAATCCTTAAATTATTAATTTTAAAAATTGAAGTACTTAAAATTGCTAGCATTAATATTCCATTACTTAGACATAGTAATAATAAACATTCTTTTAACTTTATTCATCATCTTCTGAAAACATTTACTTAAAATTTTACAAAGCACCAATTAAGGAAAAAAAAAATATAAGTCTATGATTTGTTCATAGACAGACTAGTTAACATGATTTTTATAAAGTCATTGCAATTGTGTAAATTATGGATGCATGCATAAATTGTACTTGAAACTATTGATCAATCCAAAATAAATGAATTTTTATTATGAAATCAATCTTGTCATAAAATAATTATATCATTCATCACTCAACTTACTAAGTAAGATCAAAATATATTAGAGCCTTGAGACCAAAAAAAAAAAAAAAAATGGTTAAAGTATTACTATTTCTTGAGGTAAAATAAATTTTTTACGATTTGAAAGTTTTACATCCAATTTGGTTTCATATATAAGAGTCCGTAAGACTGAAAGAGCAAAACTTTTCATATAAGCTATATTCAATTTATTTTATTTAGAAGATTAATTTTTAATTTTTTCCCATGAACATTTTTTACAAGGATCTGAATTGAGATAAAAAAAAAATGACAAGAAATTTGAAAATATTTATCATATCAATTATTGGATAGAATTCACAAAATTAAGAAGAAATGAGCAAACATTTTACGGGAATCAATAATATTATGACACATGTATCTACGTATGACAACTGATTAATAATTTCATGACACATGCTACCTTTATTTTAAAATTCTAAAATCCAGTTTATGATTAATAAGATTCTTTAAAAAGAGCATAACTAAAGGAACTTTAAAATCTGACCATCGCAATCAATCCAGTTTATGATTAATAAGATTCTTTAAAAAGAGCATAACTAAAGGAACTTTTAAATCTGACCATCGCAATCAATAGATAATATTTACGAAGTTTAGAAGAAATACAAAAAAAAAAAAAGAAAAAGAAAAAAGAACTAACTAATATGATGGACGTATATTGTCTTTCTGAAAAATCAAGGTTTTGAGAAAATATTGTTTGAACCAAAAAATTTAGAAAGAACCAACAATAGTAAGACACATGTATCTTGTGTGTGTGACAAAATGTTAATGATTTCACAATACATGTTATTTCTATTTAATTTACTATTAATCATGATTCTTTAGGATGAGCATAACTAAAGGAAATTTAAAGATCTTATCATAATCGTAAATGGATAGTATGTATGAAGTTTAGAAGAAATAAAAAATAAAATAAAATGGATTGTACGACACTTGTATTCTACAACTTTGAAAAAAATTAGATTGAAAATTTTAATTTCAAAGACCTCATAACCAATTGTGAGGAAGAGTTTTGGCGAATACTGGGGGAAAGAATAAAGCCCAAAGCATATTTGGGACAGTTTAGAGTTTAGGTGACCATTGCACGAACTTGACCCGATTATGTATTAAAATAACTAGAATGTCCCTTTTATATTATAGTAATACATACATACCTCTTAGTATATATTTAGGAGCATGTTATTTTCATGTAAAAAAAAGTTTTACCTATCTCTAAATATAGACTAATTAGTATTTTTTAAAAATATGTGAGGTTAGGAAACTAGTGTCTATATGCTAAATAAAATCTAAGAACTATGGAGGTTAACTCGACTTGGTCTAATTTAAATATAAATGGAGATGAGAGTGGATAGTTCGATACGTAACGGCTATGGAAGCAATATGGAAATTTTTTTTTTTTCATTATGGTCATAGTAGAGCTTAGGCTCGCTGCCATCCCGCGATATGACATGGTTAAAAACTACGAATCACATGGTAGGTAGATTGCCGAGTTTTTTTTTTTTTTTTTTCCTTATTTAACTTAATTTCGATTAATTGAAGATGAAAAGTAAAAAAATGAACCATATGCCTTTACATTAACAACATATACCCCGCCACTTATTTTGTCCTTTATCCTTAGTCCCTAACATGATTTTATTATTGTGTCAAAAAGAATAAATATGCTATGGAAATAAAAATATATATAATTCCGTTATGTTAATTTTGTTTGGATCAACTTTTATTGTCAATTTTCCAATTGAAATTAATTTTCTATTTTTTTAACTAAAAATCAAAACTAAAAGCTAATAAAAGTCAAAAACCAAATAAAAAAATAATTAAAATAAGACTCGAGAAGGAGTGCATGGGGCTATCTTTTTGAAGTGGTTGGACAGACTTTTCTCCTGTTTGCACCAAAGGTATGAGAAAATACAAACAGCATTAAAATGCAAAATTTTCATAGGGACAAAAAAAGTAATTTATTTACTATTATCTCCTTAATTTTTTAATACTAGAAATATTATTATGAACATTATTAAGTGCAACAATTTATTTGTAGTTATAAGGGACTTTTTTCTTGGAAGTGTTGTCAGTTTTTGTTTTTTGTTGTGTGTCATAGGTGTGTATTTTTATTTTTTATTTTTTATGGTCTAATAATGGTATTTATAGGTTATCGTTCCGCTAATAGTATCAGACAAATATTTTATAATCAGAAAACACACCTATTTGAGTATTTTTTATATTTTTTATTTTTAAAAAAATAGAAAACAGAAACAGAAAACAAAAACCAGACGGACCCTTGGTAAATATTTTCTATTTCTGTTTTTTATTTTTTCAAAATAAAAAATATAAAAAAATACTAAAATAGGTGTGTTATTTATTTTTAAAACATTAGTCTAGTACTGTTACTAAGACGATAATCTACAAACACCATTATCAAATCATAAAAAATAAAAAATAAAAATACATACTTATAACATATAACAAAAAAAAAATTAACAGCACTACAAAACGAATTATGTTTTGAAGATAATTTCGAATACCTTTTAGATGAATCCAACAGCCGAGAGATGACTAAACCCAGGCAAGTGGCATTTCTCTTTATGCGACTGGTCCTCGAGGTAGATGGGCTCACCACGCCTCTCTCTCTCTCTCTCTCTCTCGACAGATTGTTGTGTGAAAGGGAGATTTGGGGAATAGCGTGGTGCTGGGTTGAGGCTGCCGAGGACCGATGACTTTGCGTATATTATTGGGGGACCCACGTGATTGCAAGTCAATCTCTATATCAAAAACAAACACTACCACAACCTCTTTCTCACTTTTAAGTCGCAATTTTCAATTATATAAAATGGAAAACACCCTTGTATATTGACTCTTGTATTTAATTGAAGAAAAATTCTATTCTTACGTTATTGTTTTTTATAAAAAAAAAAATACTTTACCAGATGTGATAATGAGATCATACATGCAACAATTCTTATGCACTAATAGCTAAAACGTGAGAGAGAAAACCTAAATAGATTATGATTATTTTTTATAAAAATACTTTACTAGAATGACATGCGAATAAGATCATATAGGTAACAATTTTTATGCCCAAATAGCTAAGACCTGTGAGGGGAGAAAGGGCGTAGATTATGATTAGAACGAGAGTTTGTGTTTGTAGATGTTTTTAAAATTATGAGGTACAATAGTGGATGTTTTGATTTAAAATAAAAAGACAAAAGCAACTTCAATATTTTTTTAAAAAAATTTTGATATAAAAACTCTATTTTGTGAACAGTGAAAACGTTTACATGACTGATAAACACCTATTTATCTTATTTGTCTGGAGTGATTTTATTTGGTGATATCAGTCAGAAAAATTATACAGTATCCGTACTGTAATGAATATTTTCTCCACAAAGTGGGGCTCAATCAAGGAGGGAGGGGGGCTTGGTGGATAATCACATGATCATATTTTTCAAAGGTTTTTATTTATGGGGATGTTGGTCAGTCATCAAGTACTACAGTAATATAGTTCAGCATTTCCCCAGTAGTAATTGTATTCACACACAAAAAGTAGATCCATTTCATCAACAAAATATACATATTATATGGTCATAAGGAGAACAGCAAATGAAATTGGCTAAAAAGTTAAACAAATAAAACTTGCTAAATTTTAAAAAAAGAAATATATAAAATAAAGTATATAAAGGCTATCTAGGTACGTTCACGTACTGTTACTAATTAATGACTTTGCTAATTCTAACAAGGAAAATATCTCTAATCTCATCCTTCAGTTTTAAATGTCATGACAATGATTTGTTAAGGTATTTGGTTAAATTTTAGTATTAATTTAACATTTTTCTTTAAAGACTAAAAGACAAATACGAGAATCTTACCAGATTTACTTTTTTGCTTAATTTTTCTTAAAAATTGCTTAGGGTAAAAAAGGGGTGATCTGTTCTTTGAGAACATTTTTGTTGAAGTGGTAAGTCTTTTGTTTTAAAGTAGTTTTATAAAAATTTTATTAATATAATTTATTATTTGCAACTAGTAAAGCCTCAATTAAAATATATAAATCAAGCATACATATAACTAAAAGTTTCAAACATATTAGAAATGCCATGTTAAAAAGAAGATAAATATACAATATTTCATTGTACATAATAAAAGATTGTTAAATTCATAAAATCTAAAAGACTGTGGGTTCTTTGGGTAGAGTTTATTTTAAGTTTTATTAGCTTATATGTAAAAAAAACTAAGGGTCCGTTTGGTAAATGTTTCGAGCTAAGGATGTATTTTCTGTTTTCAAAACATTGGTCTAATATTGTTAGCAAAATGGTAATCTATAAATGTCCTCACTAGATCATAAAAAAAAAATACACACTTATGATACACAATAAAAAATAAAAATTGACAGTATTTCTAAATGGACCCTAATAGTTTTTAATTTTTTTGTTTTCCTATTAGTCTTAGCTTATAAACATTAAAAAATTAAAAAAATAATTATAACAAACGAAGGGTCCAGAGGGAGATTTAAAAACATGATTATATAACGAGTAAAGACTGTAAATTTAATAATATATAAAATATATAAATGTACTACATGTATATATACAAGTTCTATGGAGAGAACACGGAAGCAACCGTTGGTATTAATCGTTGCCATGTTGAGGAGGATTGAGCAGGACTTTTTCTGGGTAGGACCCACCCCATTTTGGAAATTTGGACGGCTTGTGAGGGAGGGAGAAGAAGATGGTTGGCACTCCAAGGCATCATTCAACCGACAAATCAGCCGGTAAAAAGAGAGTGGGACATCGGGCGTGTTTGAATGCTCTGTTTGTAAGTTATAAATTGTTTTAAAAAGTAAATTATTTTAAAAAATATAATTAAATATAAATTATTTTTAAAATTATTTATATAAATATATTTTTAAAAAATTATAAATTATTAAATAAGTTATATTTAAGTTACATACCTTCACCGTATATATGACTATAGAGAGAGAGAAAGTATTTGTAGAGAGAGAAAGATAGAGAGATGAGCCACTTGAGGGAGGGGTTTAAACGGGCAGGGCATCATCAAGGGGTGGTGGTGACTGGTAGGGTATAAAAAGAGGCACAGAGGCTAAGCTGAGAACCCCTTCCTCATATCGTTAACAAGTTTCCTTGGGATTGAGCAAGGAAATTGAATAACTCATAGTCTCATACAATGAATAATCTCCAACACGTCTCTCTCTCTCGTTCTCTCCCTCTCTCTCTCTCTCTCTCTCTCTCTCTCTCTCTCTCTCTCTCTCCTCATTGAACTGATATGCTGAAGATCTACTTGGGTTTTTAAATTCCAATTTAGTCTCTGTTCTTTGCTCTCTCTTTACTCTCTTGAGGGGTGTTATCTAAGCTTGTTGCCAAGATGGGTGGTGATAAAGCAATCAGTCTCGAAGAGATCAAAAACGAGACTGTTGATCTGGTAATCCCTCTGTCCTCGATCATCTTCTCACTCTGCGTCTGTTTTTCTTATTTTTTATGGAAATTTTGAAACTGGAATTTGGTTTCTCTTTCATTTCCTCGGAAAAATGCAAGTCAGAAAATCAGATCTATTGAGGGCTATATTGTTAGGAATTTAAGTCGCTTTTATCCTCTCTCTCTCTCTCCTCTTTTTTCATTTCTTTGGCCTGTTGGTTCATTGCTTCAGAAGTTGTGATTGTTGATAAATTAACCCACCACAACTAGCTTTTCATTTTCTGGATGATGGGTATCAAAATTTTTCATTTCTATGCATGAAAATTTCTTGCTTTCTACCTTGAATTATGGACATCTTTATCTTTATATATATATATATATATATGTATATATTACATAGATACATGGAGTGCTTTCATTTTCAAATGCAAACAGTAACAACCTGCTAACAGCTTGATCTTGGAAATCATCATTAATAATTTCAGTTTGGCGTGGATAGAAACCTCTTTAATGCGAATTTCTTTATTTATTTTCAACTAATACCAGATCAGATCAAACACAAGAAAAGTAGTTCCCAGCTCATACGTTTCATGACTTTTCTTTATCTTTTCATAATTTAAGATTTTTCTGGTTTCTTTTTCACAAGAAATATATGTTTTTATATAACTATAGCAATCTTAGTCTTCAGACTCAAATTTTCTCCTCACGTTTTAAAGATTAAGTTGTTTAGATAATTATCTTTTTTCCTAAATAATTTTACATAAATCTTTATAATAAATAGAAAAACTCGTTTAGTGTTTATTTTAGGACTTATATATGTTCAAAAAAATTGAATTCACAGAACTTATTTTTTTTTGTTATATTATTTTTTTTATGTTGAGAAGTTACTTTTTTCTTTGGTTTTATTGATTTATAAAACATTTCTTCTTTTATGTAGGACTGGAAAACCTAACTCCACTAGTTTATTTAATGACAATGACTAAGTTTCAACGAGGTTGACCAACCTAATATTTTTTTTGGTGTTCCAAAACAATATTGTTTTTTCATTTCTTTGACTTGCTGGCACACGAAAAATGTTTATTATGCTTGAAGTATCATTGCATGTTGCTGTGAATATAAGCGACCTTTTATTCTGGATGTGTGTTAGTACTTTGTACTAAAGGAATATATCCGCAGTCACCTCACATATGTGAACTTTATAAAACCTTAATTATTATGTATTTATCCATGTCTCCATGCATCAAATTTAGTATTTCGAGTAATGTTATATAAACAAAATTTATGTACGTAATTTTCATACATATGATGTTTCTACTTATAGGTTTTTTTGTTTCAGATCAAAACATCACCATTTTAATTTATAATTTTAAAAATACTGCTAACACAATATTCTAATGGAGAATAGTTTATGTATAAAAATTGGAAGAGCATAGTGATGTAATGTCATACAATCAGAGAATTTATATATAATTTTATATAAAATAAAGAGAAAATGCTATATGTAATCTCATTTTACAATCACTTTTCTTACTTTTAAAAATAAGTGAATAAGTTTCACATGAATTTATTGATGTGAGTCATACAGTCTCGCAAGATTTTTTATATAAATTTTTTTAAAGAATAGCATTTTATTAGAATAATATTTTCTGAAGTTTAATAATTTTTTTTCTTTTTTTCTTTTTATTTGTGGGTTTTCTTTCTGTCTAAATTGTGTTTTGGGAATTTTGGGTACTTTTTCCGTGGTACCCTAACCTTTGTCCTTTAAGACAAAAATGCACTGGGTTTGATGGTTTCAATTTTTTTTCTATTTTCACTTTTTGTTTATTAACGGCTCTGACTGCTTGACTATCACTGACGTATATTTCTTGGTTTCCTCAATTATTTGCTCTCTCTCTCTCTCTCTCTCTCTCTCTCTCACATACACACACACCTGTTGAAAGTTTGTACATGCAGCCCCTTGACTTTTGTAATATCTCAAAAGTACCCCTTCTTTTTTTGGGGAATCTCTATCGAAAGACTTTTCTCGGGCGTGAAGCGCACGCGTCAATATGCGCCATCCTGACGTAGCACTTTCGTATCCCCACAGTGCACTTTATGGGCCTTTGGGATTGGTTAGCCCTCCAAAGCCATTCTTTTCAACCAAAAAAAAAAAAAACGCCTCCACCTTCTGGGTTCCACTCAGTGAGTGGCCAGTCAACTTGTCCTCCTCACTCACCAATAAATATTATTTTAATTATTTTTAGATATATATATTTGTTAATTATGTTCATAACAATTCTTTTTTCTTTTCTCTTTTTGTTTTTTAAAAATATATTCGAAAAGTTATAACTAACAATTATGGAATACCCAGAAGTTGGAATATGTCCTATTCAATTTGAGCTCTAGTACAATTGCATATGTGCCACAAATCAAATGGATCGGGATTCGGATTCCATAGTTGTATCATGGCTTTTTATCTTCACTTTTAAAAGTTGATTTAAAGGGATGAGAAATTCATGAAAATAGTTTTAGGAAGTAATAATGGCTTAGCAAGGTTGATGAATTATTTACTGAGTTTATTAGTAAAAACAATGAAATTACAGTTATACTACCTTCATGGCAATCATACATACTAGTATCATTAAGTCCATAGTGATTTAATTTTGTGGTGCTTTGATTAGAAAGTTTGGAGAGATAGGTCTACGAGAGTCCTAAGCACTTAGATTGTCCATTTATTTCCATTTTACAGGAAAAGGTTCCGATTGAGGAAGTATTTGAGCAGCTGAAATGCACCAGGGAAGGTTTAAGCGCAGAGGAAGGAGCCAACAGGCTTCAGATCTTTGGACCAAACAAATTGGAAGAGAAAAAGGTCCTTTTTTTCTTTTGTGATCAATGGCTTTTTGGCACATGACCAATATCATTCGGATTGTAACGGTTAAATCTTTTAAATTTCTTGTTTTTTCTTATAAACAGGAAAGCAAAATACTCAAGTTTCTTGGGTTCATGTGGAATCCACTCTCATGGGTCATGGAAGCTGCAGCTATTATGGCAATTGCGCTGGCAAATGGTGGCGGAAAGCCCCCCGATTGGCAGGACTTTGTGGGCATCATTTGCTTGCTGGTAATCAACTCCACTATCAGTTTCATTGAAGAAAACAATGCCGGTAATGCTGCTGCCGCTCTTATGGCTGGTCTTGCGCCCAAAACTAAGGTACAGAATTGCATCTGACTGCACATATTGCTCTTTTATTTTATTTTTGTCTTGCTAATAGATGCTGTACATGCTTTGTACATCAATACAATCTAGAAATACTTATTTTATTTATTTAAAAACAAAATGAACTGTCATTGTCTTATATTACCAGTGTCATTAATTGGTAATATTAAGGGAACAAGCTTCTTAAGCTTATGTTGCATTACCATGTCTCTGTAGGTGCTTAGGGATGGTCGATGGAGTGAGCAGGAGGCTGCAATTTTGGTTCCAGGAGACATCATCAGTATCAAATTGGGAGACATCATCCCTGCTGATGCTCGTCTTCTTGAGGGTGATGCGTTAAAGGTCGATCAGTCTGCCCTTACTGGAGAGTCACTTCCAGTGAACAAAAATCCTTATGATGAAGTTTTCTCTGGTTCAACTTGCAAACAAGGTGAGATTGAAGCTGTGGTCATTGCTACTGGTGTTCACACCTTCTTTGGGAAGGCTGCTCATCTTGTGGACAGCACCAACCAAGTTGGGCACTTCCAAAAGGTGCTAACTGCAATTGGGAACTTCTGCATTTGTTCCATTGCAATTGGAATGCTGGTCGAGATTGTTGTTATGTACCCAATTCAGCACAGGAAATACAGGAATGGAATTGACAACCTCCTGGTTCTCTTAATTGGAGGTATTCCCATTGCTATGCCCACCGTTTTGTCTGTGACAATGGCCATTGGGTCACATAGGTTGTCACAGCAGGGTGCCATTACCAAAAGAATGACTGCCATTGAGGAGATGGCGGGCATGGATGTTCTCTGCAGTGATAAGACGGGGACGCTAACCCTTAACAAACTGAGTGTTGACAGAAACTTAATTGAGGTGTTTGCAAAGGGTGTAGATAAAGATCATGTGATGCTGCTTGCTGCAAGGGCTTCTAGGACTGAAAACCAGGATGCTATTGACGCTGCAATTGTTGGAATGCTTGCCGATCCAAAGGAGGTATAACTCTTTCTCTTCCTTGGCCTGTGCTTTTTCGTCAATTTAGTTTTGGAAGGGGAAACAAAAAAGAAAGGGATAAAAGATGGCTGATGTTAGAAATACATGTAATTTAGGCACGAGCTGGTGTTAGAGAGGTGCATTTCTTCCCATTCAATCCTGTGGACAAGAGGACTGCTTTAACTTACATTGATGCTGATGGCAATTGGCATCGAGCTAGCAAAGGTGCCCCTGAACAGGTACCTTGTTTTTCTTTTCTTTTGGCTTTCTTTCACATATATCAAGAGCAACGTTTACATTGCTTATTTACTTAATTCGTTCTTTACTTTTCTGGAAACAGATCTTAAACCTTTGCAATGCCAAGGAAGATCTAAGGAAAAAGGTACATGCCATAATTGATAAGTTTGCTGAACGTGGACTGCGGTCACTGGCTGTTGCAAGACAGGTTTGTAATTCTAGTCTTGATGGATTATAGTTTTCTTTGGCTGCTTTAGAGTGTGTATGTGTGTGCTTGAGAGTGTTTGTATGCATTATACACCCTCTTACTGTTGTCTTCTGTAATGTTTGTAGGAAGTGCCAGAGAAAACAAAAGAAAGTGCAGGTGGTCCATGGCAATTTGTTGGATTGTTGCCCCTCTTTGATCCTCCCAGGCATGATAGTGCAGAGACCATACGTAGGGCTCTAAATCTTGGTGTAAATGTCAAGATGATTACTGGTAATCAATTCATTCACTTCCCTGGGAATGCAATCAATTCAGCTGGTGCTTCTCTTTTTCTTTTTTCTTCTTTAGTTGACCAATTAACTGTTATTTTCAATGCCTAGGTGATCAACTTGCCATTGGAAAAGAAACTGGCCGAAGACTTGGAATGGGAACAAACATGTACCCATCTGCTACTTTACTTGGTCAAGACAAGGATGCATCCATAGCTGCCCTTCCAGTTGAGGAATTAATTGAGAAGGCAGATGGGTTTGCTGGTGTATTTCCAGGTAGGTGCTTTTGTTTGTTCTTTCTGAAGACAAACTTGACCTTTATCATCTTGATTTAGTTGGAGAAAATCTTTCTTCTGACATCCAATTCCTCAACTTTCACTTTATAGAGCATAAATACGAAATCGTGAAGAAGTTGCAGGAGAGGAAGCACATCTGTGGAATGACAGGGGATGGAGTCAATGATGCCCCTGCATTGAAAAAGGCAGATATTGGAATTGCTGTTGCTGATGCTACAGACGCTGCAAGAGGTGCTTCTGACATTGTGCTCACGGAACCTGGGCTGAGTGTTATCATCAGTGCAGTGCTGACCAGTAGAGCTATTTTCCAGAGGATGAAGAATTACACAGTTAATTTCTTTACTTCTCCTTTTCCAATTAGACTGTTTAAGATTCTGATTGGACTGTCCATATATAACTTCTCTGCAATTTCATTTGGCAGATATATGCAGTCTCCATCACCATCCGTATTGTGGTAAGTTATCTTTGGCAGTATAAACTTTGTGATAGTCATTACAACTTTGTGGCTGTTCACTAATCTCTGTTTACTGTTTTATTCCCATAATACAGTTTGGTTTCATGTTTATCGCCTTGATATGGAAGTACGACTTTTCTCCATTCATGGTTTTGATCATTGCTATCCTAAATGACGGTGAGGCTTCACTGAGTTTTCTGAACAATTCATTATTCATGTTGAACTTATATTTCTCTTTATTTCTTTTGTTCACGAGTATTGACACATTGTAGTAATATATATGTATATATATGTAAGGAACTATAATGACAATCTCCAAGGATCGGGTGAAGCCATCTCCATTGCCTGACAGCTGGAAACTGAAAGAGATTTTTGCTACTGGTATTGTGCTTGGAGGTTACATGGCATTGATGACCGTTATATTCTTCTGGGCAATGTATGAGACTGACTTCTTCCCGGTACGAAACACTTGTTTATTCACAATATCCTGTGTGACCATCTGTGTTGTTCTCTTGAGATTTTATTTTTATATTTCTTTCCTGACGATGCAGGAGAAATTTCATGTACGATCTATAAGGCATAATGAGAATGAAATGATGGCTGCTCTATACCTGCAAGTGAGTATTGTGAGCCAGGCTCTGATATTTGTCACTCGATCTCGCAGCTGGTCCTTCCTTGAACGCCCTGGATTGTTGTTAGTCAGTGCTTTTCTACTTGCGCAGCTGGTAAGCATTATTTTCCAAAATATATTCCTCTTGACCCTCAAACTTTAGGCAAAATATGGCTCTCTTTCTTCCCTTGTAGATGTTGATTTGTGGTGCAACGAAGTTGACAAAAAAAGAAAAAGAAAAAAGAAAAAGAAGCTATGAGTAGCAGGCTTGAAGTTGCTAAATAATGCAATCTTTTCAGGTGGCAACTCTGATAGCTGTATACGCAAACTGGGGTTTTGCGAGAATTAAAGGAGTTGGTTGGGGATGGGCTGGTGTTATCTGGCTTTACAGTGTTGTCTTCTATTTCCCACTTGACATAATGAAATTCGCCATTCGTTATATCTTAAGTGGAAAGGCTTGGCTTAACTTGCTGGAGAACAAGGTATTATCAACCAGATCAATCTTTTCTGGAATGGGGTTTGCTTTCTTTGTTGTTTATATTCACTTTCATTGCCGAACTCAAAGCATCGAGTAACTTCTTTTGGCAACAGACTGCTTTCACCACAAAGAAAGATTACGGCAAAGAGGAGAGAGAAGCTCAATGGGCACTTGCTCAGAGAACATTACACGGACTTCGGCCACCCGAAAGCTCTAGTCTTTTCAGTGATAAAAGCAGCTACAGAGAGCTGTCTGAAATTGCCGAACAGGCTAAGAGGAGAGCTGAGGTTGCAAGGTAAGCTACCATTCTATGAGGCTGCCCTTTGTCATTTTGTTATATCAAGGAGCTGAAACTTGAAAGAGAGTATAATTTTTCACAAATCGGAAGGGTACTTATTTTTAACATCTTTGTAATGTGGTTGTAGGCTTCGGGAGCTCAACACGCTCAAGGGTCATGTTGAGTCAGTGGTGAAGCTGAAAGGCCTGGACATTGACAACATCCAACAGCATTATACACTATGAAAAACGAGAATAAACACTACCTGAGAGGGACAAGAAAGGCCCGAATCATGGAGAGAAAGAGACCCTAACTAGATAAAACCAAAAAAACTTTCTAGAAAACGGGAACGTTTCTGTGCTGTAATTTTCCCTATGTCTGTTTACCTTTTTCTTTCTTATGTGTTTCAAGTGCCGGAAGAAAGACTGTGTTTGGCTTCTTAATGCTTTAATGCCTAGCTAATTAAGTAGTAGCATATCCTGTAAAACACTTTTTATACCTGATTCTGTTTCTCCCTTGCTCTCTGATATGCCTGGGGTGTTATTCCTCCTGCTTTATTCTGTCTGCAACTCCTTTGGAGCATGTAACCTGGGAAGTGTGAATAGCATCACTCGATGAGGGCATGTAGGGCAATTGCAGTTGCCCCATTCAAATTATAGAAAAATTATTTTTTTCTGTTTATTATTAATTTTCCCAATATTACTTACCTCCGGCTACCCCACCTTATTGTAGGTAAAATAAATTTATTTTTGTTGTATAATTTTACCTATGTCTGTTTGCTCAAGGCGCAGCAGTGACTCAGTGATCCTTTTTGGTTGTAAGATATCATTCAAACACTAGTCCTGTACAAGAAAATAAGTTGCATGGAGGGTTTGTCACACTAGGGACTGGCAAATTGGATGAAGCAATTCTTTTCCGGACTTTACAAAAACTATGAATGAGGTGTTTGGTTGCAATGGTGGACCCAAGATTTGTATTGAGGGGGAGCCAAGGTGAAAATTTTTAAATTTTGTAAGAACTTAGGTAATTGTTTAGAAAATTTTAGGAGGGCCAATACTTATATCTCATTGTAAATACCCAAAAAAAACTATAGAGATTATATTAAATTTTTTAAAAAAATTTGGGGGGCCGTAGCCCCTGCCTACCCCCTCTTGAAAGAACTAAAAGAAATATAAAATTTACGTTTTTTCATGGAAGTCTAAATTTGGTCATTTTTTAAACGTAGAATTATGGAATCTAAAATAAAGATTCAAATTTGGTTTGCTCAACACCTTTAAGAAAAACTTGAATATGCTCGCTTAATAATTGATAGATTCTTCTATTAATTAGTTCAAATAAATAGATTTTATTTGCTCAATCAAATGAGCCCTTAGTATGTTGCAAAGATTAGAGACTTGGCTAAAAAATTGTCACTTTTGCTTTGAATTTTATTCGTTGACATTTATTACTGGTAAAATGCATTTAAATGGTTTCATTTATCGGGAGAAGAAATGAAAATGCATCCAAGCCTGCCTACTTAACCTAGCTAGTGAATTCAATGATAATCAAACAATAATTACCTACAATCATTGGTTAATTAGAAGACAATTGGTATATCTTTCACGCGAAAATAAAAAAGAAAGACAATTGGATCCACCATTGGACTGGCTACCCAAAATTTCAATCTGTTGGAATTTACTTTGAAAATCTTTAATTTGTTGAATTCCTTTCTTGCAGTTTTGTTGCAGATGAAAGAAAAAGAAAAACCTTCAAAAATTTCTATGCTTTGACCAATGAGGAAATTGGTCTAGAATATACAAAGGACTCATGGCACGGATTTGAGTTTATCTAGAAAGCAGAAATTATTCAGTGGTCTTGGACCATATGACAATGCTCCACTTCTGACATGTGAAAGGTGGAATATTGTCATCGTGATTTTTCAAAAGCAATAAATAATTTTTCTCCAGAGAGACCCTCGCGGGCGTGCCTTGGTGTGAGGAAATCCAAGGTTGATTATCTCTGTTTGGCTTTGGCTTTAGAGCATATATCATGGAGAAAGTTGAGAGAAACACTGCATTTTACCTCAAAATATTTTACAAACAATGAAGATAATTTTCAAATCTATTTGCTTTTCCCTTTGGCTTAATTGTGGAAATGTATCTAAATCGCTTTACGTAAGTATCAGATGGAATTTCTTCTGTTATATTATAGTTGTACGATTATTTTTCTCAATTTGATCTGAAATAATTCATTTGATTGTTAATAGATGAAAATAACAATAGGCAATCAATAATATTTAATGAGAGAGAGAGAGAGAGAGTAGAGTTGAGTTGTTTATTAACAATTTTATTTTTGTAAGAGAAGAAAAGAGAGTCTTGTCTTTATAAGGCAAATTTGTCTTACAAGTCATAAAGTGGAGGAATTCAACATGCATTGGTAGTTGTCCCACAAAAAAAAAAAAAAGGTATTGGCAATTGAATTTTCCTTACATTATTTATAATTTAAAAAAAATTAATTTTTAATTTACAATTAATCTCAAATGATAAATGATTCTTTTGGGAGATTATCTATTTTGCTATGATTTGAGATAAAGTTGCTAGTAACCAAACAAATATTCTGTACAAAAAAAGGGAAAGTTAATTCAAGTAGCATAATAAAAATTAACAACAAACATACACAAAAAGCAAAAACACAAGAGACAAAAACTAATCAATTTTTTTTTTCTAATTATTTAAAAATTAAGTCAATAAAATTATGTTATATATCTTATGTTTGCAATCGAAACTTCCTTTCAGCCACTATTATTCCACCACGTGGCAGGTTCGGAATCAATTGTGTTCCGTACATTACAAAATGAAAAATCCACACACTGCCTCCCTTTTGAGCAGAGATAACAAAGCTCGTGAAAAAGAAGAAGAGGGCAGATTGCAGTGTAAGTTGGAACAGAGTCACCACAATCGGCATAGCAGCAATTTCCTAACAGTTTCTGCTAATCCAATCCAATCCCACAAGCAACATGTCCATAGCCTTCTCTCAGAATAGCTTCCTAACCAGCGCTCTCACTCCAATCCACAAACCCAACAAGAAGAAGTTTCTGGTTCCCTTGAATTCCATACCTATCTCATGTGGGTACCAATCAGATGACTCCAAAGATTCCTCCAGGTAAATTTTTATAAATACACATGTCTGTATGTATGCAAAGTAATTCCTTTCTTTTGTGAGTGTTCCCTTCCTTTTTTCCCTTTTGTTTCGCTTTTCCATTACTAATTATTGTTTGCTGAGAGAATATTTTGTTTGGTCACTGAATTTAAAGGGAAAATGAGAACCAATTGGCCAAACTGGCAATAGTCACCTTGGCAGCTGGGGTTTTGACACTGGGGTCAGTTGACCCAGCATCAGCAGCCAAGACGGGCGGCCGGGTCGGCGGTCAGGCCTTCCGTTCATCAGCTCCGCGGCCCTCGTCACCAAGAATCAACAATTCAAGGTAATTGAATGAACTTTCCAAGTGCACATTGCTATATTGGTTTCAGTTTGCTAACTGATTTGAGGAACAGCTTAGAGTTGGAAATCTCTTTTAGTCATGAAAATTAGCTTCACTAGCTTGCAGTATATTGTGAATTGGGCACTTGTCTTTGATGTGGAGGAGCTAAATTTCAAAGTGACCATTATGGAGACTATCTGGCTGTATATTCAAAATTATAATTGACGTTATGTTTGTGAAAAGCTATGGTTCTATTGGTTAAATAGTAGAGTCAAAATCAACATATAAAGGAAATGGTTCCTTCTTTTTTAATTTTTCATGGATTTGTGATTGGCTTCTAGCTATTTTTTACCTTTTTATGAATGCTTCAAGCTAATAGGAAATTGTTGTCGTGTTTCTTATACGAGCTGTTGATTTTTGTTCTAGTTACTTACATGGCAGAGGCTCTTTTTGGAGTCATGCCTGATCAATCCTGATTTGGGGAACAAATTTTTTAACCTGGAATTATACAAAATTAAGATGGTTACAGCCCGCGTGTTACCATTATGAGAACTTAGAACTCTCAATACTAAGTGTCTTCATGAAGGTAATTTTGTTCCTTTGTGGAGTACCTGATGCAAGGAATTGTTGTGGGATTACTGCTCTCATCATGACAGATCTAAAGGCCATGTAGACTAGATGACTGATTTAGGCAGGCTGATTGAATGAAGAAACTCATTAAAGGTTGGCTTCACAAGGCTATTTTACAAACTAAAAAGGCTTTGGCCATACATATATTGATAGGGGCTTTATGTCAGTGGTAAGAGAGAATTTTGCTTTGAACATGGTTCAACTTAAGTGAAGCTACAAGTATGAAGATAAAACATTCCATTGAAGATCAGGTGACCTGACAATTGTCATATAGCTCTTCTCTGATTCTGCTCTTGATTTATGCCTCTAACTTGTGGAAGGTTTGGAAGATGCTTCACAGATAAAACGTTCCATTGAAAATCAGGTGACCTGACAATTATCAGGAATTAAGTTTTTTTAGAAAGTTACTATTCTGATCAAAGAATAACTACTTCTAAGTAACAATACTTGATCAAGCCTGCTGCAGGGACGTGAGTAGTTTGTCTTACCTGTGTTTTATCTTCTTCTTTTTTTCCATTTTCTTGACTTCTTTTGCCAATTATCATTGGTATGCTTTGGACGAAACATTAAAACAAGATGATTAAAAGATTAAAAAAATTAAAACAATATTTGTGATTGATTAACTTCTTTCATCATAAACGAGGCGATCTAAATAGATGATTGTCATATGATAGTGCGTAGTTGCATTCTAAAATGAACTTTTATAGACGAGAAGTCTCATTATGCTGGAAAAATGGAGATCAGAGTAAATTCCTAAATGAGGTTACAATAGTTTTGCTGCTGCCACGGTGGAAGTCATGGCTGCATGTGATTAGATGGACGAAATGGCAATGGGGCGCCAAGAATTACTTCAACTTATTCCTGTTTCGGTCATGTCCCTTGTTTGGATCCTAGATAGTCATCAGAGGGAAATACTTTAGCAAGGAGGGCTGCTCTTTTGCCATGTACTTTGTAGGTAATGATTTTCCTTAGCCTTTCTTAGTAGTTGGAGTTCATTGTTTGTTTTTTCTTAGCTTCAATGTAATACCCTCCTTTCATGTATACTCTTCCTCTTGGCCTGCAGAATTTAGCATCTTCTTATACTGATTCAATTCCTAGGTTATGTGGTTAATTTAAACTCCCATAAATGAGTATGCTATCCCACAGACACTCTGTTGGTGCTGCTTATTGCACTAGACCTGATACTTCCTAGCCACAATAGTTAGGAAGCAAAGCAGAGTCAGGGTAATCCAAGCAGCCCCTATCAGATTTTGATGGCAAGAGTGCTGAAGTGATTGGAGAAAAGGTGACTACTTTGAAACTTATGAATAGCGAGCTAGTTCATGTGATTAGAATGCTGCATCAGTGAAGTGTTTGGCAAAGTCAGTGGCAAAAGTCTCAACTCTCAGGCATAACTATGTGATAAAAATTAATAAATTATTAGGCGGTTAATCTATTTTTTAGTTTTCTTTTCCTCCTTTTGTTTTTCTGTTCCCCCCCCCCCCCCCCCCCCCCCCCCCCCCCCCCCCCCCCCCCCGCGGGTACCTTGTGTTTGAACAAAATGCAGCTGACTCACGAATAGAAGGCCCATGTGCCATACACATCTAAATCATTGAAACATTTGCAGTGGAGACCCTCTGCCACCCATCTTCATGATTCAAGCTTCTCTAAGCTTGAAAATTTAATGGGAAGCCAAGGAATTATTTAATGGATATTGAGCTTGTGGGGACCAGTGAGCTACTGACATGTTATATTTGCTTCCTTTTGTGTTGATGTTAACTTGGGAGATTGGTCACATGGTGATTAAAAAACTGACAAACCATATGGATTGAGGTGTTACTGCTGTATCTCCAGAAAGCTGCAGTTATATATCAGCGGAAGTGTATACATTCTATTGGAAAGTACAGCTGCCACTCTGAAGCATCTGAATCTAGGATATTGGCTCATGGCCTGGCTATCTGTCTACTTTGAAGAATTGAAATTTCGCTCTTTCAAGAAATATTTATGCTGAAGCAAGATTTGGAGTTTTCTATTGGTTTTTTGAATCACCTGGTCCCTTCATAGGATAATTTTACTTCGGACAAGTGAAGGATTAAGATGAAATAAAGTAATAAACCCCATACCTGCACAGTCCCTAAACCCCATATGTTTATCTTTTCTCTTTAAGCCCTGACGCTTTTTTATTGTGTTACTAAGACATCATAAGATATTAATAAATTATTTTTAATTCATTATTGGGAAATATAACCTTGGTTTTCTTTCATATTACTGTGCAAACCTTGATAATATGTTGAATGGAGACTCTAAGATGTGTGTGATATTCCTGTTTGAGAAACGCATGCCATCCTTCCCCCCCATCCACACACAAAACAAAAGCACCTCAAGTAAATGGCCTAATAAATACTATATATTACAGCCTGGCTGACCTTGCAACTGTCTAATTTCTGGGTGCACCTATTTCGATTAACTTATTTCATTCCAGATTTTGTTCCATCTATCATCACCTATATTGGCTTTCTACCTCCATCAAATTTATGTCCTAGACTTCCGTTTTCAAAAAGAAAATTGCGAATCTATGATTTAATTTTCTAAACATAAAAAGGTCAAAAAGAGGAAACATAGCAGTAGAAGTTTTGATTAGTGTAAAACTTAATGAATCCAGTCTAACACTGATGAAATTCTTTTGATTGGTGACCCAATATTTTTTTCTTTCAAAGTCTAAAGATAGACGAGTGAGGTCGAAAAAAAAAGAACATATGCAATAGTTTTTTCAAAGTCTTCTTCACGCTCTCACCATAGTACAAAAGCATATATTTTGGCCTTCCTAGAGGAAACTTTCCTAGATCTGCTACTGACTGGACTGGACTGGACACTCAACAAGCAAGCATGTCTTACATGAAAGATAGAGCACATACCTTGTTCACTTGCATTTTTCAAGGATGCATTCTTTATTTTTTCCTTTTTAAATGGATATTATAACATGAGTGTAGTATAGACAATGTGACAGCGTCTTTTAATTATACACACTTCATTTTAAGCTAAAAGGAAGTAGAAGTATGCTTGGGTACTTTAATAATTACCCATCTCCCTGTATATTTTGGCATCAGAGACAATGTTTTATCTGACATGCAGCAACCCATCCATGTTACATAGCTTATAAGTTGTCCTTTTATTAGTTTGTCCAGTCCACTGTGGTGGATGACAGTTTTCTATAATAAAAATTTGAGGATTTCTTCTCCTTTGCATTTTTAATGTCTTACGGAACCTGCTTACTAATAGAAAGTCAAATACATTTTGAGAATATAAGTAAGTTAATGCTGCAGCTATATGTGTGAAGTATTTGGCTCCAGGTTTGTCAGGTAGTGGTAATCACTTGGGTAAGTATGTGAGGGCCACAAACTTTGGATGAGTGCCTTAGTGTCTGCTTGAGAGGGAGAGGCTATCAGTTTGGAATTGACTGGTACAGTATGTTGGGACTTTAAAGAATGATGCAAGTAGAAAGTTGGATGACTTACACGACCACAATCATTTTGATTATTTCTTTGCCTTTCAATGTTGCAGTCCAGTCTTGAGTGTGTAGTTCCTATATCTCGAGGTGTCAAAATCCATTCGTTTTTCCTGTTTCATTGTTTTATCATTGTGGCTCTAACGATGTTTTTCAGGATGCACCCTTGCATTTATTTTATTTCTTGGCCTTCTTCTTTTAACATATGCATGTAACCTTTGCTTCCCTTTTTATTAACATCAAATTATCAATTTCCACTTCTTTGGTTGCTTCCTTTTTCTTGAAGCATTTAGAAGTTCGCACTGTGTTCCGAATATCCATTTAGCTGATGCATTAGGCTGAATGTAAAGAGGCTGTTACCCAGTTTTTGTTCCCGCCAATCCAGGATGCTGCAAGAGGTGGATTGACTGCACACTTATCTTGACTATCATTTCCACATTATGCCTGTGCCTTGCGGGAACCTGCATTCTCATCCTTGAGAATTGGGGAGTTTAAATTCTTTGGCTGTTGTCTTGTGGGGGTCTATACTGTTGGAGAGTTTATTTTTTACTTTTTATCTGATATCTTCATTTTTTTCTTATTTTTTCTTGGTAAGTCATATTGTTTGCAAACTTCCTATAGTCATTTTCTATTTTGAACACATGTTATTGCTTCACATGGATGTTAGGAGTGGATTCTTTGTTTCCAAAATCAAGAGCATATTATTGTTTGCTGAAGAAACCATTCCATGTACAACTTTTCGATATTGTTTGGTCATAGATTTCTGTGTTTTTCTTAATTGGTCTGCTTACACTAAACCTGCATCCTTGTCTTGTATTTGCTGAGGAAAGCAAGTCAATATGAAGTTATTTTCTATGAAATTTCCAAGTTCAATTTTGATGTTGAAGAATTTAAATGTTACATTTTTGGTTAAAATAATTTTGTTTTTGGAGCAGGACCAATGTTTATATCAATCCTCCAGTTGCGCCACCCCTAGTTGGAGGATATGGGTATGGCTTTGGTGTACCCTTCTATGGAGGATGGGGTTGGTCGCCATTTTCATTCTTTGCCCCAGGTCCCAGTGTTGCCATTGGCATTGGAGGCGGATTTGATGTCTTGGTTCTGTTCATATTTCTTGGTGCTTTTGCTGCTGTCATCAGGAGATTCTTTGGATCCGGAGACGAAGATGATTACTAGTATAAATTAAACTTGTCTATACATGTATCAACTCAAGGTAGTTTTGTTCAGGAGGCTGTTGAACATCCTCAGCTATCCATAGTATCAAATAGTAAAAATGTTGTAATTATTTGTATTACGGAAACATGTAACTATTAAGATATGTGTATGTCGATCGGTAAATGAATGTGTTATGAGCAATGAAAATGAATCCCTGCAATTTTCCTCCTAAATATTAGCTAAAACATTTGGGGTTAAAGTACTGGAATCCAGTTATTCTCTTTGCTTTGTATCAAAATTCCATAACTCGGTACCATGTTTGAATGATTTGTCTTTTGACCAGCAGTTTCCCTTTGTGAATCAGAGTGACAAATTTGATCACTTAAATGCTGAAATGTTTAACCATGCTGATTTTCGGCTAGCACACTCGAATAATAGTTACTTGACATGCCGATAAAGGTGCATCTTCTCTTTTCTTTTTCTCTTTGGCAGCTCTCTCTCTCTCTCTCTCTCTCTCTCTCCTTTTTGTTTTGCTCCAAATGTTAATGTAGTGCAGTCAAATAAATAAAATAAAATAAGTTTATATCCATATGTTGCCGAGGATGGTAGAAGTTTCAAGTTTTGTTATTATTGGAGACCATGCTAGACCTTGAAGAGTTGCAAGAGAGTAACAGAAAATTAAAAAAGTTTTCTGCAATATATACAATCGAATATACAATGTGATTAATATGATACAGATGCTGGTTGAAAAAGCTTGACTCGGAAGTTCCATATTTATGCAAATATCTTGGTAGAAGAAAGAGAGCCACTAACTGATCTAAGCTCAATCCTTAAAAAAATGAAATTCTCATAAAGATCACCTATGCTGCATATAGTTCTAATTCCAGCATCACAGGCACATAAAATTGTTGAATTTTGCTATTCCTCTTGCCAGAATCACAAAGAGTCTGGAACGATACAGTAGCACAGATCAATTAACAACATTGTTAAGTTCAATTGATTCCTTGTATCTCCGAAGAGATGAGCCTAATCTATGCCATCCAAGACAGAAACTCAATGACACTCCCAGATGAGCGCTTGAATAGCCTGAATACAATCTCTGCTGTGAAGGAAAAAAGTAAAAAAATTTCTATTCACCTCTTTACAGCTAGTATTGTTTGTCTGAGTAGTTGTTCCATTACTCTATCAACTGGACAGCTGCAATGGAAGGTATTTTTTCCCTCAACTTCTGTGTTAGAGCAACACGCACTGTCATAACCCCGGCTGCAGGACCACTTAGACGGACTTTGACTACGTAGTCATTGATTTGAACAAGCTCGAGCACTCCACCTCCTGTGCCAGCAAGGTATGGTCTTATCTCAGAAAGAAGCTGAAATATGAGCAAACTTTATTAGGTAAGAATATGTACGTCATTATCACCAAGATAAGAGAAATAAGAGTAACCATATTAAAAACTGTTTTAGATATCAAGACAGAGTAGGGTCAGCAGAGTATTAAAGGCCTAGTCTCCCATTCCACGCATCTGATTTCAGCTTCAAATGAACTCATATGCTTTAAAAATTTGACAAACACAAAATGCATAGATGCCAATGCTTTTTTCTGCTCGGGTTTTTGCTTGTTTTTCATTCTTCTTCTCTTCCTTTCTTTCTTTTCAAATTTTCAAAAATTCGGAGCTAGGTTTTGACGATAGAGCTGGCTCTGTTGTGCAACAGAAAAATTTTAAGCCTACAGGGTTGAATATATATTGTTGCTTTTATAGCACTTAAGCTACATGTAATCCCATAAAAAAATATTTCCAATTTAAATTATGAAAATCAGAAGCAACTCTTGAATTTGTAAATAATTGTCAGAGTTAGTTGGACTACAATAACCTTTGAAGCAAAATTTAGGTAAAGTGTTATCCAACTGGCAGATTACTATTATGACTTGTTTTGGAACACTTTAGTTGACATTGCGAAGCAAATTTTGCCAATTACCAGCACTGAATAAACCGGCACATGTCTACAATAAACCAACATGGATAATGATTATCGACAGGTTTTATTTATTTATTTTCTATTTAAACAAGTAAAACCCACAATCTACCTTTCGTGATAATGTTATTTTCAGTCCTATGGCATTAAATTGTAAAATTGCTTGATATACTATACATTAATTGGAGATATTCTTGTGTCTAACCTTTTCAACGTTCTCCTCATTCAACTCAAGGCCAGTCTCAGTGTCGAGGATCTGCTCCACTTCTAGTATTTCTGGGATCTTATCTCGCAGCCGAGTTTCAATTCCCATCTTTAATGTCATGGTTGAACTTGGACAAGATCCACATGCTCCTTGCAGCTTTAGTACTACCACAAGACCGTCAATTTCATGTAGAGCCACATTCCCCCCATCTGCCATTAGGCCTGGCCTCACTTCATCCAACACCTTCTCTACACTCTCTTCGGTCAGTGGAAGGACACAACTTGGTGAAACCAACTTACCTTCATATCAGAAAAATACACCAAAATCATAACCTTAGTAGAAAATGTCAAATAATTGAGTTGGGTTCAGTCTGATTGCTAAAAGAAGTGAAAAAATAATCGAGACTACAAATTTTGAAACACATTTCAATTAATCCAGAAGACTAAACTAGGTTAATTTGAACAGAGCTTTGACAATCTGGGGTTTTGGTTATGGTTTTTTTTTTTCGTTTTTTTCCCCGAGAATTATAAGATTCAGAATCTTAGTTTGTTTTTTCTAGCTTATATTTTCTTCACAAGGACCACTGCCCAACATATAATGTTTCCTTCAATCCCAAGAGTAAGGAATAAACAAATACAACAAACATTCCAACCCAAATTAGTTGAAAGATCCTACTGTCGATTCCGTCATGTTTTCTCAGCAAGCAAGCAAAGCATAAGGGGAATGGATAAAAATTAACATAAAATTCTACCAATTTAGCAAGATTCTGTTGTCTCTTCACAACAGTTCAACTGGGTTTGCTCTAATAGATAGATTGAAATCAACATATATAAAATCTATAAATGTATGCATCTAGAGCTTTGTAGTTTCTTCAAAATAAGTCATCTGGGTTTACCCTCATAAAGATATGGAAGTTAACATAAAATCTACCAATTGGGCTAGAGAGTGTAGTTTCTTCACCACAATTTTCACCTGGATTTACTCTAATAAACAAGAAGTGTATTTTCATAAAAACATATACCTGCACGATTTCTAAGACCACCAATTGAATTGGATGCAAGAAAGAGTCGAAATTGGCCTCTCAGGAATGAGTTCTGTTTTGATGACAAAATAGTGCAATCTGAAATGCCTTTCTGGATATATACACAGAGAGAGAGAGAGAGAGAGAGAGAGAGAGAGAGAGAGAGAAGTCAGGTAATATCAAAATCATAAAGTTACAAGTGCAACAAGAACAAAAAAAGAAAGAAGATATATATAGATATATATATATGAATATGTATGTATAATGAAGAAGAGTGAATTTGAACATAAGATTGTTAATATGGACCTTGTAGATGATGGACATGGATATTGCAGTGGCTGGTGTTGATCTGAGACTCTGAGTTGGGGTTGATAGAACACCCATTTCTGCTGCTGTATGTTATTCAAAGCGAGTGGTGAGACTGCATTTGATTTGTTTCTTTCGGCATTTTCTGCTCCACCAAACAAACGTTTTGGGATGGAAGAGAAGTAATAGAAAGCGCTTCAATTGGGTGATGAATATCATCTCTATATCCCCCGCAGCTGGAAACACTGGAGTTCTAGTGGACCCTAATATCCCACAAGTTTGTGGATAGAATCTGTTAAACTGTGCGGGAGAGGAAGCCACGTTGGAGTGGACACTCAAAAAATTTCCACCAAACTTCAAATAGTAAACACGCCTAAAATTAAAATTATAATTTTTATGATTCAAGCCTGTTCATTTAATGTAAAAATATTTTTTAATTAAACTAATTAGATTTAAAAACTCAAATTTTATAAATGATGAGCGAACTTAAGCGGGCTATCAAGCCTACAGAAGAGAGGCACAAACTATCTAAGAAGCACAATTTGTTTAGAATTTGGAGAAGAAAAGGAAAAAGAAAGAAAAATCACTATTTACTTTCATTTTACTATTTTATTCTACCTAAAAAGAAAAGGAAAGGAAAATAAAGGAAAAGAGAAGAAAAAATGAAGAAAAATTTTTAAATAAATCTCTCTTTTTTCCTCTCTTCTTCCCCTCCACTTTTTCTCTATTTTCTTTGCAAAATCAAATAAAAAAGGAAAATTACATTTCTCTGTTTCCATTTCTTTTCCTTCCCTCATCCAGTTCCAAACAGCCTGTAAGGGAGTTATCAGCTGTAATCGTAATGCCTGTTAATCAGACCAAACTAATACGGGCCAAGAGCTGCACAAACTCTAGCAAAAGACAAAATGCCTGAGCCTGGGCGCAACCTCAGTCCGATCGTAGCTCACATCCCTTACCCAAAGCTCAACCCATTTTCATGCAATGGACTTCGGACGGAATTTTGGGTTAGCTCGATTTCAATTCTTTTGTTTCTCCTTCTTAGTTTCAATTCTTTTCTTTCATTTTCTCTAAAGATATTACTAATCAATATTTACACTGGTCGGGGAGCCAAAAGATTTGAACTCAAAACTTAATAATTGTAATAATCAAGTCCAAACTAATATAGTAACTTACCCTTCGCTAATTAAATGGACAACCTCTATGTGTGTGCATGCACAGACGTATAAGAAAAAAACCTAAAAACTGTTTTCTTTACTTTTCTAGACCTCAGGAACTTAAGAGCAGGCATTAAAAGCGGAAGCATGAGACCAAGAGTAACTCTTTAGCATGAGATAATAAAGAGGCGCTAGATTGAATTTTGTGGCTCTACATTTATTTACATGATGTCTCATAAAGACTATTTTCTGTTGGGTCATAATACAAAATGCTCTAGGCCTTAGAAGGAAGCACATTTTTAACCTCTATCATGGTGAAAAATGATGAAGGGGTCGTTTTTAACCCTATATCTGTTTGGCCTGAATGGGCGTCCCAAGTTTGACATGCTTTCACAAATAGTGACGTCTACACAGAGAGAAGTCCAAAAGAGACACTATCACATTTTAATGAGAAAAAAATATATTAAGATGATGAGCAATGTTATATATAATTTTATTTTTTAATTTTTTTTCTTATTTTTAGGCACAAGACTGTAGAACTCACATAAATTTATTTATGTGAAACCTATTCACTTGTGTCTAACAGTGAGAAAAGAGATTGAAAAATGAGATTACATATAGTATTTTCGTAAGAGAATATGTTGAAAGTTTTATTGAAATAAAATATATTGAGATTCAAATTTGATTATACAAATGATAATTAATAGTTAAATTCAAGAATTATGGTGATATTGACACGAATTGAATTGCATCATCAATTTGATTTGAAGACCTTTCAAGTCATGGAAATGTATTCAACTCTAAAATTGTACCTCGCTTATTTCTTAAAACAAAATATATAGGCAGCATAGAATTCACCCTTGGTTCATGTGCATCCAAACCTCCATGTCTTGGGAAATTACAATAGTATTTGAAACATTTTTACAAAACATTAGAGTTTTAGGCAAAAATAACTCTCTTTTTTAAAATAATTTCCCATCTAACAATTTATTAAAACTAATTCACGTTTTAATTTTATTTTTGTGTCATCTATCTCATTGTGAATATAATACAAATTTCTCTCTCCTATTATTTTAACATCTGAGAGGACTTTCCCCTGCCATATGGCCTTCCCCTTGTAAGAGTTCTCCTTGTAAAAGTTTTCAGGCTTGTGTTTGCTTGTTATTGTCTTTGTAGTTTGTTGCACTTGTTCATTCATGGCTCGTTTGGAAAGGAAATGATAATCAGATCAAGCATGATAGTAGATGTCATAAATAAATGGAAAAAAAAAAAAAACTTGATTCTTGTATTGAATACAGGTTCAGGGCCGCAAATCACATTAAGAATAAGCTAGAACAAATTCTAGTTATTAAGGGGAGAGAAAATAAATAATAATATATAGTCAAAATTCAATGAAGTGGAAATGAAAAAGGCCCTATTTAATTTGTTCTTCTAGTTGATGGCAGTGCAAACGCGTCGAATCTCACCCTGTTTCCCAGTCTTGACTCCAACACGGCCAAGCTTAGTAATAGCAGCCACAAAAGCCTGGTTGAAAGCATCATTGCTCGAAGCGAATTGGTTTACAGTGCCCCTTGATCGACTGTCCGTGAACAATGCCTGATCGGAGGTGAACAATCCCTTCCCTTGCTGAAGGTTCTGGAAGTAGGCATTGTCGAAAGTCCGAGGCGTGGTTGGGTCCATGTTAATGGCTATTCTTGGGTCAACGTTAATCGGGCACATCTGTCTAAGCTGGAAGCCGTAGCTTGGATTCAGAGATGGATCCATTCGGCGTCTAGGACTGAAATTGTATATACGTTTTGAGAAGCGGCTGCAGTGAGAGAAACCAATTGTATGTGCACCTACAGGCAAATCAGAGAGAGCGAGAGAGAGCGAGAGAGCTTTTAGCAACTATATATATATATATATACGTTCCCCGAACATAAATCACCACCCATATGGTTTTGAAAAAATGAGACACATAAACACTTCTTGTGTTGTGGAATTAACTACAAAATTAAAAAAAAAATTGTTAAACTAAACAGCTGTTGTGTCACATATATGATTATTTTTGTCATTTTATTTCTTGAAAATATACTACTAAAAAACAAAACATTTTACCTTTTTTCAATGCCAAAATAAAGTGATGAACCTTTCCAGGAGCATTTTTGTTAATTCTATAACACTACTACGAAAATTGGACTTTACTATGTACCAGTGGAAATGGGCGTACACACTTCGTCGAACTTAGAGTTATAAAAAGAAGCGACTATTTGACAAGACAGCGGTATCTGGCCGGGACATCCAATTAGCTTTAAGAAAGTTTAGGGCTAAAATAATTAGCTTTAAGAAAGTTACCTGATAGAGCAATCATGTCTGTCTGGGTGAGACCATGAGGGCTAAACATGGTGTTGAGCTGATCTAAACTAAATTCTGGGTGGGGAAGACTGTGTTGAACACTAGCTATAGTTGATATTCGCCCATCCCGCCTTCCCAATTCCACTGGGTAAAACGGTCCTCCCGCCTGCATATTTTGAATTAATTTCACTTAATTAGCTAGCAAAGGTGACAATTATGTTGGTTATTTGAGATAAGATTCTGATTATATTTGGTTGGGAGCACCAAAACTGCGAGCTAATTAATTGCGTGTATATATATTGTATGTATACCAATTGTACGACATCCCTAGTAGCCAAAGCCAATATATCTGCACATGAAACTTGGTTTCTGCATCGAGGATCGCTATCCACGGCCGCCTTGGCTTTGATCACCGTGTCGAATCCATCTCCGGCCAGTGAAATATCATCCGGGTGGTCCTTCTCAGCTTTACCATTTGGTGAGGCCAGAAGCACAGAAGCATCACAACCCTAATTATCATCAAAATTAAACAAGCCCAAAAGTTCAACAGTAAGTACCATCATTCCCACAACTCATCAAAATCTATATATATATATATATATATAGAGAGAGAGAGAGAGAGAGAGAGAGAGAGTTTACGAACCCGGACAAAGCAATCATGGAAGTAGAGTCTGAGAGTTGCCGGTGCAGTGACAAAGGTCTGCTGGAACTTTTTGGTGACTGCAGAGCGGACGAGCGATTCAACGTTGGGGCATGTATTCTTGTAGAAGTCCTGCCTGAGCTGAGCGTTAGCAGTAGTTAGGATTAGGAGGAGAGAAAGAAAGAAGAATGACACAAGGAGGATGATTCTTTGATTTTCCATTGTGCTTGTCGCAACTCTTCTTGTTTCACATGCAGAGAGGGTTTGAATATGTATTTATATACGTGTGTAGGATTTAAAAAACCCACTAAATGGCAAATGATGGAGGCTTTGAATGACAGACTGTGGGCAGGTCCACTTACGAAAATGATTGATGAAAATTTTCTATTGGGTTGAGGTTGAGGTGTGGTGACAGTGTGTACATATTTTATAATCACATCCTTATGAATTGAAAATGAACAATATATATGTGTATGTGTGTATATATGATATGGGTTGAAATTATAGAAGTTGAATATTGATGGACTGTCCATGGATTCTCTTGATCACACTCCACGTTCGGAATATTCAGAGGAATGGGAAGCTGCTAATAGAAACTGACTATGAATTTTCCTGACCACACCCCATACTCGGGATACTCAAAGGAATGGGGGCTACTGATGGGGGCCGACCAGGAATACCCGTAACAGCCCAACCAAAAAAAAGCACACATAGGCTGTTAGACTTAGCTGATGACGTATTGTGCATTACAATAGTTGAAGCTTCTGCACCAATCATATTAATATCTCGAAGGACACAAATGGGATCGAAAGAAGGAAAAGCACCACAAAAGGAGGATCGACCCCGAGAGGTCCAGCTGACCAGAGCCTGACCAGGGAGTCATGACCAACCAGACCGTAGCTGCACACGACTAAGCGGACCACACCTGAGCAAGCCTTGTGAGATGGTGCTGATCATTCGTCCCACCAGCCACGCCAGTGAAAGCCATCATTGACAACCCAATCATGATAACGTGCTCCCAACTCCAAGATTTCGCGTGTAGGAGGAGACAGTCACCTCACTCACTCTAACACACGCCTAAGGGAGCGTCACGTTGGGAGTTGGACAACTACGCCTCCCACTACCCTGCCACCAGTCAGGATCTCTAATGTCACACCGCCACGTGAAGAGACAGCCGTCTCTCATCCTCTCCATGCATACAACGTCCCTCTAGAGCTACCAAGGTGCCTGCCAATATAAAAGGAAAAATCATCTTCTCTAACAAAGTACGCAAACAAAAACCCTACTTAAAACTCTGTTAAAATATATCTAGAAACCTGACTTTGGTATTGGAGTGCTCTTGACAGGCATCACACCGATGCCCCTCACCCCTTTTCCTTCTCAACACCAATCAGCACCAATGTTCTGATAAGGGAAAGGGGTGAGGGGCACCGGTGTGATGACTGCCAAAGGCACTCCGATGCCAAAGTTAGGTTTCTGGATATGTTTTAACAGAGTTTTAACTAGAGTTTTTGTTTGCGTACCTTGTTGGAGAAGATGATTTTTCCTTTTATATTAGCAGCACCCTGGTAGTCCTAGAGGGGCGTTGTATGCATGGAGAGAGTGAGAGACGGCTATCTCTCCACGTGGCGACGTAGCATTGGAGATCCTGACTGGTGGTAGGGTAATGGGAGGCGTAGTTGTCCAACCCCCAACGTAGCACTCCCTTAGGCGTGTGTCAAAGTGAGTGAGGTGACTGTCTCCTCTTACACGTGAAATTTTGGAGTTGGGAGCACGTTATCATGATTGGGTTGTCAATGATGGCTTTCACTGACGTGGCTGGTGGAACGAATGATCAACACTATCTCACAAGGCTTGCTCGGGCGTGGTCCGCTCGGCCATATGCAGCCACGGTCTGGTTCGTCATGACTCCCTGGTCAAGCCCTGGTCAACTGGACCTCTCAGGGTCGGTCCTCCTTTCGTGTTGTTTTTCCTTCTTTCGATTCCATTTGTGTCCTTCAAGACATCAACATGGTTAGTCCATTTGTGTCCTTCAAGACATCAACATGGTTAGTACTAAAGCTTCAACTATTGTAATGCACAATACGTCATCAGCTGAATCTGACAGCTCATATGTACTTTCTTCTAATCGAGCTGTTACGAGTGTTCCTGGTCGGCCCTCATCAGTAATCTCTATCCCTCTGAGTACCCCAAACGTAGGGTGTGATCAAGAAAATTCATGTTCAGTCCTCTTCAAATACTAAAGTTTTTATGTAAGGGCAGCGGGCGGATCATAAGCAATAATGTGTACATAGTGTAGGAATGAACGTATTTTTTAGCAAATCCAAAAGGTGGCAACGTAAAGCATCAGAATTTGATAGTAAAGAAAGAAAGTAAAAGAAAAAGAAAAGAAAATCGCTTGTAAGAATGCAAGTTTTAAGTCAGAGGATCCAAATCCACTTCTTTGATCACATAATGCAAAAGCCAGGTCTAGCTATTTCCTTTCCTATCACCCTCAAGTAACTAGTGCTAAGTACTAACACTTAGTAATATCGTTTCTTTTTCATATTAAAAAAAGAAGTACCCATACCCAAATTCAAATAAATAGTTAAGTGTGAACCGTATAATGCACAAAAAATGAGTGTTATTAAAATTATAAGTAGTTAATCTAAAATTTATAATAATTAAGAATACAATTAAAAAGAGTTTTGACAATCACTTTATTCAATTTAAAAAGCAAGTATATATATATATGGTATTTTATTTAATTATAATTATATTTTTATATATTAAGTTCAGAAAGAGTCCTGATAATCTTATATTATATATGTATTATATTTATCTTACAAAACTAATCTCATCTTATATATATATATATATCTTACAAAATTAAGATAGTAGATTTAATCTAAAAAGTAATTAGATATATATATATAGTATTTTTATTTAATTATGATCACTTTTTTATCTTGTATTATATATATATATATATATTTTTTTATCTATCTTACAAAATTAATCTTATCTTATATATATATACATAATATGTATATCTAACAAAATTAATATAGTCGATTGAATAAAGAATAAATTTAATAGTTATCTAATCAATTGTTCTTGTGACATAACATTTTAAAATATCAAAGCATTTAGAGTACTACATAGGAGAGAGACAAAATATAAGGGCAAACACAACTTTTATATATATATATATACATGATGTCTAAAAATCTATAAAATGGCTAGGTTTAATAGTATTATTATATGTGATACTAAGCTGCGGTTTTTTTTATAAATTTTTTTTATGAATTTAATTGATTTGAAATCTCTCATTCACATGAAGTTGTTATCAAACACCATTAAATTGCTTGAAGTTATGATCCCTCGATTTTACAAAAAATTGTAATTTTAATGACTAAAAAAATGTCTGATTGAGGAGAAAAATACCGCTGCAAGTAATCACTCTACAATTTTTCTGATTATCATACTCATAAAGTATGATTTTAAAGCCACTTGTGTAAAAAAATTTTGTTACATCCACGTTGCATCAAAAGCGAAGAAAATTAAATAAAAGTCAAATACATTATGACCAATTAGCAAAAGATGTGAGTCGAAGAATTAAAAGGAAAATTGCAACACCAAAATTGAAAGCCAACTAGGATAGGCCATGTGCATTTGAATGCTACCTGTAACACGGAGTACCCCTGTCATATTTATAATGCTGATTAGGTCTGTAACACCAATGGTTTGGGTTTCTCCTTCAAAAAGCATCCAAATATCAAGTAAATTAAAGCGACCAGATTAGAAGTCATACAGCCTTTATTGGTCGCCTTGTTTGGGCTTTGTTTAGTTTTAGGATTTGTCAAGGGAAAGAAAATAATTGGGAAAACAAATGAGAAGGAAAATGAAGGAGAGAAGTTAAATAATTTTATTTTTGGTTTGATTGGATTAAGAAAATGAGAATAAAATTAATAGGCATTACAAAAAAATATATTTTTTCGTAATAAACTGGTGTAACTAATTTCAATTCATTTTTCTTTTTCTTTTCCTCAACAAATCCTAAATCCATACATGGGCATTGGTCTTATATTTGATAGATACTGCAAGAAAACTTTGCAGTCAGAAAAGAACAACTTTCTTGACCAAAAAAAAAAAAAAAAACAAAAACAAAATAAAAACAAAAAAAAGACCAACTTTACTGTCAGCATATATATAATACGTACAAATTAGCATATACATATTTTAGAGCTAGATCATGAAACTGAGTTGGGTCTTGCTGCACGACTCACCAACGAACGAATTTATAAAGGTATTGCAGGTAGACACATGAGCTGTTTATACCAAATTGGTCATTAAACTTTAAGTTTCTCATGGTCTACCGGAGATTTAGACGCATGAGCATGCATGTTCATTAGCATTACCTGTTGAGGCTTCATATTCCTTGACGATACATAGTATATGTATATATATTATATGAATATAGCAACTGCATTTCTTTCTTGTACATGAAAGTCTTTTGATTCAGTCATAGACCCTATTGGAAATTAATGGTGAAGGTTGTTGACTTAATTTTTATATGCCATGAAACAATTGTAAGAAGCTCGCATGCATGTGGTTGACAAAGTGATCTCAACCTCGTTCAGCTAATGACTACAATATGTTTGTTTGGGGTTGATAAAATTCTTTAAATCTGTCCACCTTGTTTAAATTCGTCCAAACAGAAATTCCCTATAATAGATACACATGTATATGTATATATTCATACATGAAAGATTTCAATTTTCTTTATTTCGTTATAGCACAAAATGTGAATAAAAAAAAAAAGAATACAAAGGAGAAAAGACAATGAATTTCAATAACTTTAAAACACCGACTTTCTTGTTATAAAGTAATGAGGTAATATGAGAAAACTTGTGAGGAAAGAAATCATTAAAAAAAAAAAAATCATAGATGGATTGTCTTATTACTTTTTTTTTGTTCCTTCTCTTTTGCCACTTTTCAATTTCCTCTTTCATTTCCATCGCCTTTTTTTAGTAACCTAACAATCCTTGATGTATTAGTAAGTTTCCAAAAGTAATTTTTTCAGTTAAGGTTCAAGCTTAATCCAATCATTTTTTTACTATTTTTTTTTTGTTCATCATTGCTTGAAAAATAGAATTTAAAATTTGTTTACATATTTGTTAGAATTTGGCCACATTTTTCATTAGAAGTAAAAATAAATAAATAAAAAATCGGTCTTTTTAATCAGATTTTTCCAAACTTAGACCAAATATTTTGAAACTCTACCAAGTTGTACTGACCGATTTAATTCTGGATAAAATTGATATGGTTAGATGTGTAGCTTGAATCCAAATTAATGTAAGCTTTAAGCAATATTTGAATCTTTGAGTATTACTATCGACATATGAAATGTAATTTTTTATGCTTAAATAATATTTATTTACTATGTTAACACTTGAATGTGCACTTGCTATATTCGTTGTAACCGTTGCTTTGAACTGAATTTAAAATGTCAAATGTCATTTTTTAATTACGTATCTGTTGGTGGCTTGCATGTTTACTGTGACATTAAAACTAATTAAACATTTTAGCCGTTTCTCCTTGTGACACTTGGCCATGTATTTTGATTTGCCATGGCTGGGTGGAGCATTTTTTAACCCGGCGAATCTGTCTGCATCATATGCTTGGGCTTTGGCGAAACTTTCAGTGAAGAATTTATTAGTTAGTGCTCTGGGTGGAGCATTTACAATGCCACGTCTCTGTCTTTACTCCTTCTTTATGAATGTATGAGATGATCACATAATAGTATAAGATATATAGAGCTAGCTATAACTCATATGTGTAAATCGTTGGGTTTCAATTTACATTTACCCAAAATTGTCTAACTACCTTACTTTAATCCATTATAAAAAAAATGCTTCAGCTTTGACATACTTCTTCATTTGATATACTTCATATAAATGTTTTGGGACGATCAAAGAGTCGTTCTGAATGTATTAGTCGTATTGAGAATGTACGCTTACAGAGAAAGAAATAGTTAAATCCTAGATCCACTCCTAGGGACGGTGAATACACGTTTTTGTCTATAAATTTCTATTAATTAATCTTTATAGGTGCCACAAAATTGATAACAATTCGACTTATTTGATTTTTTATTTTAGTATAGTAAAAATCTTGCTTTTACATAACCTCTCTCTCCAACCAATGTTAGAGAGCTGTGATTTCGAACTATGGCATCTGTTGCCGGCCAAGCACCTTACAACCACTAGTCTATTGGATTTCATGTTAAAATATGGTAGCAAGCATATATAAAACACTAAAATCTTTGTAAAACGTATAAATCATTAAATTTTGTAATAGCAGTCCATGTGGTTGAACCAATGAAATATGAACAGATGCTTTCTCTAGTTTAGCATCTAGTCCGATTTTAATAACTATATTGTGAATTTTAGAGTTTCACCCGTCTACGTAGTGAGACGCCATCAAGAGAGGTGTTCAAGGGCATGAAGGAGTTTGTCTCTACCTGTTATGGAATTGTTTTTTAAAATAATTATACTTTCCCTTCTTGAGGTTTGACCAAAAATTATATGACTCATGTGGTTCAAAAGTGAATACATAACTGTGAAATAAAAATTATGTATTCTCCAAATCAAGGTTGGGCCACTAATAGTGATAGTGTCGACCTTCCAAAAAAGGGGCTCAGACTTAGCCCACTAAGAATGGTGGTGCTGACCTAATATCGGCAAAGCTTATCATCTACTAAAGAATAGCCTACCTACGCAAAAGCAAACCCAGTGGATAAAAAACTCCAATTTGATAAAGGAAATGACTCTTAAATATAAGTACAACCTACTCTCACACCAACCCAAGATATGTCTACTTCTAGAAGGAGAGAGAATATCATTCTTAGAAGGAATGAGGTCTCCGAAACTTATAAATACACTATATCACTAAGAAGTAAGGTAAGCATGATTGAGAGTTAAAATAGATTTCTTTCTTTCAATTCAGTAAGGTTAAGCTTATCTAACTTAATTTTCGGAGTGTCATTAGCCCAAAAAGAATTAACGCATTTTTACTGTCTTCTGCTCTTATAGGCTCCCTGGTATTCATCTTGGTAATTCGCGAAGTGGATTGAGACTTACGAAAAATCTCCTCCACAATAACCATTATGTAGTTTTGACTTATTTATAAAATGGATAAAACTCTGACAAATTTAATGTAATGACATAAATAACCAACCTTAAGAAGTAAAACTCTTTATTTTGACATATGACTGAATCGCCGTTAATTCTAATAATTTTTATTCATTTGACAATTAAATCTAAATCCCAAGATAATTATGTGTTCGCTTTTGAATATAATTATTGTAGTATATATCCCTTCTTGCGGTGATCAGAACATGCTAGAAGTAATATGGTTATTGCAATCCATGTTTGAATTCCATAATGTTGATTTGGTCAGAATCTGGAAGTGATTTTCACAATCTATCGTTAACGCTTTCTAATTCTTAAAGTGCCAACCAACTTAATTAACTGATAATGTCTCTTGAGTATGGTAACAGTAATTTGAATCAAATCCCGACTTTCATTCGAGCTGGAAGCAACATGGATAGGGGGAAGGTCATTCCCGCCATGTAGGCAATCACTTTTAATAATAAAATTAATGAAAAAAAAATAAAAATAAAAACCCACCGGACCCTACCTCCGCCAATTGACCATAATGGCACGCATCAAAAAATTAAAAAAAATGGTCTTCGTCTTCCTCTGCCACCGAGTGGTCGGTTCATAGGGCCAACTCACCCTTAAGGCCACTTAGGCAATTGCTTAAGGCATTTGTGAGGTTTCAAAATTTTAAAACTTAAATCTTATATAGTTTTTGTGTTATATTTTTAAAAAAGACCTAATTTAAATGAGAAAAAATTATCGATTAAAAAAGGAAGCTCGAAATCAACTACACTTATAAACTTCAAGAACCAAAAAAAAACTAGTTTAATTGTAAATAAATGCATAAATAGTACAAACTATTATTTTAAGGCCCCAAAAATTTTAAATTTTAAATTTTAAATATTAAATTTTATAGTCAACGTCTTGTATAGTTTTCATATCTTTTTGTTCTAGAGAATTTCTTAATCCAGGTAAAAAAAGAAGTCTTATTAGATAAAGAAGACCTAAAATCAATTACCCTAAGCGAACTTCAAAGAAAAAAAAATATTGGCTTAACAAAAAATTATACAAATAAATTTTTTTGAAGGCCCTAAATTTTTTAAACCCTTATATAGTTTTAAGGCCTTATATAATTTCTACATTTTCCTTTAAAAGAAGAGGCCTTCGTCCAAATAAAAAAAAACGCCCGTTAAAAAAAAAAAAGGCCAAACTCAGTAAAATAGTTGACTTCAGAAGAAAAAAAAACACAAATTTATAAAATAAATTATTTTAAATAAAAAAATTATAGTAATATAAAAAAATATAAAGAGTCTTGTTAAAATTGTGACCTTAGGTCTCAACTTGTCTTGAGCCGATCCTGTCGTTTCATTAGATAAGAATTTAGATTTTCTCGCTCAATATCCAGGTTTGAGTTTGTATAGCCTAAACCTACTCTTTAACACTCAGATCACTCGGTGGGATCTGAAACCTAAGTTTTGGCCCCCACTTAAGTGCGATAAAGTCTCTTGCAAATGGTAGTATGCTCTCAAGCGAATATGTAGAGTATCTTATTGGCATATTCAATATTGTAACCAAAAAAAAAAAAAGAGCTTTTCTCTTTTTTGAACGTTGGTAATGAGAATCTACTTGCATTTGTTCTAGCTCCACCGTGCTCGTCATATGATTGTTCTGTATTTGTCCTCTCTCTCTCTCTCTCTCTCTCTCTCTGTGAACAAGTGGCTAATTTAGGAAACAATTAAAAGAACTTCACCCCCACCTCAAGAGTAGTTCGCTCACATGGCGCTCCCATAGGCATAGGTAACGCCAAAATTGATATTCTTAGAATAATCGACGTGAAGTTATCTTCTTTGGTGGATTCTAATGGTCATCTCTTAATTAATAATTAAAACTACCCCTTGATTGATCTCTCAGTCTATTATTGACTCATTAATTAAGGCATCTGAGCCGAACATGCCTCCCGGCCGGATAGTCCGTGAACAAAGATTATGGAAACTTATGGCTTTGAATATTGGAAATAACAGTGCCATTAAACTACGGAGAGGTGAAGTTTGAGAGATGAGAAAATTTGTCTTTCTGTGAGTCATTTTAATTTTCAATAAATTTCTCTTTGTCAAACATCAAAAAAAAAAAAAAAAGGATAAGTCAATAAAAAAGCATTGAACCAACTCAAATTTTTTTTTTCCCCTTAGACGGTTGTCATACATATTCTCAATCCCACCAACTGCACACAAAGCAGTGGAATCTACATTAAGAAATACATATAAGACCTACTTGTGTTTCAGTGAAAAAGGAAATTGAGTATATATTGAATTTTTTTTTATTTTTTTTATCTTACCCTATTTGGTTACGATTCCGATTCTATTTCCGTTTTTTTGTGTTCTCAAACTAAAAAATAACGAGAACATCTCATTTTCTTGTTCTTAGAAGTTAGAACCAAAAAAATAGGAAACATCAAAATACCATTATTTTCATATTGTTTTTATTTTGAGTGAAGCCTACTGTAAAAACTCAAAAGACGCATTTTTATTGGTTCCTAAAACAAACTAAGGTGTTTTTTGAAAAAAATTTTGAAAACAAGTTCTAGAATAGATTTACTAAATTCGATTTCTACAAAAACAGTTTTCAAAACTAATCTACCCAAAATAATTCTGTCAAATTTCAAAAAACAAAAAAGAGACCAAAATAATAAACCATACTGGTACTAACTTATAAACAATGATGTGCGCAATGGGACAACAATTTTACACATCAGTGGGTAACATGGGAGTAGAATAAAACCCTCGTTACACATCAGTGGTTACCTACAATAGACAATACTTCTATCTCTCAAGAGTTAACCCCAAGTGTCTTGAATCCTAGCTACTGTATAATTTTTCCAGCGCCTGCTGCTGCTAACATAATTTTGGGCATTCATATACCTTCCTCTGGATCTGAACATGTCGATGAATTTTTCTGAGGGGCTCGTGAAAGGCTATTCGAATTTTGAGTAAATTTTTTTGAATTTTGTTGGTGGCTAAGCTAAAAAAAAAATCTTGAATTTTGGAAGTTAAAGAAATTTTTTTTATAATTTTGGAGAGGACCAATATATATTTTCTGTTCTAAATATTTAAAACTCTATACGGCCTAACTGAAATTTGATCAAAGTGGGAAAGGCCATGCCCCATGATCAAGCTGTCCCTTTGAAAGATACATTAATTTGGAAGTTCACTGAAGATGGTAGTGCATATACGCAAAATTTGGCCAATCAGAAATTGTCATGTGTCTTATAAAATCACAAATTTTGACAAATCAAATATACCACTTGTCCTTGTAGGATACAATCAATGCTTACAAAGTTGATCGAATAAAATACAGTCACGTGTCAAAATAATACAGTTTTTAAGTGACCAGTTTTAGTTAATCAAATTATGTCACTTGTTCACATAGACCCGCAAGAAAGAAAACAAGTATTTTTTTAAATTAAAATTGGAAGTGTCCATAAATGTATTTATTGATTATTATCTCTTAAAAATAAATAAAGATAATTATCATGAAGAAGTTTAAGCTTATCGTGATTCTTTCTGCTCTCAACTATAAATAAGGGGTGACCATTGAAATAGAACATATGATTTTGCCTTACAGAAAATTATGCAGATCAAACATCAAGAGCATTAAAGAACTTTTTTATTCAATCATCAGGAATTCTACATAGAGAATCCAAGAAGGAAGAATTCTCCCTACAGAATTCTTGGGAGAAAGGAAGTTCTATCAAATTTAAGCCTCTAAAGCTCCGAATAACTTTCTTATCTCAGCATGGATCTCATGGTCGTGGTGACGGGCTCACCCTTCTAGATAGGAACGCCCATGGTCGTGCCCAATGAGAGTTACTATACTGGGCGTCCCTTCTCATCTTTTTACTCAACAAAAAAAAAAAAAAAAATCATGATAGAAAACTTCAAATTGAAGCCTCTAAAGCCCCAAAGAACTTTCTTGCCTAAGCTCTAGATCACAGACAATTATTTGTTATGAAGTTCCATCAACGAGTTCGTGACGAAGTCTCAACACATCTTTATTTTCTTCGGTAGAATTAGAGGATAATTTTTTATTCAAAATATCTCAGGAATTATACTCACTTTCTGTAAATTTGCAAACATAAAAATTTGTATGTACAGGTAATTTTGGTCGTAGAGAGGATTTGAAATAGTCTGGCGGAAGAAACTAACTACGTTAAAGCTTCCTCTTAAGTTTGCAATGTTTTCGTATAGAAGCTATTCGTAATATCCTTCCAGCTAAAATCTGAACTTATAAAAAGTGTTAGTGCAGTGTCCAAGATGTGGTGGTCATACGGAGAGATCCCTTTGGTTACGGTTAAATTTTCATTTTTATTTTGTGTTTTCAAATATAAAAATATAAGAACTTTTTGTTTCTCTATTCTCAAAAATTAACAAAAAAATAGCAATGTTTGACGACTGGGAGGTAGTTCCAAGTACTTATCCTCATGAAGACAGATTTGATAACTCTGAAATGGCGGTGGTGGCTGGCCTATAGCCACAGGAGCCATGCTAGTCCTCTCCTGGAATTGTTTAGGAGTTGGGCGACCTTTGACAATTCGTGCCCTGAGAGAGACAGTTGTATCTCATCGCCCTTCCATCATTTTTTTGATGGAAACAAAGAATAAAGCTAATAAAATGGAAGATATTTGGAGGTCTTTTAAGTATGAAGGACAATCTGATGTAGACCCGGAAGGCAAGTCAGGAGGCCTAGCTCTCTGGTGGCAGTCTGATGTTGATATACAAATTAAAGAGCAAAACAAAAATATCATTCACGCCCGGTGTTCCTCCTTAACTTTAAATTTGGTATGAGCCATGTCCTTTGTTTATGGGAGCCCCACAGCCAAAGGCAAGAAGGCTATTTGGAATGAGCTTAGAGACATTGCGAGGATAGAAATTCTGCCATGGGCGTGTATAAGGTATTTCAACGACGTGTCAGATCATGGTGAGAAAATGGGTGGCAAACCTCCTAAATCATCTAGAATTATGGCTTTCAACAATATGATATATGACTGTGGGCTAATAGATCTTGAATTTAAAGGCCAAGAGTTCACATGGAGGCAGAAGAAGAATGGCCAGATCACTGTCAAGGAACGTCTCGACACAGCATATGCAAATGCCAGGTGGAGATCTCTATTCCCTCAAGCTCTGTTGTACCATGAAACTACTGTAGGATCTGACCATTGTCCCATAATCCTTAACACTTCCCATCCCACTATCAAGAATAGAAAACCTTTCAAATTCGAGTCAATGTGGACGACTGAAGCTGAATGTGAAGATGTTGTTAGTAACCACTGGAATACCACAGAATGGGGATCTGACCAATTCATGTTTACAAGAAAGTTAAGGAATTGTCAGATAGGCTTGAAACAATGGCACAGAAAACACTTTGGAGATGTCAACACCCAAATTACAAAGATGATTGCACGGCTCAATTCGGTACAGACTAATTCTGAAGCCTAAGAATCTTTGGTAGACGAAGACTACTTGGTGGATAACCTTAATAAGCTGTGGGAGAAAGAGGAATTGTACTGGCAACAAAGGTCTCGCATACAATACTTGAAATTCAGGGATCGAAACACTCATTTTTTTCACCTTACTACTACACAAGGAAGACAGAGAAATCAAGTTACCAAGTTTAAAGACCTATCAGGTGTATGGAAGACCTAACCAAATGATATAAATCACATAATCTTGGATCATTTCAAATAGCTTTTTAGTCTTGAAGCCCCAAGAGATCTATCTAAAGTTCTAAGTCTCATAGATGCTAAAGTAAAAGTGGAAATGAATAACTCCTTTTACAGCCAAGTTTCAGACCTCGAGATAAAGGAAGCCACTTTTCAGCTGGGCTCTTTGAAGGCTCCTGGACCTGACGGCTTTCCAGGGCTATTTTACCAAAAAGTACTGGAACTATATCGAAAAAGATCTTTTGTCAAGCAGTTAAGGTTTTCTTCTGTAATGGTTATCTTGTTAAAGAGCTCAACCATACTAAACTAATCCTTATCCCTAAGTCACAACACCCAGAATCGATAGGGCAATATCGGCCTATAAGCCTATGTAATTTCTACTACAAGATCATCTCTAAAGTAATATCAAATAGCCTCAAACCTTTTATGCCCACTATTATCTCTCAAGAGCAAGCTGCTTTTGTTACAGGAAGACAAATCCAAGACAATATCATTGTGGCGCATGAAGCTTTTCATTTTTTGAAACACAAAAAGCATGGGGAAAATGCTGCCAGGGCCATCAAACTGGGCCTAAATAAAGCATATGATAGAGTCAACTGGGCTTTCTTGGAGGCTAGCATGAGGAAAATGGGGTTTGCTGATCAGATGATGGGATGGATTATGCAATGTGTGACTTCTGTCCGGTACACTCTGGTAACAAATGAAAAAATATTGGTGAAGTCTGTACCCATAGAGGCCTTCGGCAGGGTGATCCCCTATCACCCTACCTTTTCCTCCTCATTTCTGAAGGACTGTCAGCTCTCATACGCAAGTCAATCTAATCCAAGGAGATGTCTGGTATCAAAATTCGAAAACGGTGCCCTACTTTGTCTCACTTATTATTTGCTGACGACTCTCTAATTTTCATGAACGTTGAACAAGGAAGAATGTGATCACTTTCAACAGATCTTAAACTCTTTCTGTAATGCCTCTGGACAGAGTATAAACCTCCAGAAATCAAAAAAAAATTTCTCCACAAACACTAGCCCTGAGGCTAAAAATCAAATTGTACAAGATTTAGGTATGAAAGAGATGAACCCAAAGACCAAATACCTTGGTCTTCCAGCTCTATGGGGTCGTTCGAAAATAGAAGCAATGTCTTTTCTCAGAGATAAACTGTTTGGCAAGGTTCAAGGGTGGAAGCAAAAATGTTTATCCCAGGCAGGAAGAGAAATTCTTATCAAGGCAGTTGCTCAGGCTATTCCTACATATGCTATGATGTGCTTTAAGATCCCAAACTCCCTCTGCAAATGGTTCAACTCATTGCTCAGTCATTTTTTGTTAGGGAAAGATGAAGGAGGTAGCAAGATTCACTGGAAAAGCTAGGAGTCTATCACAGCTCCCAAAGGAAAAGGAGGTATGGGTTTCAGAGATTTATCATGTTTCAACAAAGCTCTTTTGGCCAAGCAATTCTGGAAGCTGATTCATAATCCTGATCAGTTATGGAAGAAGGTGCTCAAAGAGATTTATTTTCATTCAACCCCTGCTATGAATGCCAAGAAAGTTGCTTCACCTTCTTGGATTTGGTCAAGCTTGATGGAGGGAAGGGATTTATTAAAGAAAGGGGTTAGATGGAATATTGCCTCAGGTTCCCAGGTTAGAATATGGGAAGATGGGTGGATCCCTGGCCTTACAAATTTTAGTATTACCTCTCCAAAGCCTCCTAATTGCCAGCTTCTCTAGGTCAAAGACCTCATCCACCCTATTCATAAGTCATGGGATGAAGGTATTCTGCGTGATATGTTCTCAACTGAGGAGGTAAGTGCCATCTTAAGATTCCCCATCAACATTACTAGTAAAAATGATTCTTTTGTGTGGGATGCAAACCATCAGGCCACTACACTGTTAAATCTAGTTATTCCATAGGCCAGGCTGACCTCCAATCTAAGAGGAACCAGCCTAGCTCACCACGGCAAGATCCTGAAGGTTTGTGGAAGAAAATTTGGCACCTAAATGTGCTTCCAAAGGTGAAACATTTTATTTGCAGAGTAGTCCAAAATGCTCTGGCTACCAAAGCAAATCTATGCCGGCGTAAATACTCAAACGACCCTGTCTACCCCATTTGTAATAGGGAAGAGGAACCCGTGGAACATATGCTTTTTAAGTGCAGATGGACTCACCCGATGTGGTTCTCTATGGTTTATCCTATAAAGTCAATATAGAATCAATTGGAGCTGCTATTGATTGGTTACAGGCTATCTTGTTGGACCCATCCTTTGATATAAACTCTTTAGCTCTGAAAGCTCAAATCCGTTGGACCATATGGAAAGCCCGCAACGATTTTGTTTTTAATGGTACTCCAGTAGAGCCTAAAGCAGCCATTCACAGTGTCAGAGCAGCCGCTCATGACTTCATCAAAACTTTATTTTCTCCTCCACCCCAGCATAATCTAGGTGGACAGGAAGGTTACTCTTTGTCTTGGAAGATCAGCGCTTTTGCTATGGTAGCTAGAAATTCAAGGGGTATAGCTACTAAAGTTAATTTTGGATGTATTCGAGTTTCGTCAGCCTTGGCAGCTGAAGCTTGGGCCATTAGTGTAGCTTGCTCCATGGCTAGAAACCTGAATTATCACTCAGTCATTTTTAAGATAAATTCAACCAATGTTGTCAACATATTGAATTCGCCATCAAATCATGGTAAATGGGAGATTCAGCCATTTGTTCAAGATGTTTTAGAGCTTGCTAATCAGGCTTCGTGGTCTTTCCAATGGTGTAGTCGACAGGCTAATCGTTGTGCTCATTGGTTGGCGTCGCAAGCCATTCGAGGAACAATTCTCCATCCCTTAGTCTCTTTTCCAGTTCATTTCTGTAACATGCTCCAAGCAGATCTTTGTAGTTCTTGAGCCTTTGTGCTTTATTTTACTTCTCAAAAAAAAAAAAAAAAAGTTACATAAATCCATGAGGATTCTTGGTGACAAATTGAAATCAGTGTGGTACGACGGAAATGACGGAAACACTACGCAGCCATCCAGTTTGGCCAGATGGATGCAGGGTGATGGAAAACCAAAAGATTAAAAATCTTTCATGATTTGTTAAATTTCACCACAAAAATACTAGAAAATAAGTAACTATTGGATGTGATTCTCCACAAGAATACAAGAAAAATAGGAATGAAAGAGAACTCTTTTTGAAATATTATTAATCAAACACTGAATTGAGGCAGAAGCCCTTACATTGTATTTAAAGGTTGAATACAAACCCTAATCCTAATTAATGAAATTAAGGCGAAAATAAGAAAATTATCAAAAATGGAAAAATTCAAGTTAGACTCAAATTTGAAAGCTAGAAATATAAAAAATATAAATAAAAACTACTAGAGAAATATTTAGACTAAATCGGATTCATATAGACCAAAATATTGAGCAATCAAATCTTTTAACAAAACAACATAATCATGAATTACGAGGTTTAAACGAGTGAATTATGTCAAAAATTGATGGGATCCATACTTTACTATAAATTTTGATTTGCATCACGTTCTCGATCAGACCACCTAATTTTATGTAATTTTGAGCTTAAAATTCTTGATTTCCATTCTATATCACAAACCCATGGGCCAAATTTGTGAAACAGTAGCTTCATATTCTAATGTCATTTATCATTTTGGAGTTGCTTTTGTGTGCAGGATAGTGGGGAGGGAGAGGGCAGTGGTGGCCGTGGGAGGTGCCGGTGGCACAAGGGGAGGGGTTGAGGTTAGTCTGTAATCACACAAATTTATGAGTATATATGTATATATGTAGAAGGTTATATAATATAGAAAATCCGAGTATATTTAGTACGATTTTGTTATTTTTATTTGTTTATAAAAAAGTCGTCATTCATTTATTTTATACTTTAGTCCAAATTAAATTAGGTGTTCACTTTTAAAAATTAGGATATGTGTTGTTGAACTAGATCAAAGTGTATTTATGCCTATATAGAGGCAGCCTAATGATGATTTATAAACCAAAAGAGAGTGCACAAACACCGAAATTAGTCAAGATACGCGCAAACTGGCCAAACACTCGATTAGCCTAAAATAAACCAAAGGGAAGATTTTCAAACCCAACTAGAGACCACCCATTATATCCTCTGTTAAGTTGAATTACATGTGAAAAGAGCCCCAAAAATATGTGACCCTATATACATACAAATGGGCAACCTGGCCCAAGTGAATGCAAATAAAGCTTTAAAAAAAAATACATGCAACCAAAATAATGTGGCTCAAGTATGTAGCCAACTTGATAAGGAAAAAAAAATGACAAAATACAATAAAATTCCAAGATTATGGAGGGCAATTACACCTCACTCCTTTCATTTAAAGAGGTAAAAAAACAAAAGAGGCAAATTCTGCTACCAATAAAACAAAGAAACACCTAGCCAGCAGCCCAAAAAAGGGTGATGATAAAGAAAATGAAATGGCGCCCCAAAAAATAAAAAGGAGCTACAACCGAAAAGAGTACATTACAGTGACAGAGAGTCAAGGCAAGCCAAAAATAGAAAGTGGATTAGTTCTCACCAGATGCCGTACAGGCTTTCCTTTCCACCCTTGATGATAACATACAGTCTACAAGGCTTGTATTTGTCAGGCCCCTAATTGCTCTATTGGGAATCAAGGGTTTAAATGTTTAACACAAAAGAGAAAGCTAAAGGAATCCCTAAATTTCAATTAAAAAAATGGCAAATTTTCAATTAAACAAAAAAAAAAATCACACTTCATTGTGGAAACAAATAAAAGTTTACATTCGCAAGCCTAGAAAGTTTTTACACTCCGCTGTACACACTTTCCATCCTCTTTGATACAATACAGCCTAGAAAGTTTATGTTCGCAAGCCTTGTGATTGCTCTATTTGAAATCAATGGTTAAATAATGGAATCAAGAAAGAAAGACAAAAAAATGCAAGCTCACAACAAACCTGTGACCATAAAGAATAACAAGCCAAAAAAAAAAACTGCTACACATCCAAACCACTAGATGGGAGAAGAAGTGAGAAACTTTCAGCTTTTGTCCCTCAATTATCAAAACAGGCTTCTTGGGAGCAGAAGCAGCTAAAAATGCACCGACCCTCTCCATATTACCACCCTGAGAAATGGAGTCCCTAACTGCGGGAAAATAATAAAGCAACAACTAAAGTGAGTTGCGAGTTGCAAAAGAAGCCATAGCAATGGAAAAAAGCACACAAAAAATTCATACAAATTCCGGGCATGCTTTTTTTATCTTCAATGTGAACTGCAGGAAGCTGAAACAAAAAATCTGCGAGGCAGAGAGAAGAATCAGAACAATTGAAGGGCCATTTTCAACTTATTCTGTTTCCATTTCGGTAGCTTATAGAAAGCATTCTTTGGCATCCCAAATTTCTCTCTGAACTCTTCCGAAGACAGGTAAGTCTGCATGCATTAATTTTGCAAAATCTCAGCAACAGCACAATATGTGTAAACTTGTTAGGGTATTATAATTTCAGCATCAATACCTCTCGCTTTGTCACGTCAATTTCTGTAACAGGATCTGTAGAAGATATTTTAAGTCGCTCATATGGATATATTGGGAGTCCTTCCTCGTCTTCAACTTCATCCTCTTTTACATCTTCCTTTATGGTTAGGGCTTCTATTCTGCTGCTCATAGAGTTCTCTTTGGAGTTTGTCTCTGGTTTTTGTTTCGGTGCCTCAGGACTCACTTCACCCGCGACAAAAGAGTGCTTTAAATTTCAGTTTAGAATGTAATTACTTTAACTGTCTTCAAGAAACTCAAATAATTGTTACCTTTAAGAGAACGGGGTATAATAGTTGCTCGTGGTGGTTGTTCAAAAGTTGCAGTCATTGCTGCAATAGCTGAAGATCTGGAAGGCAATTTTGATGAATCTGGGGTCACAGATTTTGGATAAATCTTTCTCACAATTGGCGGAGGAGTTGAAAGGTTCCTTGCATTTGGGTTCTCAAAATTAGCAGCTAGTGCATTGAAGGCTGGAGACCTGCCCCTCACTCGAACTCGGTCAGGGCTGAAAGACATGCTTCGGGAACGCTGCGATTTATCTGGCATAGCGGACCTACCACCATATGATACAGGTGTTCTCCTTTTGGGTTTCTAGTGTCATGCAACGTGTTTTCATCAGAAAATCAATTTAACCTGTACTATTGCAATAAAAAGAAAAAACTGAAGCAACACCAAGAGTGCCTGTTATAAAGGTCGCATTATCCAATGCAAACATAATAGCAGGCTTATATGGTCCTGGAATATGGGTGTCCGACCCTTATGGACTAACAGGAAAAGTACAACCTGTAAATCCAGCGTGGGGCGTGGAAGGTTTTGATCCTTTTGTTCCGGGAGGAATAGCCTCTCATCATTGCTGGAATTGTGTATCAAATTATTAACTTAAGTATTAAGTTCCCAAAATTACATCTTATAAGCTGTGCTTCAAAACCCAACTATGTTTACTTTTCCCCTTTAACCTAAGGTATATCAGTATTAACTTGTGAAAAATAGTGTATAAAGATCATCCTATTAATTTCCATTTCCTAGTTTATGCAGATATAAGGTTAAATCTTCAAATTGATAGGATTTATAATGATATTAAGTGATTCTGCTTATCAAAAAATAAATACAAAGAAAGATATTAAGTGATTCTTTTTTACCTCAATTTCGTGGTATCCCATCTATTCCTTTTCACATTTGAAATCTCGGTTTCAAGTGTTATAGTACTTCATAAGTTTCCTGAAACACCTGACGTCATTTATTATCCAAAACAATATTCAAAATCCTCCTTGCATCATTATATGTTTATAAATTAAATTAAATTTAAATTTTGTTATAGCAATAATAATGTATTTACATGTTACTGAGAGAGCATGAGAAGCCGATTGCACATCTATTGATGTCAACATGAGTTTGATTAGTGTATTAGTAGACTAATTAATAAGTATTGTATTCCCATAGTTCAAAATGCTTACCCTACAGGTGAGGGCAAAAATATTATGACCAGCCTTAAAAAGGTTCTTGTACATAAATCTTCAATCTCACAGATGGCACCATCCACAATAGAAAATTTCTAAACCTCATGTCATTAAATATACAAGGATGTGATTACTATAAAATCCTCATAACCACGGCAAACGATGTTATCCTCCCCACATAATCTAATCGGCTGTTTGATAATGCAATATGTACTTAGAACCAAACTCGTGCAGTGGTTTTTCCAATTAAGCGCATTTGGTAGCTCATAATTTCCTATCAGCTAAGTCGGAAAAATGATTGAAAATGACTTTTAATTTTAAGTCAGAGAGACTTGACTCATCACTGAATTTTGAAAACACCCAGAGAAAATTAGTTTTCTTTTTTAATCTAATTGACATAGTTATCTCCAAAACTTCTAATTTAACACTCCGTACAAAAAAATATCAGTAGTAGAACTTCAGTACTTAAATTTGTCAAACAGTTTCGGATCTTACAGAATGATATAGCATACTAAATTATTACCAAGGTCAACAATTCAATTAAGTTGCACCACAACCACATTTAGGATCACTATTACAATGTTCACATATCCTAGTACAATTCTTTGAGAAATGACAGCAAGATGTATAATATATTATGCAGAATTTGGATCTAGAAACAGTCAGCTTCAATATGCATCTCCATACATACTGATTCATTTCAGCAATTCTTCTTCTATGTTCTCTATCAGATTCTTCACTTCTTCATCTTTATTTATTTATTTATTTATTTATTTTGGTTTTGGTTTTTTTTTTTTTTTTTTTTTTTGGGGGGGGGGGGGGGGTGTGTGTGGGGGGGGGGGTGTTGTGGTTGGTTTTCCAGAAATCTACTGGTGTTTCAGCCAGTTTTTTTGTCCAAAATTGCACCACATAGTTTATTCTGATTGTTTTTAATCACTTATGTTCAAGGTTGTAACGGGTAAAGATTTACTCCAATGACCCAAATGTAAATCATTAAGATATACATCAGAAATGAATACCTGAATGCCATATTGCACCTGAAGAAATATTAAACGAAAGTTTTATGGAATACAGCTAAAACTCTCCGCACTTCCTGCTTTGGGGTCAACTGGGAACATTATGTGGTGTGGCAACTCTTCATGATTCGAGCACAAAATGAACAGCCAGAAACAGATGCCCCGGGGTATTTTAGATGGTTTTCCAGTAATAGTGATGCGTCAATGATGGCATTGGCAACATCAATAGTGAATCTACAAAGGAGAGCACATTAAACCTAAGCATTTCTACTAGGAGCCTTGCAATCAAGTACCTGAACTTCAGAGATGATGTTCTTCTATATGACTTCTTTTCCTCTCTTCAAATTTTGCATAACATTTTCAAAATAGATATAGCACAAAAATAGTTCTAGCATTGGTAAGCTTCTTCGGATCCTCTTGGTCAAAATCCACCCATAGAAGCTTCATTTGTTGAGATAAGTTTCATCCCAAACAATTTTAGTATACTTTTACTATTTTGAATTTCCATAGAAAAGGTTCACAAAGAGTAATAAAACTTCTGATATAACTAATTTGCGCCTCTTTAAAATGAGGGACTCTTCTTTATGCCTCTTGGGATAAATTGTATTTATTATTATTATTCTGTTTTTTTTTCAATACTTTTTTTTTCTTCTTCAGATTTCGACCAAGCGATATTTCAGCAGATATTGTGGAGCACTTATACAGCTCCACTTCAATGAAAGCTTCATCTAGGAGTGCACTAAGAAACTCTGATACTTTGTATTCGTGAAAGATAATGAACTCATAACCAGGCCAAAAAGCCAAACATGAAAACGTTTTAAGCTTTTACCAACTCTAACATGATCTTTAGCCAGTTTCTGAGAACGAACTTAGAAACTACACTAAGCTGCTAATTTCTTAGAATCATGAGAAAATACGCAATTCTCGTTATAGAACTTTTCGCTGAATCAGCATAATTAGCCATAAAGTAACTTAAATTCTGTCATACAATATTACAATTCTGTGGATGTGGATGTGGATGTGGATGTGGATGAGGATGTGGATGTTATATTACACCATTTGGATAACACAATTGAGCGCTTGTTCTATTACATTAATGTAGTTGCCATCTAAACTATTCTTTGCACATAAATTTTACTGTTAGTACTTAGTATCATGAAGTTTAAGTATCTATAAGAATATTTTTGCATATCTTGGTGAATGATTCAAACTTATTCCCTTTTCCTGTAGCTGTGAAGTGCAAACTCTTTAACACAAATTTCAGGACTTCCTATGACTTGTTAGAAAGAAGGATTCTGGACTTCCTAACAAACCAACATCAGTATCAGTCAGATGGGATGCCTCTTTCTGGCAAAGTTTCTCTTCAACTACTCGCATATTATCAAACATCAATGAGCTGCCTCAAGTATATTAAGGATGACAAAGCACTGCTAAACAGCAATTCAGCATGCATACTCTGGCAAAAAATATGCCAATATGATTCCTAATCTATGCCCTATTCTTCAGCTAGGGAAATATGGTATCCATGTTTTCAAAGATATCCTTAAGAGTGAAATTAACTAAAATCCATAGGCTTAGTCTCAGCAATATTCACGACAAGGTTATTGTAATAGCATGAGGTCAAATCAGGACAAACTGAAATGAAAGAATTTACTGCTGTCTTTGGATTTAAGGATTTGGGCCGTACAGATTTAAAATTCACACGGCGTGTCCGGACAACCAATGAGCCCTAAAGATTTGAAAACCCAGTAAATCCACTACTGGGTTTGATACCAGTCTAAATAAGGGAAGTTTCCTAGGGTTTCAATGATTCAATCGGCCAACTCAAAGTACAGATACCAATCAAGTTAACCAAGTCCCTTTGATCTATGATTAGCATTATTGAAAGCAAAGACTTGAGCCCTAACATAATTTATCCATTTGTAGTACCAAATGATATATTGCAATGTTCAGTTTAAGTACAATAAAAAATAATAAAAAAAGCGTATAAGTGTAAGGATTTTAGTATTTTTTTGTAATTTTACCTTTTTATAATTACTATTAATAAATAAAATAATGGCATAATTATGACATCACTGTTTTATTCCAGTTGACCAGATGGTTGAACTCGTGACACAGTCCCTATTTCGATTCACTCAATGGTTTGAAAACATTGCCGCACTTGGACTATAAACAAATTAATATTATACCAAGTGCATCAAAAAGCAAAAATGGAACACATCAGATACAATTTGACAATAAGACAGCAAGTGCGTACTTTTGTAAAGAAGTCTCTCAGTATGATGAACATAAATATGGCCATCTAATAATGCATTCATTATTGCACTTGCGGCATTGTCATCATATTTTAAGTCAAAATCAAAAGTGGTTAGAGCAAAGATGTACCACAATAAAATAGGTGCAATCACATACAATAACAGAAAGAAAGCACAGAAGGAACAATGGGATTTTGACAAATAAACTCAAGAAGGTGGAGAAGGAAAAGACAAGAAAACGAGAACAAGACCAAGGAAAAAGTTTGTGAACCAAATTATCAGGGAAAGAGAAAAGCAAAGGTACTTACATCTAAAGTTGGGGTCCCATTTTTCACAATTGCAAGCTTCCTTTGAAATGAGTTTCCATGCATCTGCAACAAGACAGAAATATAAGGATCACTTAGGAGGTTATTAATTCCTAGTTACCATTTCCAGGACATCATAATGAGATCACTTACTAAAGATTTTTCAGAGTCCCATGTGAAGAAACGTGTGAAAAAAGGCGGTTCACTCCCTTCCATAACAACATATATTGGAGCTTCGCGAGACAATTTTTCCAGAAGAACATCACGTTCAAGAAATTTCTGTTGAAAATAAGAAGAGACTGCCAATGTGACCAAGAAACTTGCAAGCATCAGTGCATCACAAAACCTAACAGATGGTTGCAACAGACTAGTTATGTTGAGTAGGGATTTTTGTGGATTTTTGTTCATTTAAATAACATTCGTGCATACATAAGACGCCATGACAAAAGGTGTGAATCATGGCATATGGTAAGCCCATCAAACCTCTAAATGTCAAAATCAGTTTCACAGGGCCAGTATTTCGCCTTGGGCTGAGCCCCTTCGAAATTGACAGAGCGTTGGGTCAGAATATCAGTGCACAGCTGCAACTTTAGATTTGTATTAAAAATTTGGATGCAGCAGTGCTCAAGTTCTATGAGCTATTGAGCTTCCTTTCAGGATCCAAAATATGAGTTTGATAGTAGTTAGTAGCTGTTTTTGATGTTTTTGAATAAAAGCTTGAAACTTTCTTCAAGGCCGTTAAATCATACCTCTCCAATAGTTAAAGCATGCATTCTAGTCTTAGCGTCGACCTGTTGCCCAACCCAGACAAAGATGTCTAAGTGACAATCCAGGATGAATATATCTTCAGTCATCAAATCGTCCTGGTTGAAGTTGTATATCTCTGTCACCTGCAGTAAGCACCAAATTCAAATTCATGGTGAAAAGGTTCAGTAAAGCTACTGTTATTAGATAAAACATGTGAAGTGGGTAGCAATATTTCCCTTTTCTATCATTATGTAAAATATATTCTTATACAGTTCAATACATTCTTGTACACTAGAATACTAGTTTTAGGCCCATGCAAGTTCCTTTTTAGATCCATTAATCTTTTAAATAATTGAGGAGAGAGTGAATATATTAGTGAAGAAAATATGTAATGGCATGAGTTTTTACTCAGTCTGTTTAAAAGTACATGTATGATACATTCTATTATAAGTATCAAGAATGTATTTATGTAAAGGTAATAATTGACGAAATTAAGAAGATAATCCAATAGATTTTTAGAATTTTTATTATAACTCAAATGTTCAACTTGTACAAAAATTATATATATAAAATAATATTATAAGTAAAAAGGTCTTGTTATATTAAGCATCCATTGTTTGCTTGTACAAAGAACAAAGCATTGAAAACTGTAAGAAAACAAATGTGGACCTCATACTAAGTACAGCCAAACAATGCATACTTAATATGTGCCTTAACATTTGTCTAATAAAAAAACAAACGTATTTGTAGTAATAGTTGACAAAATAGTCAATTAACTCTCAAAATCTTTATTAAATGCAGATGCAATCTTAGTTTTCCATAACACTTGTACTTAAAAAGTAATAGTTGGGAAAGTGTGAAAATAGTCAATTTGAATTTTGCACTTTTTTATTAAATGAGTATGCATTTCGTTTTTAAAGGTCTAAAAAAGTAATATCCTTTGACAAATACTTATTAGTTTGTGCAAGGAAGAGAACTTAGATAAATTAAAAAAAATAAAGGATAAAAAAGAGCCACTTAAAGTGAGTCACTTGCCACAATGACAATGACAATAACAATGGCCAAATGTATTTTTAGTTTTCAATTTTTAGGTCTTATTTTGTTTAGTGATTTCACATTTTTTTTTTTTTGTAAGTGTTGTTTGCATAGGGTAGAGAACTTAGATAAATTAAAAAAAAATTGTAAAAAAAGAGACTCAAAGTAAGCCACTTGACGCAATCATAGCGACAATGACCCATGTACATAATTTGTTGTTTTTAATTTTTAGGTCTATTATTTTATTGTATGGATTTTATATTTTTCTTTATCAGTGTTGTAGTGATTTTACGTTCCAAATAAATATTATAATATTTATTTAGAATTTAGAGTAATATATCTTATGCAATTTAATTGTGTATTCATCTAACTATTTATGATTAACTCCTCTAACTGTTTTTGTAATCCAATTGTATATTCATCTTACTATTAAGTTAGTTGTGTATTCATCCAGATAAATGAGTATATTAATAATAATTTTCTTTAATTTATGTATGTCTACATAGTAATCTATACACTTACATGAATGTCGTCATCTATTATAGTGAACCAAAGAGCCACTTATATAGTGAACCAAAGAGAACCAAATGAATGTACAAGTAAAACATGTACAGTGAACCAAAGAAAACCAAACAATGAACCAAAGCGAACCAAAATGAGCCACTCAAATACATGTACAGTGAACCAAAATGAACCACTCAAACAATGAATCAAATACATGTACAGTGAACCAAAGAGAACCAAACAATTATTTATCATTTTTTATTCTTAAATCAAAAAACTTTTTAATCAAAACTTTGGAGCCACTCAAAATGATCCACTTGCCGCAACCACGGCGATGGCGGCCTTTATACTGTATATAGATATAGATATACATAGATACAGATATAGATATTGTACAAGTAAGAAAACTTTATTAGCAATGTAAACCCATGCACTGAATAAGACGTGGGAATCTGTTTAGAATGGAACTTGATCACTTACATTACCAGAGAAAGAAAAAGAAAAAAATTAGGATTTTGAAATGATGGATTTTTTTAATTTAAACGAAATTTCAAAAAGCTACATTGCAAATACAAGCGTAACCCAGTAAGGGGCAGATTTCCAATACTTAAGAGTCCAATTAAGATAATGTAAAACAGACTTAAGGGAGATACACACTTTTACCAGAGAAATAAAAAGGAAAAGGGATATACAAGCTTGACCTACTAAGGGACAGATTTCAAATACTGATAGTCAAATTAAGATAATACATACCTTTAAATCTCCTGAGGCCATGGTGCATTTCAGCATTAATAAGTGCAATGGAAGGAACAGAGAGGATCAAATTAATACCAGTTGCATTAAGTGGTAAGACTGACAATCAAATGAATGGAATAGAACATCAGTACAAAAGGTGGTAGTCCATACCTTTTGCAAAAGTGCACGAGAATAAATGGGGATCACTTTCAGCACCCTTTCCAATCTTCTGGCTCAGGTATTCAGATTTTCCGCCTAACAAATCCCAAAATTGTTCAGATTCTGCACCTTCTTTTTGTGTTTTGGACTGCAGATTTGGCTGCAATGACAATGTCTGACAAGTTTATAAAGAGTAGGGGACGTCTAGAATAGTATATTGGTAAAAGGAAAAACACTTCTCCAAGTGAAATCAGAGTGTACATATGAATGATCAGGTCATTTTAAATGATTCACAGAATAGTGAGGAGAAATCGAACAAAAATTCCGAAATACAAAATGATGAGTAAGAGTACTCTTTGTTGTGGTTCTATCCATCAGAGATGTTTGAACAGAAACATAACTCATGCCTGAGGTTGTAAGGAAACCGGCCATAGAATACATCACACCTTTATCAGATCCAGCTGCCTCTCAACAAGTTCCTGGTCCTCTGAGGTTGCAAGGTTTCCAGACCATGTAAAGACAGTGGAGCCACTGTGTAGAATGTAGCAGTACGAGGAGTTTAAAGATGAAGCCGCCTGATTCAAATAAAATATAAAATCAAATTTCTTCATATATTAAAAAAGCATGTGCCTTCAAAGTAAAAGGAGGAGAAGACTGCACAGCACTAGAATTTGAGAGAGTCAAAGAGTTGGAATGATATTACATAATAGGATATACTACATAACAATAACATGTTATTATTTGAAAGTAAACTTTGGATGTGGATAGTTTGTCAATAAGTTCTTAGTATATGCTAACTAAAACTTTTCCCTAGTTTAGTTGGCACAGTAAACTGGCAAAATAGGCAACAAGAACATTCTTCTGTCAATAAACCAGGGCTTTATTAGAGCAAGGAGTCGTGTTTTCATAACTAAATGCAAACTTGGTTTCGTGAAGGCTTTCTAATGCACTTTTTTCTTTGCAAAGAACCTCTTCCATTATTTTGTGGTACAAAACTGCACTTTCCAGTTTCATACCTTCATCAAGAACAATGAACAAGCATAATGCCCTTTTTATCTATACAACATAATACAATATTGGTTTACAACTGGTTGGAGGTCCCCCTAAATTTTTGTTGAAGACATGTGATCCCACATACTTCAACCTATGTGTATATGAAGGCTTGAAGAGTGGTGAAATGCTTGGGGAGCATAATCCCATGTTTGTAAGAGGGAAACACACAAATTTTGAATTTAAGTACCTAACACACCATAACCACCCATCTCAGGAAAAAGAAGCTGTAAAATCAAATCTTGTAGCCTCAAAGACAAAAGTTAAAAAGCAGTTGTTTATAGAAGCTTATCAATTTTTACAGCAGTATGTACATATGAGAAGTGCATGATAAAGAAGCCCCACATCAAAGAACTCCAAAAACCTAATTTCCATGAATGGTAAACCATGGAAAAACTCAATTGGTCACTCGTTATAAAAGGATGTAACCTCAAATACGCTCTTTTAAAATCCTAGATACTATTTTGCCTATGTAAGTCTTCGAATTAATTTCTGAAACCTTCCTATCATGACTATGGCTACAGAATACTTTCTAGGGAGCTTGAGCAAAAGAAACCAAATAATTTGATGGACAGTTCTCAATTCACGCATCTGACAGTGGGGCAAGTGGTTCAAGAAAACTAAGGAGTGAGTGAGTGCAATACCATCTAGGATGGGGAAACAGCAGATTGTATATCTCAATTCTTGGCATATAATTGAATTCTCACTGTTACTGTACATGTATAATCACACAAGCAATGAAAAATTTTGCAGTCACTGGTGTTTCCTACAAATGATGGTGCATACACTAAATATTACATGCCCTTCACATAAAGATCATGACCTCAGTTGGAATGTAATTCATCAATTATTTGAAGATACTATTAAGTAGAAGTTCACGAGAAACATAACCCTGCCAAAGGAACCTAAAGAAATAAAAAATAGGCAAAGGAAATATGATCATATGCCCAATTCCAATTTCAGGTAACTGCTGCTCTCAGCAGCACTATTATTTGGATTGTGATCAATCACATGGAAAATGCTGCTAGCAGAAGCCTCTTTGTAAGTCAATCAAGCTATAACCAAATATTTTAAAATAATTCAATAAATAAACGAAGGCAAATAAAGACCATGTCTATTCATATTTTTGGCTGTAACTGAACTGAAAATAATGAAAAATGCCCCATAGTTTTAAATTAAGAGCGAGACTACGTCAATCTATATCTAGCCATAGTAAAAGAATCAGAAGGTGAACAGGGAAAACTGCAAAAAGGACTTACTGGTTCAACTTGAATTGCTTGCATATTTTCAGGTCCAGAACCTTGAACCCGAAATAATGCAAGTCCATCCTCAGTATACGTTACATCTGGAGGATCACTATCTGTAACGTATTTCTTGTACCCATCGCTGAGACCACCCTGATGAGTTTTATACAGAATGGTGTTGGAAGCCATTGTGAAATGAACAAATAATAATTTTGAATGAAGAACATGAACTTTCAAGTTGAAAATCCTTTTTTAGTGTTTCAATTGTCACATACCTTAAAAACAATAAAGCTCTGAAATATTGAAAAGAACAGGATTGGTTCCTTTCCTTCAAAGATACGAGCCTGTAAATTCACAATAATCAAACTATTAGTTTATGGGTACTTACAGAAAATAAATCCCTGGACTAAAAATCCAACCATTAGCGAAGGTAAATTACTTGAACAGGCAGAAACTTCAGTGCCTCAATCATCTTGTTTGCCTGTGAAATAGCTGAAGCTCGATCTTCCTATATTGCATTATCAATGCATGGTAAATAACTAGATTCACAAATGCAAAAAAAGCTGCATCAAATTAGATTCATGGCACAGGTGCAACCAAAATTTCACAGACTAAATTCCAGATATGATTGCATAATTGCATTGCACTTTGTCTGTGTTGTAAATGCGTGTGTGCATGTTCAGAAGAGAGAGAGCGAGTGAGAGATAAAAGAGAGAAAGAAAGTAAAAAAAAAAAAAAGAAGTCTCAAAATTTGTGGATGGTACTGTTGCCCAAGTGCAAACACAGGCATCATGGGTATTAGAAAAGATGGGGGTTGGGCTTTCCTTGGAAAAGAATGTGGTTGTGCAGTGCTCCCACCAATGTATGGTTTTTTGTGAGGTGTGCAGCGCATGACAAAATCCTTACCATTGATAACCTGGTTAAGAGACACAGGGTTATGGTGAGTTGGTGGTGCTTATACAAGGATGATGGAGAATCGATTCCTCATTTCCTTCCTCACTATGGGGCGAGGCTAGGGTGTTTATTCCGGTAACCTTTGGGATGTCGTGGGTTTTCCCTTGGGAGGTGAAGGCGTTGTTGCATAGTTGGTGGGGTACTCTGATGGATAAAACAAGAGGAGGAAGGCTTGGCGCCTCATTCCTTTTTGCCTGAGTTAGCTGATTTGGGGTGAACAGGATAGGAGATAGTTCCAAGGGATAGAGCAACCAGTGTATAGGTTGAAAGTAGTTTTTCAGCTATTTTGTATAGTTGGCTCTCAGGGAAGGCTGATCCTGACCTAGGTTTTTGAATTTTGTAAAGAATATGGAAGTGTAAGGAGTGTATAAATTGAAACGTGGACCTCTAGTTTGTCTTGGACTTTTAGTACATGGCTTACATCCCCTTGATGCTTTTAATTATAATCATCTATTACTTACAAATAAATGGTTATTAGGGAATATAATCCAACCTCCCTTTCTACTTATATATTTTTTTGATGTGGTGGGATTAGTCACCATTACAATTTCAGTGACAAAAAGTGTTTTTAATTTTCTCAGTTTCGAATAGGCAGGCTTAACAGAACAAAATAATTCCCTTCAGATAATTGTAGATGCAGCGCCATTCCATTAGCCATTAAAAGGGAACATTTTCATTGAATTGAAGATGAAATATCACCATAGTGAAATGCTTGAAAGGTATTGTGCTGAAAATTAAAGATATCTAAGAGTGACTAGCTTTGATACCCTGGATTGGTTATTCATAAGAGAGTAGATTGGCGAGGTATGTTGCCTATAGACTTACAATAGTATGGACAAACTGCATGATTGCTACTGGAGTATTCAGTAATAGTAGAATTCCTAATAAGTTGAAGGGAAAGCTGTATAGCACAAGTATAATGCTTGTTATCTTGTATGGCATAGAATGTTGAATGTAAAAGAAATAACATATTCAAATCATGTAAATAGCTAAAAAGAGCATGGTGAGATAAATGAGTAGTGTTGCCCAAAAAAAAAAAAAAAGAATAAGAAATCAACTTGGTGTGGGGAAGTTAGAAGTATCAACAAATTCAAGATAAAATTAAGGAAAAATGTTTGAGATGGGCTGATCACATTCAATGTAGACCAACCAACAAACCTACAGATAGGAGTTTATTTTTTTTTTTTTTTTTTTTTTGAGGTGGAAGGTGCCAAAAGGACAAGCGAAAGGCTCAAAAGGCCATAGGTTGAGATAATGACAAAGAACATGATTAAGTTAAATTTAACCAAGACACAGATTTGTTTAGAGCCAGCTGGAAAAAACAGTTATATATAAACCCCAACTGCATGAAGACTTCTTGACTCGAGTTAAGTATATCAGTTCAAATATAAACAACTTGCTGTAGATGCTTAGTAGAGGCCACTCCCAAAGTGTGAGCCCCTTTTTATTGTTCTAGATATATTATTCATGTAAATCAATGTTCCAGATTTGAATAGGAGAATAAAACTTATGCAGATATTCTTTTGCTCTTATGCTGTCATTGGCATGTCTTTGACAAGAGGATGTCTGTTTTGGACAACTATAGAAAGGGAATGTCACGTATAAGCAAAATTATTAAAATCTTGCTTCAAGCTAGTTAAGTTCTCAAAAGATGAGATGTGTACATTCATTTTCACATTAGTGCCTTGCCAACTTTAGTCTGTAGACCTTACTTTATGTGTCTGCGTCATCAATTTTAGATGGATCCATAAGTTTGAAAGCTGTTAGATGTGATCTTATATGTACACCATCCAAGCAAGGAAAAAAAATTCAAAGCAAAACTCTAAACTGAAAATTCTTTTCACCTCAATGCTCTGCTTCCCAAACCATGTCCCTATGAGGTATTGATCTCTATCTTCGCCAGGATAGGAATACTGAAAGATATAGCAATCTCCACTGTAAAATTTTGACTGATCAGAAGCTTGAAGGAGAATCTTCTCTTGGCCATTCACTCGCCAAACCTGTGTAACCATAGTGGAAACTACCATTAGCACATAAACCAATGACAACAAAAAAATCCAAAAACAGATTCAAGTTTCTTTGAATTCAGTTATGTTCTTACATAGAGGGCCAAGACAAAGTCACTGCCAAATGGGAACAGGGATAAAATTTATTAACAAGAAACTTTGAATTGTTAAAGAAACACCTATAATAAGAAAGTATTTCAGATGCACTAGGGAGCAGGTCTAGAAAATTTTGAAAGACTTTTGAAGTATCATGATTTTTTTTTTTTTTTTTTTTTTTGTTCTGAAATGATTTACAGATGTTCTGGAGCACTTCGAGCAGTTAAGTTCTCGAAATTTTTATCTACCAAAAAAAACTTCAAATTTTTTTTCCTCCTTTCACAAGAACAAAACCAATTCTATTTCCCATATACTGAAAAAGAAAGAGGGGGGGATGGTTTGTTGCTTATGAATCCCCATGGGTTAGGAGAGGATCCTGAATTTCAGTAAAATAAAAAAGTTAGGACAGCATAAATCAACCATTTCCCAGCTTACTTGGTCCCCTTCTACAAACAAAGAATACAGTTATACTATAAGTTTAAATTATTCAAAAATAGAAGAGAGGTGTGTCTGTGTGGGTGGTGGTGGATGGGGGCAATGAACGCAGGCTCCATTCTTTATTGTTCCGCATAGAACTTGATTCTACTTAGAAAAGGTTAGGTTTTAACAGTGGGAAAGAAGAATACAAACACACTGAGGCATAGATCTCAGTACTACACCTACTTTGCTAGATTAATATGGATACATATATGAACTTAATGGAGAACCTGTAGATTTCCTGTGCAATCAATATATGGTTGAGGTTCTTCTTTTGCAGGAGCAGCTTTCAATAGACCTTTCACATTAACCCCCTGGCGTTTTAAAAGTGCTACACAATCATCAATAGATAACACTGGTAAGAACTTCTATAACAAGAAGAAGAAGAAGAATTAGACTTAAAACACACATAAAAATAAAATCAAACAAACAAAAATAAATAATTTTAGGAGCAGATATATATATTGCAATAAAAATTTCCCGGGAAAGGCATAAAAATCTGAAATAATTTATCATTTAACTGACCAGCAACCTTTCCTCTACCATCCTCAGATACAGCTACCCCAGCAGACTGAGGCCAGGAATCAAACTTTGACCTGAACATCACTGTCTCAAACCCCTCAATTACACGGATTATATGAGATTTTGGCCGGTTAAGTCCACGGACTAGCTCCTGTTCAGTAAAACTAATGACAGTAAAAAGAATGGCAGACGATTTACTACCAAATTAAGAATCAACAGTAAAGTATAAAATATTACTTCTGCAGCTCCACTTGCACTTTTTCTGTCATCAAGAGAGGTATTTCTCCCCATCCACACAAAAACTTCTAACCCACAATCTAGAAGATGACATTTATTTGTGTCTAGCAGCTCCCTAGTCAACGAATCAGCCTCAACAGGTTCTGCCTGCCCCTTCTCAACACTGGAATGGCAAACACATTGTGTGAAAACTAGATGTAAAGGATCCCTAGCTTACCACCCCAAAAAAAAACTTCAATTCTGTTAGATTTTCATTACCTTAATACGTTTACATTTTTATATTTCTATTCGGTTTCTGCTATAAAAACCCATTTCCAAGGAATAAGATTTCTTTTTACTTTTTGTTGTTTTTTTAAATTGAACATCTCAAATTTTAAACAGAATAAAAGGAAATGGATATGTATTAATATATATAACATACCAGAATGTAAAGACACCTTATATTAAATGTGATCAAAAGTTACATTATATAAGCAAATTATACCCAAAAATAACAAATATTAGCAACAGATAAATTTCTGTTTTTGTTTGACCTTCCGTTTGCATAAAATTGAAATATGGAGAAGTTGATCAAAACATAAGGAAAAGAAGAATATGCACAAATCTATACATGTTATAATAAATTTTTCAATGTATTGGGACTTTGGAACTGTCAGATGCATTTCCAAAAGAGACCAATTTAACAGTAACATAAATGTTAAATGGCAAACCCCAAGGAAATATTACCGAAATAGACTTGTGGGAATAGCATCAATAGTTGTGTCCTCATCATTCGCTGTTTTCCTTGGAAGTGGAGCAAAGCCACCAAAGAAACCCCAGAATTCACCAGTTTCTGCATCGGCCATTAGTCTTCCATCCTCTGCATAAATGGATCACGGAATAGACTTAGCTAGTGATGGTGATCGAGGTATCATCTTTATGTCCACCCAATGGATTATTCACTTACCGATGGCAGCTACCTCACATTTTCCATCATGGTAAGTATCTTTAATGTACTGGACAACTTCTAGTGCTTTGGCCCTCTCTTGTATAGAAGAGTTGGAACCATTGAACTGAAAAATTTTAGACTTGGTATCCAGGATAAAGATGTCATCATGACTGAGTGATGATCGAGCAAAAGGAACCTGTGCCCCAGCATAAAGACAGTTGTGAATAAAGAGACACAGTGATACATGCTACAGATCTAGCAACAGCTGCACATTTGTAGAACAGACTTACTTCTTTCACATGAACAACATGCTTTCCTTTGCAAACATACATGCGTGTCTTGTGCTCTTCAGCCACAGCATGCTTAAACCCAGACGAAACTCCACCTTCTTGAGGTATAATACATGGTTTGAAATAAGAAAGGAACTTCTCAGTTTCATGGCCCTGTACTTCACGATATTGAACAGCACGCCCACCAAGAGCTGCATCCAGTTCAACAGTCTTGACGGCTGCAGTACCAGCTTCATCCTATTTAAACAGAGTTGAGAGGGCCAAATTGCAAATAGCAGGATATTGTATGAAGGTTAAAAACAATGTAATAATTAAAGTTTACCTGACTGGTATCTTTACCAAGCCAATAGTGGATATCATGACGCAAGGCACCACTTTTTAGAGCAGTTGTCTGAGAAAAGAAAGTAAGAAACATTATTGAAATTAATAAAAATGAGTTCTAAACATGCAGAGTAGAAAAAAAGGGTTAAGAATCCTACCTTCCATGTCACTAAAAAAATGGTGTAAAAACAAGTTAACTAAACAATCTTATTCATCATATGTGGCTGTACATTTTTTGAAACAATAAGAGACACCAAAATTTGAGCAGAATATCAATATGGAAATTGTATGGCCAACCTATAGTTGTGTGTGTTGTTTTTTTTTTTTTTTTTTTTTGGGGGGTGGGGGGGGGGGTTGGCGGCAGTGGGGGGCAAAGGCCTTTTGGATTTATATAAGTTTACATAATATGCACACATAGAGGGCCATATACCAATGCCTCTACTTGATGAATATCGTTTGAGGGACAACATATTGCCTACGTTTTGTCCCGTATATAAAATGTTCCCTGGTATTTGGAAACCAATCAGATTGCATATGGTGAAAACATTAAGAGGTCAAGCTTAAAAGTTCATTCCTCTTTATTGTTCTACAAATCAATACATCCAACAGCCTCATTGATTTTTTGGCATTAATATCTCAACATTAGTTGTCTCCAAGCTGGACAATGTGGGGAAAAAAAGAAAAAGGACTATGTTGTCTACGCTCCTGGATATCACATAAGAAGATCATCCCAAATTGTAGAGCAATAAAAAGCAAAAAAATGCTTGGCTCTACATCTACATATTACATATATACTTCAATACTATACTAAAAGGGAACAGCTCGCTTCGGTATGTGAAGCCTTTTAAGGACAAAATTGTATTTTCAAACGAACATAACTAACAACTGGCGTTTTTGGGTTACTGGAAATAACAGGATTAGTGAGGTCGGTTAGTGGGAATAATGGGGTTAGTGGGTGTAATGGGCAAACTGTGTGCCTCAACTTCTAGTATCCTTAAAATGAACCAGTCTGGCAACCAAACTTGATCATTAAAATAACAGGACTCATACCATGATTGATCAGCTTTATATCTCAACAACTACGGCCACTTCAGTTTATCATCTTCGATATTAAATGCTACTGTTTGCAATGATGCTGTTGAGAATGAAGTAGAAAAACACAAAATGGAGCCACTCGTTGCACAGGATGATTGCAGCATACTTGACAATAAGAAAATATGCTGCAATGGTGCTCAATATGCCCACGTGATTCATATACGAAATGTAAAATTTTAGAATAAGGTCACAATAAATTAATATCCATGAAAAAGAATTTCAGACAGAGGAATTAGAACTGCAAAATGCTTTCCAACTTGAAATACCTAAGTATAGAAGTGATATTAAATGTTACTAAAAATACAAGTAAATGTTTTACGGGGATGCATGTATTACTCAAAATGGTAAGTGCCAGTTGGAAGCAGAAAGTTAATGGAAGTAAAAAGTTTTGATGACTACTAGACAGAAAATTTTGGTGATATTCAGCATCACCAGGAGAGATCCAACTCCCACTAACCATTGCATGTCAGTTCATTCACTGTACTAGGAAGCCTCAGAAGGATAATGTAGTAAGTGTAAGAGTTACTATAGAGCTACTAGCCTACTACAGGGAGAAGTCTCATCCTTAAAAGCTAACCTCCTCCCCCATTTGTGAAGGCTAGCAGTTTTTCCCACTTTTCTTGAACCCTAAATGCTACCCTTCCATGAATTGCCTATGCAATTATTGTCACATGGCTTGCTGTTCAAAAAGAGGACACAAGGAAATTTGGGAAGAAACCTGGAATTGACAAAAAAAAAAAAAAAAACAACAAGAAGTCTCTTCATTGATTAGTAGTCTATTCTTCCCTAAGAAATCCCAAATGTACAAGGAGACTTTGATCATCTAATGAGCAAGAAACTTGAGGTACAGAAATGTACATGCTATATATTGATTATTAATTTCATACCAGTATCCAGTCATTGTATCAAGCAACTATAGCTCTGGCTTCATATAAACCTGGTTCTTCCAAGTAATTCCAAATTTACAAAAGCAAGAACCACAAGGAAAAATTGCTGCAGTACTTCATTGTTTACTACCGTGGGAATCTACACTAAATAATATCTTGTGCAGGTGCCAGGAGGCAAGCATAGGTATGTGTCCAATTTCAGAATGGATTGACTACCGTCTTAATATATGACATGGACTCCTCAGTACATCTGACCCTCCCCAAACACCGCATTGGTGGGAGCCTTGTGCATTAGGCTGCCCTTCGTACATTCCATCTTTCATAGCCAATAAAAAATCTCTCCGCTAACTAGCAATAACAGAGCATCATAATAGTCAAGGCAGGTGTAGGATTGAACTTAAAAATGGAAGGGCACGTTAATTTTGACCATCTACATAGATCATTAATAAAGAATGAATTTTTGGTGATCTTGGTACATATGCTAATAAGCAGCATGGCAGTAGGTGGACTAACACATGTTCTGTAAACATTAACATGCCTAAATCATGTTAGATAGCTGTAAGACAGGCATCATCAAGCCTGTCCCTGAGCCAATTATATGACAAAAATTTGTGATTAAAACAAAATCACAATAAGCAACAAAATAGTTATTAGCCAGTGCAATTAAAAAACAAACAATATAGAAGACTGACTACACAAAATAAGATCAACTCTGTCCTTTAGGAGCCAATTATACAGCAAACATTCGTAACTATAAACTACACAGAGAAAGAAAAAAATGCCATTGGATCAGAATTAGATCGAATACCTTCAAAATCACATACGAGTCCCCAGTAAAAAATTTTCCATAAAAGGACTTTGGGACGGGCACTGGATGGAAATTTTCAATACGCCATATTTCAATTCCACTATATATTGTAAAGGAAAACAGATTGTGAATATCCATTACCAGTGAAATCTAAAACCAAGTAAATAAATAGGTACATATATAATAATGATAATGGTAGCAGCAGCAGCCGAAATCATAATAGCAGCAGATGGCATCGTTATTACTTTTTTTGTTTTTCGCAAATCATCCCTATCAACCCTTCTTTTCTAATGAAAGCTCCGAGAAAATTGACAGTATATTAACAACCCCCCCCCCCCCCCCCCCCCCCCCCCCCCCCCCCCCCCCCCCCCCCCCCCCCCCCCCCAAAAAAAAAAAAAAAAAAAACCACCCTACAAAAGAAAAAAAGGAAAGTAAGAGAGAGAGAACAGTCTGCAAAATAGGGCCGACTGGAGGTATTGCTTCCAATCTTCTAGAAAAAGGGCGGCAATGATTCCTACAGAAGTTCACCATGTTAAAATATCCTAAGAAAAGGATACGCCTTTTGTCCAGCTCCCTGAAAAGCTGGATCTAAATCTCTCATTGAAACAGCCATAATTTTCCCCGGCTTTGTCTGTCTGTTTTTTCACAACTTTCAACCGAAGATAAGAGTAGAAGAAATCCTGAAAATAGTTGGCCATGATGAAATGAGTAAGTAAAGGAAGAAACAAAAATAAAAATTAATAACGGGAGCATAAGAATCAGGCAGTTCCTTGCAACTAGGCCACAAAGGGAAGATGCTAGCTCAAAAACTTATTAAAGAAGTGAGCACATTAGCAAGACAATTAACTGCAGATATATGGATAATACATGAGTAAAATGTAAATTTAGTCCGTAAGTTCAATGCAGATTCTAATGAGCCGTATCCAGTCTATATGAAGAGCAAGGAAAAGTAAATTCAAGGAAGTGGCTAAAACCGGAACTGGCATGATTTCAACATGGGGCCTATAGTACCATGCATATCCAAGTTCCTAAGTCGTAGTAGAATCTTATTTATGTTTACTTTAAGGTCAAGTATTCTGTTAGTCAAATTTTTCCTAGTTTTATAGGTCAAGGGTATTATGGTAATACGAAAAATTTAATGGCATGAGCAGTAGGTGTCACCTGTGGGTTATAATATGGGTCAACTAACGTTAAGGTCTCCAAATATGTTTTTTCAGAAGGTTTAAATAGCTATGGCAGCCAAAGACTTTAGTTTCCAAATTGAGGAATCATAACCCTTTTAGAATTAGAGTTCTTCTAGTCTATATAAAACTCTGTTAACTCTTCTAATTCAATGAAGAACATATTCTAGAGAACCTTCATAGCTTCTAAACCTTTCTTGTGGAATATTTGTTGCAACTCAAATCCTAGGCGTGATGAGTCTGATGAATGTGGAATGCTAAGAAGCACGGACATGAAACATGTCAAAAAAGCAGAACATGACACAATGGGAATACAACAAAAGATATATATTTTATAACTTTTATATGTAACACATATGAATATTTTACTCAAAGATAATGAAAAAATTGCAAGATAACACTAATTAAAATTAAAAAAGCAAGTATACAATAGCTTAAGCATTAAATTCGGTATAAATCCACATAGTTTTTGTTTTACAATTGGATGCAAAGTTCTTTTCTTCAAACTTACAAGTTACAATGTGTTTCATGTATGCTTTAGCGATGGAAACGTGAATCCCTCAACTGTCCAAAGCGTATCCAGATCTATATTCTATTCCAAAATATTTCAAAATAGTAGGACATGTTTGGATGCTTGTTAAGGGAGAGTTTAACCACCTTCTTAGAAGTGTCCATGCTTCTTTGATGGAATGTGATGCCCATGGAGAGTGTACTCGATACTAGTCCTACACCAGAAACCTCACATAATAGCTAAGCAATGTAATTGCAATTGTGGTAAGTCTAGTGTGATTGAGATTTTGAGCCGTTATGGACTTAACTTTATCATTAATTATGTTGCTTATTCAAAATTATTTGTAACAAAACCTTGTAAAATAGACAAGATTCAACTTTAAGGTGGTAGATCTAGCAGAACCAGATTGATCAGTAAAACTTAATATCATTCAGTTTGTTTCCAATACCAGATAAATTTAATATGCATTACATACGCAACCTTGTCATTATACATCCATATGCCCCAAGATGCACCTCCATGTAATATTCAACCATTCATCCTAAAACACAATCTTTCCTACTGGTATGACTGTTTGCCAAAAAAAGACCCTTTACCATAACTCATTTGAAACCTCTATAAATGTGTTGGCAAACCTCTTTAGTCTCTCCAATGAACAAGGTTTGTCATAAGAAAAGGTCAGTCTAATATTTATTTTATCAGAAATAACTCAAAAAAAAAAAAAGTTACTCTTAACATTTTTCTCTACACAAATTTCCTAAAACGTTCTATACATGAGTGCCCGTTATTTTTATTAAAATAAAGTGCGCTGTCATATAATATCTAATTATTCTTGGTGCTTAAAGATCCATTTTGAAATAGTTTTTTATCAGGTTTCTCTCTAAGATACCCAGTGTATCTTGAACTAATTTGCCTATCAGGTTAACTGGAGTTTCTAGGTTTGCTTCTCATTTTTAGTTGTTGAGCAGCATCCATTCCGGTTTTGGTTTGATTATGGACATGAATGCTTGTAAAGAAATGTTCTCCACTTGTTCTTTTAGAGACGACCCTAGAATGCTCGAATAAATGACTTAATCACAGTTCACTGTGAGCCCAGCAGCCAAACGTGACATCTGAAGGCCACAGCTCAATATGTCCATTAATAACTCATAATGCTTTGTTGTGTCAATCAGCTTTGGTTTCAATGCAATCAAGCTACCAATGGAACCAACAAAAAAGGAGCTATTGCTTCAAACGCAATTTCGTTTTAGCCTTCGGCATACCTGAAAGCCCTAAGAAATGCATAGGAAAGAAGGTCGGATTAACCCCGAAAAAAGTGATCCAAAAATGGATTTGACCTAAAGTTTCAGGGTATGTCCGACCAAAGATTTTACCTACCCAATAGTGAAATCCTGCAAATAAAGCAAAAACAGAGGATACTAAGCGTTCCCAAAACAAAACAAAGCAAAAAGAACTTGGTCCAACAAATGCCTATTGACTCATTTCCCAACCGCTTTTTCACCTGATTAAAGTACGCTATCCACTTCTGCAGCTATCTGGACGGAACTTTATGCTATTGTTTTAGAGGTACTGGTCCAGTGTTCAATAAATGCGTAGGATATTGTAAAGCTTAGTCGCTAACCCTAATACAATAAAGTTGAGAAATAACAAAAATAAATGAGAAGTGGAAGCTGACTAATGAAGACATCAAATTAAAAGAGCTCCACAATTTAACCCAAAAAAAAAGGCGGGAGAGGAAGTACAAGGGGACTGCAGGGGAGGGAAGAGAACGTAGCAGCAGAGCTACAGAAGTCAGATGTTTTGTGATCAATTTCGAGAGGTTGGATTGGAAATGTGAAACATTCGTAGAAAGAGAAAAAAACCAAAAAAAAAAAAAAAAAGAACAACAATTCATTCTTTTTGCTTTAGAAGCCAATGTATTTATATGAAGAAATTTTTTAAGCTTCACAACCATCACTTCTCAGTTCTCGCTCCGATACAGGCACAAAATCAAATACAGGGCCACAGAAGGCAAAAAATAATATTATATTCTCATTATCCTGATCTTGAAATTCTTCCATTCTGGAAATATTAGATTGCACTGTTACCAAGCATTGGCACTCGAACATGATATTACAGATTGTTCCATTCTTTTAAGCATCGAAATTCTTTTCCAACCGAAATACTGAACAATCATACTTATCTGAATTTCCCATGATAACTATAGTCCTACTCGATGCAAAATTAGCACAACTCAACCCAGATCAGCAATTAGTTTACTTCACCCAAATCTGAGAATTAGATCAGACCCTAACCAACCCAACCAGACATACATATGATATACACACACATACATATATACATATATGGAACATAAAAAAACAAAATCGTCTGAATTTCTTAATCAATTCATTAACAAAGAAAACATTCCAGAAATCCAAATCTCGAAACCAAACACTCAAAAAAGATTTTAAAAAAAAAAAATTTCATTGATTTGAGGGGGGGAAAAGGCAATTTGAAAACTATTAAGCTCACAATGAAAAAGAATAAAAAAACGACAACAACAAAACAAACATAAAAAAACACAATTCCACTGGGGGATTACCTTTCTGTGCAAGAAATTAACCGTAAACGAATCGACAGATCCAATCTAATGACGCAACTTGCACAAAATTAAGCTTGATCTTTGCGAAACAGAACCAGTAAGAGTCGGAGGCAGAAAAAGGTAACAAAGAGGAAAGTGGGTTTGAAGAAGAAGAAGAAGAAGAACAGCAAATAACAACAGCCTAGAGAGAGAGAGAGAGAGAGAGAGAGAAGTCCAGGGTTTGGAGGGAATGATGAATGCCAGGCGTGCTTACCACTAATGGCAGCAAAGAGGCCCCCACAGCGAGGAGAGAGATGGAGATGAACTGTAAAATTTATTAAAATATTAAACAAGAAATTAACATGACTTGAAGAGAGTCATGAAGATAATTAAGACCCAAAATCAATGATAACAGTAATTATTCTGTAGTACTGATTTGACTATGGAATGGTAAAAATTGAAGAACAGTTAAAAAAAAAAAAAAGTAGAAATAACAAAATCAGGAATCTTTTGTGATATGTGATCAGTCTCTTTTACAGGTAACTTTTGTTGGCCTCTCCAGATCTTTCTATATATTTGAATGCATTATTTTTCGAATTTGTTTTGGTCTTTTAAAGATTTGTAAATAGAGAGTAATGAACTGCAAAACTGAACAAAATATTCAGCAAGAAATGAACACCCATAATTAGTTTCTATTTTTATTACCACTAGAGGATGAGAACATGAGCTTTATTCCCTTCACTTCACAGTTAATCTAAACTTATATATTTTCTTATTCATCCGATCTCCTCTCAAATTTAAGATAAACACATGAAAAAAATAAATAAAAAGAGACATACTCAGAAAAGAAACAGAAGAGAGACACAAAAACAAAAAAAACATACACAATAAATAGAGTTTGCATTATTATTGGAAAATATGACTTTAGTGGGAAGACTTTATTTATCCGGTAACCTGCAAAAAGAAAAAAGAAAATCACATTCAAGGGGAAAATAATGTGAAATAAATCTTTATGCGCTCTTAAATTTAAGAAAATAATTTTAAAGAAAACAATACTGAAAGAAACTGTGAGAGGATGAGAATTAAGATGAAGAGTAAAATGGAAATGAAATGGTAAAATGGAAGAAAAGTATCGCCCGGGGGGGGGGGGGGGGAGAATGGGGATTAAAATGAAAAATAAAAACTTCAAAGAATCAGGTGCCTTTACTGTTGGAGAATATGACTTTTGTGGGAAGACATTATTTCTTCAGCAACTCGCAAAAAAAAATTTCACAGGAAAAATAATAATAAATAAATCTTTACATGCTCTTAAATTCAAGAAAATAATTTTAAAGAGAATAATACAAAAAGAAACTGTGAGAGGATGAAGATGAAGAGTAAAATGGAAATGGAATGATAAAATGGAAGAAAAGTAAAAAAAAAAAAAAGGGGGGAGAGATGAGAATGGAAAATAAAAAATTCAAAAAAAAAAAAAAAAGAATGAGGAACCTTTATGATGTGTAGTGACTAGTGAGTCCTTTTTACACGTCCAAGTAGTTGATCAGAATCTTCAGATCTTTCTATACATATGTGATATTATATTGAATTGAATGCAGTCATTTTAGATTTTTTGCCCCCCTTTTTTTTCTCATTAATGATTTATTTTTATATTTTATTTAGTTATATTTGAATTTAAAATTTATTAAGAAAAAAAAGTAAAAGAATATGAAATCATATTTATGTTTGGTTGTAAAAAAAAAATAAGGTAAAAATATATAAAAATAAAATAAATAAAAATTTAAAATACTTATTTTTTTATAAATTTATAATCCAAACATAACATTAACAAATATTACTTTAACATATGGGTTAATTAGTATGTGTAGACAGAGGCAAAGATGCCCGGAGAAAGACTTTTTATGGTTGGTGATGATGGGGCTGCTGCTTTGGCTTCGTGAGCATTAAAAGAGGGAATAAAAGAACAGTGGGACGAGGGAAGGAATTTAGGGTCGGCCACCGGGTCGGTCACCGGCCCATCTTTCATGCAGAAACATAAAGGCAAGAGAGCCCGCTTTGGTAGGGACCATTTTCCACATTTCCATATATTTTGTTCCTTTCTGATTTTTCTGATTTTTTTTTTCTATGCTTTCGTTACATAACATACCTATGTAAATATATACTAGTATATAATGTTGTTAGTCCTCTTCATCATTATATACATGTATGTATATATATGTGCATACATATATTGCTGTTACTTATCTTTCATCGTAATATCATTGGTATTTGGTAATTGGAAAACCTCATTATATTGAATTAAATCTACCTTGAGAAAAAAATTTTAATCCATACACTTTGTGTTCTTGCACTTTACGCTAAATCTTATTCCAATGCCTTCACTTTCAATTATAGTTATTAAGTCATTACACTTTTAATTTATTATAATATCAACTTTATATTAACTTTTGTTTTAAAAGTAAACGAAAAATTAGTATATGACAAGCACGTTGTGAAACCCTAATCTCATAATTTTATAATTAATTTAATTGCATATTAAAATTATTTGAATTAGTTTACTTCATCTAATTTGTATTAATTGCATGGTTAATTGTAAATTGTGTGTGCAACATGTGTCATTTCATTATTAGTAAATTATTAGTGAGTTGGTTGGTGAGTTATTGGTGAGTAGGTGGATGAGTCATTACTGAGTTAAATAATGAGTTAGTAGTGAATGTGTGCATAGGATACTCAAGGGGATTCAAAAGGAAAATGAAGACAAGAAGGGACAAAGAGACAAAAGAGAAAGAAAAAAAAAAAAAAAAAAAAAGATTAGTGGGGTTGAGTGCTCTAGCATCCTAAGAGAGAGGAAAATCTTAAAGGGTGTTGGTGGGTTGGTTTCATTCGTATGAAGGAGAAGAGATAGAGAGAGAAGAAGAAGAAGAAAAAGAAAGGAGAAAGGAGAAAAAAAAAAAGAGTAAGAAGAAGAGAGGAGAAAAGAGATAGAGAAGAGGAGGAAGAGAAGATTGAAAGGGAAAGCTTGTGTCTTCATTCCTAAAGTAAGTTATCTCATATTTATATTTGTGTATGGTATATTCATGGTTTCTTGCATGTTTATTTGTATTATATGGGAATAAGAGGTAAGATTTTCCATGGTAAAACTTAAAATCATCCATGACTACCATAGCAGAGTCGTTTTTGTGAAAAGACTACTGTTTGAAGATATTTTGACCTAGCTAAAAATCTTATTTGTGGTTGAATTATTGAATACTTTAAATTAGAGTTGCAATGGTATTTGGGCTTTGGTTTCACTTAAAAATATTGTATTTTCAAATTATGGTGAATTTTTGAAGTAGGACTATCTCTTCTAAATTCTGATGCCCAGATCTGTGACCCCTAGGTTGATTGAACATTCAACCAAGTTAGAGTAATTCAAAAATTATGAAATTTTTATTGTATCTATTAGAAATGTGGATGATAATACATAGTAAATTTTAGGTCATTTTGATGTCATTTACTTATGTTAAGAATCTCTCAAAAATAGCCTATCTACAATTAAATTATCATTTCTGACTATCCTATTTTATAAAATACAAAATAAATACGTATCCTTATTTAATAAATGTGAAATTTGGTAGTAATACTCTCTAATATGTCCATTTTATATTCCCCAAATGTCGAAATTGTTTGGTATAAGCTCACAAAATTATGTTTAGATTATAAGGTCTGTGTCATTTTTGGCAAATTAGAGGACTTAGTGAATTTTAGTACTCAAACTATTGCAATGCATTGGAAACTTAATTAAGGTTATCATATGGCATTTTTAATGCATGATTTTAGTTCTATAGTTTGTTTAGGGTGTCTACATTTTGTTCGATTATTTTACAAAATTATACATTGAGTTTTCTAAACTAACACGGTTGTGGTGATAAGAACTAACAAAGAGTAAGATCTTTCAACGTCAACTAAGAAATGATCTTTGGCGTAATGTGTGTGCGGTGACAAGTGGGGTTTTGGGATAATCTTATTCATACTCAATGAATTATTTGTTTTCTATATGTATGGTGGTGGTGAATTCTTATGAAGTGTTAAAGGTATTCATGTATGAGGTGAAATTAATATTTATATATATTAGAAGTTATGTGGAAACATTGATTATATATATGGTAACATTGCATACCATCGATATTATGTGTCTTGCATTGCACTGGAGAGAGTTAACCACGGTAGATTAACCAATACTTAGTCACAGTAGACTAATTTAGGGGTGCCATGGTGGGCATTTATTGATAACGCGTCATCGATATATTGGGCTAACGTTATCTAAAATTGCGCTCGCACATATGGGTGATACATTTATTGTATTGAGGAATCCATGATATATACATAAATATATATATATATATATGTATATATATTGATCATTTATACCTAGGTGTGCATTGTGGGTGCTTATTATCATTCTTTATGAATTTCTTTATCTACTGTAAGCACGTTGACTTTTTGCTCACGCCCACACAGACTTTTTTGACAAGTGAGCAAAAGATTGAGTTCGGTTCACTATAGTCTTAATCCTTGTCGTGGTGACATTCATACCGATGTCAGGATATCGAGTCTTGGGGCTTGGGAGAGCTCCATTTGTTGACTCAAGGTTGATTTCCATGTTAATTTTGATGATAACCAAACCTTTGCGTTATTTTACTAATGCATTTACTTAGTGTGCATATTAATAAAGTTTATAATTTAGACTTAAAGTTCAATCCTAAGTCTAATACTTGTCAAAGTAATTGTACAACAAGTTTAAGATCAAGCAATGAATTCTAAGAGCTATGCAATGAACCAAACAGAGGATTAACGCATATTTCTACTTCAAACAAATGTTTTATATTCGAAGAAATTGAAGTTGTTCAAATGAAGCTTTCATCAAGTATGCATAGACTCATTAAAGACTGACTTATACTCAAGAAACATTGAAGACTTCATTAGAATATGCAAATATCAGTTGAAGACAATTTGTTTGTTGAAGATATTGAAAATGCTTAAGAGAAGACTTCATCAAGAATGGAGAGATCAAATCCAGATTATGTGATTGAAGTTGCTTGAGAATAAGATTTACATTAATTGTCTGATCTCTACATGAAATCAAAGTGAAGAATTCTTCTGAGATATAAAAAATCAATGTAGATAATATGCATGAAGAGATTTCATCAAGTTTGCAAAAGTCTCATTGAAGTAATTTTAAAGAAGAAAGAAAAACTTTTAGCAAAGAGAATAAATCGGCAATGAAGCATTGTGAAGCTCTACATATTTGAGAAAACTTGGCATTGAAAGAGAGTATTCTACAATGAAAGCAGAAGCTTTGCAAATGATGAAGAAGAGAACTACATTGATCTAATGAAGCTTTGACAGTTTAAAAGTCAAGAAAAGATGTATATTAAATGATTGATTCAATCCAAATTAAATAGAAGATAACCTTAATGAGTTAAAGAGATTTAATTGATCATCAGACCCCAAAGAGAAGATTCCTTGAAGATCTTATACTGCTGCTGAAATGATTTGGATCATTGAAAGACAGAATGCAGATTTCTAGGCAATGAGCAGACTCATGAAGATGAGGAGTCGCCTCATGGATACAGACGTAAAAGGATTGAAGACAAAATGATCAATGAGTGGACTCATGGAAATGAAGAGTCGCCTCATGAACACAGAAGCTAAAGCTTGAAAACAAATGGACAAAGAGCCGACTTATGGAAATGAGGAGTCGTCTCATGAAGACAGACGTAAAAAATTTGAAGATCAAATGAGCAAAGAGCCGACTCTTTGATATAAAGAATCGACTCATGAAACCTAAAGCAAGTTTTCTGTACAAAGAGCGGACTCGTGAAATTGAAGAGTCGCCTCATGACGACAGAAGCAAAATGAAGTGAAGATAGAATGAACAAGGAGTCGACTCATTGATATGAAGAGCGAACTCATGGAGACAGTGGATAACATCTAGTAAATGCAAAACTAGAAGTGTCAACTCTACAGGCCTGGAGTCGACCCCTAAAATATAATAGCTAGTTTTTCTAACGTGCATTAAATGAAGGCCAACAACCTCCAACGGATGAAATCAATACAGGGGTTTATATACAAGCTTCCAGCTGCATTTATAACTAGAAAGAGAGACAATAAAGAGATTCAACTAACTAATCAACTGAAATTTCTAAACATTCCTCTTATCTTTGCCTTGTGAGCTTTGATTGTATAATCTACTCTTGTTAGAGAGTTTGTGATTCACTTGTATACTTTTATACCCTTGTAATTAAGAGTTTGAGAGTTCTCTTAAGAAAGAAAAACTCTTGTAAGTTTGAGTGGAGCTTGGACAAAATCACTTGGTGGCTGAAAAACTCAGGTAGAAGTTCTTGTGTATAGTAAGTTGAGCACTTTGTCAATCAGCAACCCATTTGTAATTGGAGATTATATAGTGGAAGAAGACTTCAAAGGGGTTTTGGGGTGAGGACGTAGACTACGGTTTGTGGTTGAACCTCGGTAAATCTGTGTGTCATTTCTATTGCTCTGTTTTCTTTACTTTTGCTAATTACATTGCATTACACATAGATTGATCACTGTTATATTGCTTAAATTAATTTTAATTAATCTTAATTGCTATTAATCTTCGAAAAACTCAATTCACCCCCCTCTTGGGTTGCCTTTTGGACCAACACCATTGTCTTACTTTCGGTTTTTTGGTTGTGTTTTATATTGGACGTTGAATCTTGGTGTTATGTTTTCTATTAACATGTTACAATGGTAGAAAATTTTGGAAGGTTGATGATTGTTTTTCAGTTGGTAATGTATCTATAATTTATGGTTTCCTTTGATGTATCTTGAAAAGTTTATTATATTTGTCTTATTATATTCTTATTTATTATATTCTGCTGCATTTTTTTCCGGATATGTGTTAAGGTGTCGTTCGTAGGTACAGTGACCTGTGCGGTCACGTCTCACCTAATATGACATAATTAATGTCTAATTGGGTTGGAGGGATGATACATGTTACATTTTTCAAGGGCCAAAGATATATAATTATGTTTTTTTTTTTTTAATAATCTATCACAAATTTCTTGTATAATAGAACTAGGCTTCATATAAATTCCCCCAATTCAACTAGCATAAATACACATGAGTTTTTGAGATGAAAATGGGTTAGATTTTATATATTTGTCTCTTAAAAAAGGCCATGTGATTGTTACATGTAAATTTTTTGCTCATTTCTCAAACTAAAGGTTGATATTGTAATAAGTTAAAAGTGTAAGGACTTAATTATTATAAATAAAAATGAAGGTCTTGAAGTATGAATTAATATAAAGTGCAAGAGTGTGTCGCACCCCGATTTTGAACCAAACAGTCTCTTAGCTTGGAAAGAATCGGTACTCTCTATGTTATAATTTATCCTCCTAAAAGAACAAGAGTGACGGGGATTTAATTTTGAAATTTGATTTGAATAAGGGTTATTGGAAAAAAGTTTTGAGTTGCTACCTAACATAATTAAAGATGTGTTAGGTCATCTAAAACAAAGTTTAATCCAAAAACTAAATTTAAATTTTTTGAAAGTACTTTGAAAATGCCTTCTGGAAAAGGTTATCATAAAATGAGGTTTTCTTAGCAACATTTTTAAAAATGTTTTAAATACCTTTTGAAAATGTGACTCCATATTGGTCTTCAAACTAGAAATTTACAGTTCAGGGTCAGTTACTTGTAGGAAAGATATACTTAAATCATCAACCTACATTGCCCGATACTCGGTACCTGTATGTCGATTCACTTTTAATTCACTTACTAATCTTCAGTTACTTAATATCCACTGTATCCACTTATTAAAATTTTGAGAACGGGATTTCGTTATCATTTTAGAGATGAATAATGCATAATACATGTTTTTAGAAAACAATTCATTAGAAAGGAAAGCTTAACATGGGTTTTGAAAAAGGTTTAAATGAAAAGGATACTCAAGAGATGTTCGACTTAAAAGAAAAGATGTGATTGCACCTAACTTTTTTTAAGTTGTCTATGTACCTCATTTGGTAAGAATCTGACCAGTAGTAGTTCATAATAGAGCACGAATAGGAAATGAACCCGAGGGAGTCTTAAAAAGTTTTGAAACTTGAACTCAAGGGAATTTTGGCTTGAAAATGAACTCGAAAAAGTTTTTGAAATGTTTTGAAATCAACTTAGGAGAAATTTAAAAGTGTTTTGGAATCAACTTAAGAGAATTTTGGAAAGTGTTTTGAAATTAACTCATGAGAGTTTTGAAATTATTTTTTGTACCTTATAAAATGTTTGTTTGCATATTCCATCACCTTTAAGATATTAATTAGTGATAAAACTAAACATTCTTAAACTTGTGACTTTTGCGAAATGCTTTTTTAAAAAAGGACTAGAAACTTCCCTTTATATTTTTTTTTATACCTTTAAGGGTTTTAGAACCATAATGTGAACCATTATGATCCCACTTGATATTTTATTTTTCTTTAGAAACCTTAGTCATGAAAATACTAAGATTATCTCAAGAATGTGACTCTTGAAATCTTTTTTGAATTTTTTTTAAAAACATTTAGGGTACGCAATCATAATATAAACCATGAAGCTTTCACTTAATGGATCACTTCCCTTTGAAAATCTTAACCATGAGGGGGTTAAGATTATCCATAGGATTGTGAATTTTTAGAAAACATTTTGGAAAATAACTTTTGAAAAGCTAAGCATCTAGCCATTTTTTGGTTAAGATATATTCATGAGAACTTTTTGAAAATAATTTAAGAAGGTCACAAAAATATTTGAAAATATTTTATTAATTGATTTTTGAATACTCAAGAGAGTGAAGATTTTTAAAACAAGCGTGGAAATACTTTTTGAATTTAAGACTTTGAATTGAGACTAATGCTTAGATAACTTAAGCTAGGTTTACTAACTAGAGTTTCTAGGGTTAGATTGACCTAGAGTTTTGGAAAACTAGAGTGAGAAATTAGGATTTTTGGAAACCTAGAGAGAGAAACTAGGGTTTTGAAAATCTAGAGAGAAGAATTAAGGTTTTGAAGCTTAGAGAGAGAAACTAGGGCTATGTTTGGTAACAGTTTCAGTTTCAGTTTCAGTTTTCAGTTTTTGTTTTTTGAAATTTGGCAGAACCGCATTTGGAAGATTAGTTCCGAAAATTGTCTCTGTTAAAATCGCATTTGGTAAGTCAGTTCCAAAACTTATTTGTGGAAATTGTTTTAGAAAATACCTCAGTTTCAAGAACCATTAAAATTGTGTTTTCTAAGTTTTTGGAACCGTTGTTATACGAAAATGAAATGATATAAAAACAATGGTGTTTTCAATTGTCCAATTTTTTTTATTTTTGAGAATAAGAAAAATGAGCAGTCTTCAAATTTTTTGGTTCTAAAAACACGAAAAACAGAGCCGAAATTGAAACTAAGACCAGTACTAAACAGAGCCTACGGTTTTTGAAACCTAGAGAAAGAAACTAGAGTTTTGAATATAGTGGTTTTCAAGAGACATTTTCAACTAGAATTTTGAACCTAATAGTTTTCAAGATACGTCTTCAACTATAATTTCGAACTTAGTGGTTTTAGGAGACTTAGAAAGTTGCTCAAAACTTAAAATATTGCTTTAGAAAATTATGATTTTATGTAAAAACTTCTTGATTTTATATAAAAAAAAAAAAACATATGATTTTATATGAAAAACTTTTAGAAAGCATTTTGAAAAGTGTCATTTCATGTAAAAAAAAGTCATGATTTTATGTAAAACCCTTTTCAAAAAACAAACTCAAGAGAGTTATAGGTTTTGTAGAACAACTTGAAAAACCCACTCAAGACAGTTGCTGGATTTATAACACAATTTGAAAAACCACTTCAAGAGAGTTGTAAGTTTTATAAACCAACTTGAAAAACTAACTCGAGAAAGTTAGAAGTTTTATAAAACAACTTGAAAAACCAACTCAAGAGAGTTGTGATTTTTATAAAACAATCTTGAAAATCAACTCAAGAGAATTGTGAATTTAGTAAAACCATTTGAAAAGCCAACTTAAAAGAGTTATAGGTTTGATAAAAACAACTTGAAAAATTAACTCAAGAGAGTTATAAGTTTTATAAAACATGTTACCTAAAGATTGAATGCACTTGAAGACACCTTAAGACCTGGAAACTCATTGTTTTTGGCATGCAATACTAAGAAACTCTACTTTAAAGGGATTTTAAGGAACATTTTACAAAACTGTTAGAGGTGATTGCGGGGACTTGATGATTTGGTTTTTGAAGTTCGGAGTTTAATTTTTGAAAAATAAGGTTTTGGAGGGAAAAGGTGAGCCTGCACACGTGAAAATCACAAGTCTGGCTTGTTTATGCCCACACGCATGAAGCTTGTGTGTATTGGTTCTCCTTTTGTGCATACGCATGTGCGTCACGCATGGGGCTCCGCTACTATATCAGTAGCAAGCCGCGATAATGCACACGGCTTTCCGGTATTTTCTTCACTCTTGAGAGCTCAACACGTGGAATTTTGAGGGAAATTAGTTGGGCATTGCTGAAGAAGGTTTAGGAAGTGTCGAGTCATTGCCGGAAGCGCTCGCTGTCACTGGAATCTTTGGAACTCGACAGAAACCCATGGTGAGAACTTTTGAGTTTTTTTGTTGATTTTTTCGCTATGATGCTCGAATCTTGCATGTTGATGATCTACATTGAAGTTTTGACGCGTTTCGAAGACAATAGACCAATCGGTTTTGGGTTTTGACAATGAATTGAGTGTGTTTAAAATTTTACAAGTTTTTTCATAAGGATTCTCACCAAAATTAAAATTTTTGACAATGTAGCTTGTTAGGCTCATACCTTTCGCTATTTTATTGCTAGTTAAGTATAGAAAACATGTTTTGAATATTGTTTGACGGTTTTGAGAAATTTTTGAATTTTTTGAAAAATTAATTTTTGAAAATGATTAATTGTATATTGGGTGCTTGTAGATGACGGAATTGAGTTAACTGGCTTGATTGGATGATTGGAATGCTATGGGGAGATGGGCTTTGATGGGTGAGGTGGATTCGAATTTTTTGAAGAGATTTTTGTCAAATTTTCATCGAATGCTAAGGAATAAATTAATATTTCGCAGCTTTGTATATGTTTTGATCATACCAATTAAATAGCAGATATTTTTCTAGCATGGGCACGAAGCTAGTTTTTACAAATGCAATTGGTAAATTACTAATTTTTTTTTTCATTCCGAAGTACCCAAAAAAAAACAAAATAATGTTAGAGGAAAAATTAACATCATGATAATGGAAAGTACGTCGGTGTAGGAAAATGAAACCCCATCTTGACGCTTCATGTTACCCCTATATGTTTGAGCTTTTGTTTGGGTCACACTCAATTTAGCTTTTTGGTTGCCCGATATCAATATATATACATATATTCATACTATTATAAAAAACGAACATCTCAAGATTAATGAGAATGGGTAATGTTATTTAATTTTTTTAAACAATTAAAAAAATTAAGTACAAAAATCTTATCACTTGAAGAATAATATAATAAATTATGAAATTAGTTTTTCAACCGTCCATAAGTTTCTATTTTTTTTTCACGTCGTAATTCTTATTTTTTCGTCACATTTACAAACTGATTTCATCTATGTAGTGATCGCTATTTTTTCTCTACACTTACTCTTATCCACGTTGTTGTGGGCACCCTTCTAGTATATTTATAGTCAAAACCATGAATCGGGTGAAAAGTTTGGATCTAAAAATAAAATCATGTTGAAGCCAATAAGCCCACGTATCGGTGGTTTGCAGCGGCTAGTCATAATTATAATTAGAGAAAATTGATAATTCCCCACCTGTTTAACCTTTTCAAAAGCACTGGCCTCAAGGAAATTATTTTCTCCATCAATTTTTTGTTTTTATTTGATGTAGCTATCTTTGAACACTAGGTAGGATTGACACGTGAAGGAGAGCTACGCAATAAATAATTATTCAATAGCATGCTAGTACCAAATATTGTCACTCAAATTTAAGTTTTTATTAACTGGAACCCATCAAATTAATTTGTAAAAAAAAAGAAAAGAATCTTAACGTGAATCGTATCTAAAATCGCAATTATTACAATCTTTCCAGATATTTTTCCCAATAAAAGATGTCAAAATGTTGCGGAATAATGATAAGAGCTTTAATCTCCATATGAATATTTAAATTTGGAATAGAGAATCGGACTGCTTTCATCAACTATTTTAATAAAAACCAAATTACTTTTTCTAGAATCATCCTAATTAACCATTAGACTAACAAACGTAGTCCATACTTCTAATGGTTTAGAGAATTTGAATAGTTTCAGAACCTCATATAAAACCGAAAAATACATAGGTTAGCAAAAAGGGATCTAGAGATCTCAAAAACAAAATAAGAATACATAAAGGGGCTTAAAAACCCTTGCAAACATAATCTTCTGAAGTCTGCAAACAATTGTTACAATTGATTGACTTTTTGATAGCTTCTATCTATTTCTCCCCAAGCTTAACATGTTTCCTTATTATGGTTTACATGGTAACATTTTAAGTGATTAATAACCATATAGATAATTTCCTAAAATAACATCTTGAAAAAACATTTCGAATTAGATGAATATGACCAATGAACTAATGAAATAGTCCACACATTTCACAATGTGCAAATAATCAACTGGCAACAAAAGATCCAAACTAGTAGATTGTGAAAATATGAAATGACTTTATAACTAATAATTAGCAAGAAGAGAAACATATAAAGAGGAAGAAATATTTTTTCTTCAATTGCCTCCATATTAATGATGTCCTGAAATAACTTGTATAAACGCCAATATGCAAGGCAAAATAATGAAAAACAGGTATTTGCAACTTGATCCAACTGTTGATTGCTCCTGAATTTGTGTACTACTCTTACTGAATATTCATTTAAGTTCCATTTGAAACTCAAATTTTTAGTGAAAAAAAAATGTGAAGAAAAATTAAACAAAATAAAAGAATAATTTTGTTCGATTTTTCATCATAATTTTTTTTTACTTTAAAAAATTTAAATTTCAAACTAAGCATAATATATTGACAAAAAATTAAAAATCCATTTTTAATATATTTTAAATACATTTAACGTGATATAATTCACCTACGTCAGCAAAATATAACGTGACTATTACATAACATTGAATATTTTTCTCTGGGATCCGCTAGCTAGTCGTGTGGGGGCTGAATGCGCCCTTTAATTCTCTCTCCTAATTCAGGAATCAGGAATGAATTCGGAAGAGGGAAGCGGAATGCCGCCCATCAGCAAACGACGTCGGACTGCGAATGAATCCCCTGAGAAGACGCCATCTTCCTCCGCGGCATCGGTCGACGGCAACGACGACCTGATAAGTGAGATCCTCAGACGCCTCCCCGCCAAGTCTCTGCTCAGATTCAGGAGCGTATCCAAACGGTGGCTTTCTCTCATCTCCCACCCCAATTTCACCCTCCTCTGGAGCAGACCCAAGTCCATCTCCGTCTCTGGCCTGTTCTTGCGCAGATTATCTAATTCAGGAATTCCAAATCTCGAATACATTCCTCTCGATGATCCAAACCACTCTGCCCAACCCTTCACGTCTCTCGATTTCGTCGATGATCAACCCGGTGGTATCGATATCTTACAGTCCTGCAATGGTTTACTGTTGTGCTCTAGCTTCCGATTGCGTCACCATTCATGCAATTATTACATCTACAATCCTACTACTAACAAATTCATGGCTCTTCCACCGCCCGTTGGCTGCGAGAATAGGATTGTTCGCGGTGTTGGTTTGGCCTTTGATTCTTCAAAATCAGCTCACTACAAGATCATTTGTGTTTTCTCTCATAGCTCACTGTTGCGGGGCATTTATTGGGTTCAAATATATTCTTCGGAGACTCGGAGTTGGGAACCTTACGATGATCTTGTTTTAGGACCATTTGATATGGTTTTCGATAAGGGGGTTTTCTGGAATGGTTCAATTAATTGGCTCAGTCGTGAGTCGGACACTTCCTTGTGCTTTGATGTAGTTCAAGAGTGTCCCAAAACAATACCAATGCCACCCTTGGGGGACGGTGAGAAGGAAAGGACTTCTGGGTATTTCGGGGAGTCCAGAGGCCATTTACATCTTGTTGTGTCTTGTGGTTCTCGCACTGCACTGCTTGATGTTTTTGAGATGGCACCAGACTACTCAAAATGGTCCGTCAAGTATCGAGTTGACCTTGATGTCGTTCTAACTTCATTTCTGGAGATGCAACTGGACTTTTCTGTTCCATTGGATTATTGCAAATTCTCTGTACTTTGTCTTCTTTGTGGAGAAATTGAAGACGACTTAGTCATGGTGATATACATCCCCGGTAAGGCAATTTGTTATAATCTCAAGGATAAATCTCTCAAGAAGCTTTATGATGTGAAGATGTATAGCGATGATGAGTACTTTTCACCAAGCTGTATATGGGTAAATGGTCACCAATACGTTGAGAGCCTCATTTGTGTTTAACGATTAAAATCAATCCACCCACCCACTTCTATTTGATTAATAATTCTGTAAGTTCTTCTTTCTTGCTTTTATTTATTTATTTCCTATTTGCTGAATGCTGATCATGTGAGAAATCATGATATCTGTTTTATAAATGTGGTAATTCATCATGTTTTTTGTTCTTAAGGAATTTGTATATCAACGGGGTCTTTTTTTTTTCTTGGTTTAATTCATGAGTTCAATTCAGCGATGTGGAAGATAATCAAACATGATATCCATTTATTTGTGACTTCTCTTTCAAAATTTTATGCACCATACTTTGTACTTCTAACTTGAAAAAAAATGGATCGACTTGGAAAATGGAAAGATTGGTACAAGTTATAGGTTTCATATCATCAATTTCAATATCCTTTCTAAGGCATGAACATGTGCAGGCAGAGTGGAAAGTTATAAGGCAGGAGGTGAGGGGAGAACTATTTGATACTTGTAGGATTTTGTTATGCAAAACAAATAGTAATATGTGTTGTTGAATTCTTTTGCAATCCCTCAGACAACCACTTACAGTATATTCCTATTTCTCATTTCTGGTAGATTTCAGATCAAGGAGACTGTAAACCTTCACTCCCAAGTTGACCTACTTCTGATAGGATTATGTTGGAGGGCATTATTTGCTCTTTGAGGTGGCATGCAAACGAAAATGAAGAAGTTTATTGATGTCATGTTGAATAGGATACAGCGGAACACCCAACAGAAAGGGATAAGTTTAAGCCTTTAAGGCTTATTTTATCTTTAGAAGTGCTTGTTTCAAAGAAGTTGGAATTAGACTCTGGGGAAGGTAAAATATTAACATATTAATTGAACTCTTGGAGGAGCATGTGCTGTGCGCATTGCCTAAATATATACTTTGTAGGGCACTTCGAAGTAAGTATCAAGCAGATCATGTATGTCCAAGTCAACTCGTGAGTGGAAAAAACTAAGAACAGGCATTATGGAATGTAACGAGTCTAATGACTCAGTATGAAAATGGAAAGTAACAATCAAAACCTGACGAATTAGTTGAGGTTGTTTTGGTCGTGAGACAAGTTCAAATTTGGTTGCATAAATCAGCTTTACGATTGAACTGCACAACCTTAATCAACGATGTCCCATATTTTGGGGATTCTGCCATCCTGTTATGTCAATTTTCTAACTTTCAATCACAAAGCTTGGTAGTTATGGAGTGTGCACTACTTCATTTGTATGATTAATAATAACATGTTTTAGTTTATGTTCCAATTTTTGCTTAATGTGCATTTGAATTGTAAGTAAGATTCTATTGTTTTCTTGCAAAGTTTGGTAGTTTTTTTTAGGAAAATCCATTTATGCACCTATCCTATTAGTTTCCAGTTTCCATTTGGCATTAACAACAGCATTCATTTATCCAGATTAGGTTTACTGTGGGCTGTTAGTCTGTGTGAATCAGAAAAAGAAAAGCTCTTGAAGTTTATACGATACCTTTTTTATTAGTGACTAGATCTTATACGGCTAAGTTTGTATTATAAAACTGCACCTCCACACGCTACCTTCTCTACTGCTTTACAATTTTCTTGCAACAGAACAAATTTTTCATGAAGTTCTTAGCTAGATATTGTGGTTCAGGGGAAGCACATTAGTTTTGCTAAAAGTGGTTAGGAAAATGCTTATATCTTGAAGAATCCAAAAACTAGGAATGGTGGCAGTAGATGGATGGCTTGTTTCTTGAACAAGTTGTCTCTTGATGTGTCTGCTTGGTTTGGTCTCTTTGATGGATGTTCTTTGTTCATTCAAGCTAAAAGGTAGTGAGTGGAATAAGGCACAGGGTGATCCTATGATCATTAATTGACAATTTGGGATTTCAGAGTGAAGAGTCAAAGGATGGTGTCACCGGTTGCTTAATTGCGACCCATGACATTCCACGCAAGTGTCTTTGCACTTGCTCTAGGAGCGCAACGTGTGCCAAGTATGGTGGGGAACGGATGACCAATGTCGCCCAACGATGCTCTAACAATGGGCTAAGAAGTGCACAAACTTGTGCCTAAGCGGTTGCCCAATAATTGCCTCAACCCCAAAAATAGCCGCAAAGGTGCCCCACAAGCCAAAGACAGCCTCAATCATGCCCCATCGATGCTCCAAAGCAGCAGCCAATGCCCCAAGCATTGGCACAACATGGCAGCTAAGGCAGCAACAGTGGCAGCATCAGCAGGCAGCAGTGAGCATGTGTGATTATGGGACGATCAGGCCATATTTTGCCGCACAAACTAGGGTTCAAACTATATATGTAGTACTTTAGTGCCTAGAATGCCTTTTGATTTATTTCTTTTTGGTGTAATTATCAAGAGCCATTATTACTCGAGCATATTGGGGTTTCTTGCTGTCAAGTTGTAAATGGCTCACAATGCCATTATAAGGGAATGTCAACTTGTTCAAAGAGAACCCCTAAAAACACTTCTTGTATTCAACCTAGGCCCAAAGAGACCCCCCGACAAAACTTCTTGTATTCAATCTAGCACTCGTTTTTCAATTAGAAATGCTAAGTCCCTTTGCTAAACCAGTATCACGTCCGCTGGAATTCCCGGAGCGGAGAAAAAGTTTCGTTTCAATCAGAGAACGTATCGTGCGGGCTGGGCTTCCACCATGCCTCCCCGCCACGCCACCCAATAGAATTAAAAGACGCAAGCCCCTAAAGAAGTCAAGGTTCTTCCCCCTCACGGAGCCAAGTTCCAACTCTTGTAAAAGGCTTTTTAGTAATAAAAATGCACTCTTTTGTTAATTTTTTTTGTGAATTTCAATCAACCATTTCTATTTGCTTGCATGTGTGCCAACTACTTGCTTTTTGCAACGAATTGGCGAAGATTTGATATTTACAGGCTTGTAAGATGGATTTGGCAACTAGGTGTGTTTGTGGACTATAACTGCTCACTAGTGTTGCCTTGTGACAGCTGGTTTCAAAGCCACAATAAGCCATGCGGTCTTGTGGCTATAATAGATCGCTAGTGCAACTGAAGCAACATTAGGATGATGACTTAAGCACAGACTAGATATCGCAAAGGGTAAGTGGGATGGATTAGCACTGGTGGCCACAAGATTGGAGGATCAGGTGAGAGCACTTTGAGCAAACGAGTGATGGTACTTTGTCAAGAAGTAGTAGTCAAGGCCTGGATGTCGAAGCTTTTTGAGCGGAGATCATGAGTTTATAGCAAGACTTGGAAGACTCCAACAAGTGTCTCAACATGTGACACGCCTTATAGCTATGAGAGGCAGTGTGGGTGTGGAGAGCACTAGAGAACCAGCAGTGGTGATAGTTTCAGAGGTGTCACCCAAGCTAATGCTGGAGTTGCATGCCTACGGAGGTGTGAGAGATGCCAAAGAGTCAGACAACTTTCTCTTTAACATGGACCAGTATTTCACGACTTTTCAAGCAGACGATGAGAATAAGGTGTCTATGACAATAGTGTATTTATCCGACAATGCCAAGCTATGATAGAGGACCAAATACGATGAGATTTTGCAGGGTCTATGCAACATAACATTACTGCGTGGGAGGACTCAAGAGGGAGTTCAAGTTGCAATTTTTTTCGAAGAATGTGAAGTACAATGCCCGACATGTCTTTAGAAGCTTGGAGCACACCAGCACCATTCGAGACTCTGTCAAGCAGTTCTTAGTCCTAATTTTGAACATTCACAACATGTCTGACAAAGATAAATCGTTTTGCTTCCTTGAAGGACTGCAACGATGGGCGGGGTTCGAGTTGCATTGTCTGAGGGTGGAAGACTTGTCCAATGCCTAAAATGCAACTGAGTGCCATCCAAAAAGAGTGGGGGAGGCGACACGTCCAAGTGCATGACAAGCTTTTGAAAGTATTTAATTGGCCTAATGTAAGAGTCATGGATTTATATTGGGACATCTTCGAACAAGAAGCCCATTCATAAGCATGCCCATTCATTTATTCAATTAGCAAGCCCGTTTCATAAATCTGTCTCCTCATTTAATTAAACAAGAGGCCCATCCATTCCAACAATTTGTACAATAAAGGAAATATCAAAATAAATAAATAAATAAATAAAAGAAGGCCCAAGAAAAAAGAAAAACAATAAATAAAACTCATATTATTTTTCATTATTTTCCTAATTTATAAATATTGTAATTGTACAAAGACAATTAAATACATAAAACATATAATACTTTTTGAATAAATGAATGGACATGTAAAGAGCCGTAATGAACTTTTTCTTTTTCCCGTCGCATGTAACTTATTGACAAGAAAACTATGTGCTTGTCCTACAATCGACAGTGGTGAAGGATTGTCATGAGACTCATGAGTATATAAGGTGCATTACCCCCTCAAAAGTCAAATATTTTTGGAGGTGATGCATGGATTGCGCCTTGATGTGGTTAGCGATACCAAGTAATCTTTATACGAACAGACAGATTGCTTAATTATTGCTTCCTTATTCCATGGTTTCCACCAGTACTGGACAACTCAAACAGTCGGTGACCCCTGTAGCAGCTTCTTCCATGCTTGTTCCACAACTTGTTCGTGCCATGTGTAGTTACGAAAAATTTGTTAGAACAGAATTTTCATGCAGAAAACTCCACTAAAATATGGGTGTTTTGATTTAAAATAAAAGGATAAACGACAGCCACAACATTCTGTATGGAAATTATGTTAAAAAATTATGTATGTATAGTATTACTCTTGTAGTTAAAGCAAAAATGCTTCAAAACCTAAAGGTTTGTACCTAAAACTTCTCTGCACAGAATAATATGAGCATGATACAAAGTGTGGATGCACTTAGGGACGAGTGGGGCACTTGACCATTGAACTTCTTAATTACCAAGTTTTTATAACTCCACTTGTTTGTATTTATTTGATCTTATGTTACAATAAGACTATATTGCCTTCATTGAATCTTATTGACCTCTCATTATTGGGCCAACTAAATAACACAATTTTCAACTCTCGATTCAAGATCCCAAATCCCAGCCCTCCATCCCAATAAAATAATGAATGTTAAAATAACCTACTTTTTTACCCATTTACTACTCCATTTACATTATTAGAATAACATACTTACATTTAGTAATTAATCTTTTGTCTTTTGTCTTTTTCACATTTTTTTTTTGTCTTTTTAACTTCTTACCGACCCTGAATTTTGTCTTTTAAAGTTTTTTTCAAATTGATCTAATCTTCAAGTATTTTCATGGTTTAATTTTTTTTTTCCAGTTTTGTAGAGATTAGTTCATATCTAGTTCAATAGACTTTCATATAGGGTTCAGAAACTGAATTTGTGGATATTGCAGGACATTGGCCAAAGCACCTGTATTTTGGTTGGAATGTCTGAAATTACTTGAGAAAGCGGGTTGATCTGGGATGAACAGAGATGGAAAACCAGGAGAACTCTTAACTTTTTTTTTGGTCTGAAATGTATATACTGGACCACACCAGCCGGTAAAAAGCTGGATTTTGTAAGTACGTCCTTGAGAAATCAAGCCATTAGTATAGAGTTCGAGAGAGAGGTATTTGCATTGGAGGTTTATGTGCCTTCCAAACTTTCCGTGTGAACTTTTGGGTGCCGTCCTCTGAAGGATGGATACTTCTAGAAGGGAGTCACATCTGAATCGTTTCCAATACTTTGC